>CM018076.1:215435074-215872496 GCA_008658365.1 Alca torda
CCAGGTACTTTAAACAAAGCCATTATTTGTTTCTTGGCTGTATTTGAATCAAATTACCAGTCCAAAAAATGCACTATTTATATATAAACAAAAAAAGCTAAACTAGGTAAAGTGAAGTTATTTAGAACTTCAGCAAAGCTTTCCTTTTTCTCCACATCTGTCAATTTATTAGATTAATTTGGTAATACAAGATCATAAATGCGTATTACAAAAGACGCAATGACAAAAACAAAGCCTCAGTTTATAAAAGGCAATCGGGTTTGCAGAATGTTCACTTAGAGCACATCTGATAGGCGTTTTGTTTTCCAAACGAGCTAATTCGATTCATTGTATTATATCTAAAAATTTTAAGGTTCTTATTGGGGAAATTACAATGAAGCTAATAAAGGCTGGTATTATACACACTAACATTACCACCCATTCTGAGTTTTAGGACGCCAGAGAGCACAGCATGCAGCTTTTAAATAAACCAAATAAATTTTGAGGTACTTCATGTCAGACAATTGCCAGTTAAGTGAGCATTTCCATAATTAAACACAGTACAACACATAAATGACAGATGGTGGCTGTTGACGGGTTTTTTTTGCTCAGAGGACTTCACATTTTTCTGGTTTAAACAATAATATCGCAGTGTCAACAAAAACATGAGGAAAAATCTGTAAACAAGTTGCATTAGCACATATGAGTATGGGACTTTGGAGGACTTGACGTAAAGAAAACTTAAACAGATATTATTCTGTTCAGAACGTGTTTCTAAAATAATCATCTCTGATTCCTGCGAGTACGCGTGGTCTGTGTTTGGAAGCACAGCGCTGTTTTACGCAGCAGACCTGCATTACGTGGCCTCGCACCACGGCATCTGGTGGGCAGTCAGGGAGGTTCGGATCGCTTTCTTCTGAGGAGGCAGAACATTGCTGGGAGAAGCAGAAAAGTCTCCCTTAAATAGATGGGTTCTTGGAAACGCACCAAGTTTACTACGCGTTTGGGCAGAAGTGCTGGGTGTTAGGATTTCTGAGCTCAGATTCTGCCCTTGAAAAACTTTCTGATGGCAAAGGCAACCCCGAAAAATTAGAACGATTTAAAAATTAAAGTTATTTAAACTGATTTAGCCCAATCATTCTGGAAGACACAGAGGATAAGTGGGAGACAGCGAGGGAACCGAAGTGACATAAGCCATGGGACCTCCCCGATGACATTCTGTGAAGCCTCTCAGACCAACTATTTGCACAGTCGAGGATTTGCTGCTGCCCCTGTCGCAGGGGGGGTGGTACATACTGGCAGAGATGTGCTTGTGGGGAAAAATTGCCCTGTTTTTATCCTAATCAAAACATTTCACCCTGAATATGGCTCCCAAGACACTGATTTCACTATGCTAAATCTAAACAATGTTAGCATTATCTGCAAGCTAAATATGCCACTAAGCTCTTTAAAATGTTTGGATAAAAAGCATGAAGCTATCAAATGTTTGGCAGGTGTGTCACCTGTGACCAAACTCATAATAATCTGTTCTACCAACATGGAGTTTAGTTGCAACATCGGTGCTGCTGACAGCGGCACACAGCTCGGAGCCTGACGTGAAATGTTTTTTTGCTCAAATAACCTACATCACTTCCCCACAACAATCTGCTGTTGTAGTCAGCCGCAAGGTTACAACTACTGTCCATCAGATGCAACATCATTACAAGCCAGCTCCAGACCGTGCAAACCATCGGCCGCAGTTAAGGCAACTGATGGCAGATTCAACGCAAAGGAGAACTATACAGTCAAAAACAGTGCAATAGATCAGTAGTTTTGCCTTATACAGAATAATATACAGAACTGCAAAGTGAAGGGTAGCTGTTACAAGGCCAGTTGAGAGAATGCCAAATCAACGAACAAGGGACATGAACTCAAAGCCGAGAAGGAGACAGCTACTAAATTACTTTGGTCGGAACGTCTTTCCAAATAGAAGAGCTGCAATATGAAATAAACCATCAATGTCAAATCTGGGACACCTGGCATATCTGTTTCTTTAAAACTGGATTGAAAAGGTATTTGTATTAAATAAATAGGACAGAGTAAAACTGTTGAAGTAATAAAGCTGCGTTTGTTAACTTTTCTTTTAGTTAACATTTTTGTTCTTCTGCCTTGCAGATAAATGTCAGCTTAATCCAGTTCTAAAAGTAATTTATCTGTGAGCTTTTCCAATATAAGGAATAAGCATAAGTGTATTGATGATGACATTAAGTATTTGGCAAACAGTAAACATTAATGCCTGTAGTGTCTTTATTTTATGAGAACCGTATGCCGTAATACAGGTCTCAAGGGAAAGGAGACAGCAGATGTAATGAGACTTTTCCAGGTGATGTATTAACAAGAAGGGCCAAAGAATTTTTAAATGTTTGAAAGTTGAGAAACCACCTCCCATGGGTCCTGGCAGGCAATGGGATAAGGCAACAGAATTAAGTAGCTTCTACAGTCTTCCCAACTAAAGAAGTGGCCACAAACCAAATCCTTATGTCCTTTGGAGAAGGGCTTCCATAAGACCCAACAATGTCGAGACAGGCCAGTTGCAAAACCCAGTGCCAGACCAGGAAGTAACGGAAGGGTTTGAGCGGGTGTCCTCTCATGCCCACAGTGCTCATGAGTCTTAATCCCAGGGATAAAGGTTTTGAGACCAAGGTCTGAGACGACTGCTGACATGACGGATTGTAGGTTGTTAGTAGTAGCAGATCTGGAGTACTTGCTGTGTGAATTGCGAACAGCTCACAGGCTATTGGAGAGTTGTTTGTTCACCACTTGCCTACTGCTAACAGTAATCAGCAGCCATGGCCTAAAGCATGTGTTATTTGTCTGGCTATGAATGTGCTAGTAATGACAGAGAAAGGCCAAGAAGTTGAAGGTTCAAGTCAGTGCTGAATCCTTGCCCTCCAGGAAAGAGGAAAACTTTTCAATGGACGCTTCCCTTAGAACCTATGTTCTTTATATTGGAGCATTTCAGTTTCAGAGCCCCTTCTCAAACTGAAAAACGCTAAATGGTATTTAGGACTCAATAAATTGTAACTTGTCCTACTGTGCCCTGAGGGGAGTAAAGCTTGCTGTAATGGTACAGTTATTTTCCTTCTTTATGGTCAGGTAAACAGAGTGTGTTTACAGTCACATTCAGGAAGATGCTAGCAGTGAAAACGTGGGAGCTGAAAATACAAGAGTACTAGAAAAATATATGCACCTAATACATATCTAAATATCTAATGACAATTACATTTAAATAACTTGTGAGTACCAGAGTTTCTTTATTCATTTGTGCACAAAAGCAAAATATGGGCAGAAGTCACAGCTGTCTGGATTAATTTGGTTTGTAAATAGAAGCAAGATATGGTGGTTTGAGGGAAGAGGATAGACCAGTCTTTCAATTAACATCAAAAGCCTGGTCTTTGATAGCTATTTGAAGATAGTAATTTCAAAATTAACAGATACGTATTCTTGCGTATGAATCTATTTATAGTGAGATTGTGCAATACAATAAGAGATAACAATCTTTACATGGATAAAGGAGCACTTTTTTTGGTCACTCAAAATGTTTATTATGAAAAATAATTCTGCAAATAATTGAACTGTATGATTTTTTTAAAAAAAAACAAATTGTTCATTATTGCATCCACACAGGTTTTTGCTCCAAGTACTACTGCTTTCATCTAGCTACATGTTCTTCCTGGTGCCTCAACTGGGTCTCATGATATTAGTTCTTTAAAGATTTCATTTATAAAACTTGAAGAAAGCTCTTTTTTCCCAATAAATAAATGCCAATCAGTGTTAAAGAGCTCACAAAAATATTCTACATATCAACAAAGCAATGCTGTAGATAAACAGTCCTACAAATATTGCCTCCCTTTCATGTTCCACAGACGATAGTATCAGAGAACATCCTGCCCCTACACTCATGGGAGTCATTCATGATCCCTTCTCAGCTGCTGGGCTGAATAAAGGCCTTGAGAGCTCAAACAACAAACCTCAACGTAACTGGAAAAGACCAAAAGACTCAATAGCCTGTTATAAAGCTCAGTAACGGGTGGACAAAGATCCACACACTCCTACTGCACGATACTTAAAGCATGAGTATTGTGGAGAGTAGCCTCTTTGTTTTCAGTGCCGTGGCCATCTGAATACCCTACAACGCATGACTAGTTTTTTCTGATTAAGGATGTGTGGAATCTAAGTGGATTCTGACTGGCTGGCTGTAACTGAGTGAATTAACAATATTGGGGATTTTTTTCCAAAGCACTCATTTCTGTTACTGCTTTCACTGCCATAACAAAATATTTTTTTGAGATTTGGGGTGGAGGAGTTTGCAGCTGATGGAAGAAGGGTTGGATCACTGGATACCTTTCACAGATCTCACTCATTTCTGAAAAGTTCAATATATAATGAACATAAGAAAAGTAGATGTGACAAATGCTAGCAAAGGCTTGAAGGTGAAGGGGAACTAATTTCTGTTTAAACAAGGTTGCCTTGCAGACGAGAATATGGAAGTCCTTAAGCTGGATAGAGAAAAAGCAAGAAATATCAAGTTTCTGCCTCCTATTTGTTAGAGTACATATCTTGTCCTTGTTTCTAGGACTAACTAACTAACTTCTGTTGTACAGTTCTTAAAAGAAAAACAGAAGTTGTATGAGGAACAGGAAATATCTTAAACACTTTTCTGAAGAATCAAGTGCCCTCTTGCTATTCTCAGGAGTTTGCACCTTCCTGGCTGCTCAGTGGTCCAGCTTTGATGAGACAGGCGGAGAGCGACACGTATTTTGCAGCCTGTAGCTTAGGATGGCTTCCCACCTTACGGGAAATTTGAATCCTCTCAGGTCAAAGACCACTTTGAACCATTTCTCTATGAGAGTCCTCTTCACTGGGACACTGGAAAATAAAATCAAGAAATGCCCACGCTCCCACTTTCCTGTAGAAGCGCAGCCCAAAGTCCTGGAGTGGCTTCACACCGAATCCCAGGTCTCGGAGGCTGTGGGTTGGTGGTAACATCAGAAACAAAAGTAGGACTTCCAAAATGCCCCTCCCCAACACTTTCCCTTTTGACGATTTACATCTCATTTTCTGGGAGCTCCAAACCCCACTTGGAAAATCCTTTGTTTCTCTGAACATGGTATGAAGAAATACAGCCACCTGGAATGGGAGATTTCATCACTGAAACTGAGCCTTCTAGAAGTAAGCAAGCTGCTGTCTGACACAGCCACATGAGCATGCGATTCTAGATCTCCCCAGAAACATATTTGACTTCTAAGGCAATTTTTTGTTCTGCATCAGTATTTGTAAGTTATGACGTTATTAGCTCTCTGATAAGTTCCCTTAAAAATAATCAAAATTAATTACATTTATGCACAAGGTTAGCTTTGAAAGGAACAATTGAGGCATGTTTGGCAACTAATTTTCACAGGGGCTTGGATTTGCCATTTACATTTAAACTTTAAGACCAATGATCCAAATTTTCTTCTAACAAAGTCACAACAGAAGCATCTGACCGCGTAATGCATGCCCTCTGCTTCAAACAGCAGAGAAGACAGTGGCAGCTGTTGAAGGAAATTGTATTATGTTAACTGGAAAAATGATGAAAAAGGTGTACGTGTTCCTTTAAGATTTGTTGCAATAATGAGAAAAATACCTGCTGTTTTCCATCATCTATCTGTTTACTTCCACTATATTTAAATATCGTGTTTCAGTTGCGTGTAAAAACTGCCAATGAAGATTAAACAACTTCACACTGATTTTAAAATTCGTTGTTCAAACTGACATCTTTCTCTTCACACTTTCCCGTAACAATCAACAGAACACTATAAAAAATGTAAATGGATGGAAAGAAACAGACTCTACTATGAATTATATGCATTATTGTAATGACATCTAAAAATCCTCTCTTGTTGTCCCTTTCCCTTTCCCTTTCCCTTTCCCTTTCCCTTTCCCTTTCTCTTTCCCTTTCCTTCTCATTTTCCCCTTTCTTGCTTTTGCTTTCTTTTTCTCTTCCCTTTCATTCTCTTTTTCCTTTTTTCCTCCTTCCTCTTTTTCTTTCATTTCACTGAACTTGCTTCAGGTCTAAGAAGCATCAGATGGACTTAGTTTGAGAGAAGGCTATAACTATTTGACAAACATGCCACATTCTCTGCTTTGCTCAGTCTGGAAGATGAAGCTTTTTTCTGCCCGTACCGGAGACCACCCCACCAGAATCCTTATGGTCAGGTTTCTAATTAAGAAAGCTGTTCTTCCCTGCGTCAACCTAAAAAGTGATCATTACATGTTATTCGCTGTATCTAATCTTGAAGTAACAGGTCTTTGTAGAGCTCATTAGAGCTGTTGCTACAAGCAGCTCTTCATTTATCACAAAATCCATGGTGATGGTCACTGACAAGCCCTGCTGGCCTTTCCAGGACTACTTGAAAGCTGTAAAGGAAATTTCATTTCCTTTTTGTTAGGAAACATGATTTAAACACCTCACATAACAGCTAACGTATTATTCCCTCTGCATCTCATGGTACACCTTTGAGGTCAAGGCAGGGCTGAACAGCCAGGCGATGTGGGAAACACAGGTGGTGGTGTAGGAGACAGAGGTGGCGATGCAGAAGGCACCGGTCTCTTGCTGTCCAGACTTTGTCTGCGGTTGCAATAGACCGATGCAGTCCTGACCAGCCAGAACATAATGACACAGAATCACAGAGCGGTTGAGGTTAGAAGGGAGCTCTGGAGATCATCTGACCCAACACACCTGCTCGAGCAGGGCCACCTAGAGCCAGTTGACCAGGAGCGTGTCCAGATGGCTTTTGAACATCTCCAAGGATGGAAATGCCACATATTCAATTTCAAACTGCTGATAAATACAAAAACTTCAAAAAAATTTTAAAATAAGATAAACGTTAAAATAACATAAAATAACATGAAATCTCCCACAGTTATTGATTGCATGGAGTTAGTGCAGAAAGGCAGTTATTTTCTGATTCTTTTCTCAGTGCTTTTTGCTGTCCTTCATAGCACAGTAAGCTGTGAATGCTTATCGCTGTGTGGGAGCACTACGGAGAACTCAAGCCCTTGTCCTGAGGTGGGCTGCTTGCTCTGCCCTGATGGCTTTGACAGGATCGGACAGGACCAAACAGCCGTATTTAAGAAAAAGCTTTACTTAATCAACTTTTTACAGTTTCATTTTATCGTTTTCTTCCAGAAAGGGTAAAGGTTGTGCAGACATTGCAAATCATAGATGATAATCCGATCAGGCTTTATTTTAACTTTTCATTTATAATGTCCTTCACAAATACACGTAGCGATTGGAAATCATTACTAATTCATGTTATCTCCTTTGGGACATAGTTTGGATCACAAATTCCAGGTTCATCAGCAAAAAATGTTATAACCCAAGAATATAAACTGGACTTTGGTTGTTTCCCAACAATCATTAACAGAAAAACAAACAGTGTATAAAAAAACCCTGACCGAAAGAAAAATATAAATTGTCAGGCAATTTAATTCACACCAAGTTAGGACTGTATTCTGCAGCAGATCAATACACTCTACAGTGTGGCTTTTTCTATCAACATCCAGACGTTGGTAAGGATTTAGTAGAGTTGCTTCAAGCTCCTCCAAACTAATCAAAATGTTATAGAAACATATCTGGCTTGTGAGCACCTTCCCAAATCTCTGTATCCCCGATTTATACCTATTTTGACAGATTCTGTTTTTAATCTGCATTTTTAAGCCCAGATGAACAAACCATCCTTCTTTTTTGTTATTCTTCTTTGCACAAATGATAATGATAATTTATCAGTCTCAAATCAGTTATTACTTAGTAAATGCAAGTCTGCCTTCCAAGATGCCACTGTCTATACATCCGGTGAAAGATTACCACTAGAATTCTTGAGTAGCTAAGTATCCCCTTTCTCTTATTCCCTCTCCTTTGTTGATGGTGTACAATGTTAAAAATCAATATTGTGATTAGCCAAGGAACAATTTATTGCGTTCCATTCAGTGGCTAAACTTGTACCTCTTTCTTTTTCTTCTGCCCTTATTCTTTGAAACATTTACTTCATTGTAAAATGCTAAAGAAAAAGAGTCTTAGACTAAAAGCTTGTGCTGCTGATTGCATCAAGAAAAAAAAAAAGCAAACAACCAACCAAACAAAAACTCCAAGACACTGCATGAGAGAAAAAAAGAAAACAAATAAAACAAATAACCCACACTTTTGCAGTGGATTAGGAAAAAAACATAGTTATGTGCACTAAGTAAGGTTATTCAGACTCTTTCTTCTGTAACAGGGGTTACAAGTTGAGGTGAATCACCTTTCCTATGGAAGCGACAGGACTCTCTTCCCACTTCCTTCTCTGATTTTGCCCAACACTAGACATTTCTCCTAGTTGTCTTCTAGGAAGCTCTAGTTTTTTGAAACTAGTCAGCTTTAGTGTACGTAATCTTCTCTGAAATCTTGTATAAATTTGGCTGCCTACCTATATCCTTAATGAATATCTCTATATCCTTCTCAATCTGCAACATTAATGTACTTAGAAAGGAACATCTGGGATAACTGACACATCACACTCAAGGAGGCTTATTCCAGAATAAGGGGAGATAGAAAATCCAAAACCTTTTTCCAGAGAAGGATGATGGCTAGAGAAAATTAATCTTGCCTTTGTGTAGGCTTAGACTGAAGTGCCCCAGAAGAGGTTTTTTACACTACAAAGGCCATGAGAAACTTTCTCAAATTAGAATACCCTTATTTCATTATAACATCCTAGCTGGGAGTTTATAGTGGTAGACAGACCACTGTCTTTATGTGTACTTGAAGTTGTAGAGACACCAACTGGCTAGACCCAAGTTGGAAATGGAATTTCCCCTTTTTTTTTTTTGACAGTTTTGGTCCACTGTGATTGTTAGGGCATGGGTACATGGGTGCTGATGGCGGTCTGTGATCTGTTGCTACGCTAATAAGATATTTCATGGTGTTGCAGGTGGGAAAATGGTAATAATGTGTACACAGCTTATTATCTCTGACTTTTGTGCTTACGCTAATAAGATAAGCAACACAAGAAGTGGTAGAAATGAGAGATACTATGGACAGAGAGGCTTAACAGAAATGCTGACCAAGGTAGAAATCGCCAGGGCAGCAATGTTATAAACATCAAATAAAGGCATCAAGTGAGTAAAATTAGGATACATGTGGAAAGGTAAACTGGGATCAGCAGAGGGGATGAGGGTGGTGAAGAGGAAAAACTTTGGAGGGGAAAAAGCAAATGTAGGAGTCAGTGAATCATGTGACAAAGGCCTTTGGAGGGTGACAGCCAGGCAGTCCCGCTCCTGACGACCACAGCTTGGAGCACGGCAATAAACACGCGGTTGCATGGACACAGTGTGGGTGTCCAGCTTATTTCTGCCGTCAGGATGGTGGAAGGTGCTTTCCCTCCCACTGGCAACTGAAAAACAGCTGGCTAACTAACAGTGCTACTAAAAATGCTATTTTAAAAAAATTTAATAACAACAAAAACAACAACAATAATAATAAAAAAGTGATATAACAAATAATAATAAAATAATAAAATAGAAATTATTTAAAACTTTTAGCATTTGGGGGGTTTCCCTAATTTTGGGAGAAAAAAAATTTGTCTTTAAATTCTCCAAATTCAGTAACAGTTTTAGTCCATAGCTATCCTTTTTCTTTTGTCTTACCTGTGAGGAAACATGGGATTCTTCCAAAATAATTAATGTATCGCAGTAGAAAGGTACCAGAATATCTCTCAATTAATACCTGTCACACTTTCCATGTGGCTTCTAGTAGCACTTTTTAAACCTGTTTTTCTTCCAAGCATTAAAACATCTGCTATTAAAGAAGTATTCCTGGAGAGTAAATGAGTACTCCAGTCAGGTTTTTACCTGTGAATCACGAGGAAGAGGTGTTAACAAGTCAAATCTGCTGTGGTCACGCAAAGAATTCCTCCAACGCAGTAATTTCATGAAGATCATTAATTCACTCTTTTTCTACACTGATTATGGGCAGAACCGAGAATGGACTTACAGGCTTAATGGCGTCTCATGCTAGTGAGATCCCTGCAGCAACGTACACGTTTGCAGAACTCAAGACTGTAGGAATGAGTATAATGAAATCATACTGCATTGCATGCATAAAAGAGTGAAGATCCAAGGTAAAACTTTATCTGTTCTTCACTGTCTTACGGTGACAGAGATACTTCTCACCTCTCTACAGCTACATGGTTTTCCTGACAAATTTCAGATCTGTAAGTTCTTTCAGTCTTTAAATTTTAATTTAACACCATCCATCAGTCTACTTAAATGAAAAATCCTCTATCAAGCACACAAAAGTTTTATGTGAATTATTGCTGGGCCCCTATAACATTGTTCCATTTGAATTTCACTCAGAGAAGATTTCCTCTAGCTTTCTTCTGAGTTACTGGACACAGAAGCAAAATCATAACATTTCCACTGGGGTTTCTGTGCACACACTGAATTTCAGTTTCTCTCTCTGCTGGATGGCTGCAGAAGCACAATATCTGCACGCTAATAACTTGTCACTACTACTCAGTCTCCCTGGCCTCAAAGACAATAGAAGCGTGGCCAGCAGATCCGGAGAGGTGATTCTGCCCCTCTGCTCCGCTCTGGTGAGACCCCACCTGGAGTGCTGTGTCCAGCTCTGGAGCCCTCAGCACAAGAAAGACATGGACCTGTTGGAGTGGGTCCAGCAGAGGCCACAAAGATGCTGGGAGGGCTGGAGCCCCTCTGCTACGAGGACAGGCTGAGAGAGCTGGGGTTGTTCAGCCTGGAGAAGAGAAGGCTCCGAGGAGACCTTATAGCCCCTTCCAGTCCCTAAAGGGGGCTACAGGAAGGATGGGGAGGGACTCTTGATCAGGGAATGTAATGATAGGACATGGGGTAACGGCTTCAAACAGAAAGAGGTTAGATTTAGATTGGATATCAGGAGGAAATTCTTTACTGTGAGGGGGGCGAGACACTGGAACAGGTTGCCCAGAGAAGCTGTGGCTGCCCCATCCCTGGAGGGGTTCAAGGCCAGGTTGGACGGGGCTTTGAGCAGCCTGGGCTGGTGGGAGGTGTCCCTGCCCAGGGCAGGGGGTGGCACTGGGTGGGCTTTAAGGTCCCTTCCAACCCGAACCATTCTGTGATTCTGTGACATTAGTGGCTGAATAACTGAGGGGGGACTATTACAAGTTCTAGTTTTTACCAAGTTCTAAATCGACAGAGAAGGAAACATTCTGGGGACTTTAAACCTCTCATGTGACCTCTGCAGCCGATGGTGTGCAAAAGGGAAGGCACAGGGAGCATCCCCCCCAGCACCCCACCAGCGTGAGCTTCTGAGGCACGGAGCAAGGAGAACTCAGATGTCCCTGAGGACAGAAATTATTGTAACTGTCCTCTGATATCCCTGCCAGCAAAGCGTAGGTCACTGAATATAATCCCCTTCATGGATCCCAGAGGGTCTGCCCGACCTACGCAGGCAGTCAAAAGCACTGAGGGGTGGAGACCATTCCTACTCTGTAGACAAAGTCTAGTGGCTAAATGACCCTATGGGTTTGCTGCCATTAGCAAGGCATATTTTAACATCTTGGACGAGTAAAGAATGCTATCTGACAAGCTAAAAAAAAAAAAGAAACTCAGACTGAAATCTCAAAGCCTGGATTCAGTGCACTGGAGGCAACGTCTTCATTTTTATGAAGGTGGGGAACAGAGAACTTATGGGGATATCTACGCTCTTACATCATCAACCCAGGGTCACATAGGCCTTGCAGGACTTCAGAACCAGCCACCTGCTCTCCTTATCAAAGGACGCCATCCTATGTGCATCACAGCAGCAAGGAGCATGCATGATTCAAGAGGGCACGGACCAATAAATTCCACAAATCCCAACATATCTGAGAAGTGGTGTCAGCTGCAAGCGAGCTTGAGTGGGATATGATTAATGCTTTAAAATATTCAGTCTTGTGCAGAAAAATCAGACCGACTCTGCACATCATCTGATAGGCAATTATGTTTAAATAATTCAGCGCTATCGCTTAAAGGTGAAATCAGCATTTTCTTGCATCTGAGTTTGTAAGTTGTTGTCAGCAGGTTTCTATTAGTAGGTAATGCAGTCCAGAGTTCCTTGTTCATTGAATGGGTTTTATTAAAGCAGTTAATATTATTTTTATATGTCATTTTTCTTTACATGATCATTTTAGCAGTTATCTGAGGCTCTAGTACCATTCGTTTTCCATATAATACCATTGGCAATTGAGACAAAGACATAAGGGAATTATACTTTAACATAAGAAAGTACAGACCTTATTCATTTCGTGTGGGATCAGTACCTTCAGCATGTAATACATTATGTATTTATCATAACAAAGTGCCTTCTGTTCTATACACTAGAGAATGTTTCAAGGAAAAGTCATAGAATCTAAAACCAAAAAAAGCAAAAGAAATAGTCCAGCCTGATAGCTCTTGCTTTAACTTCCAAAATACTCTAAGCTTGTTTTTCAAAATACCTTTTGAATGGATTTTGACTCACAGGTTTCTATACAAGTTATATACAGTGAATTCCTCATGACATGGCACAGTTAAGCTAGGAAGTTTTGAGGTCTGTTGGCAATCAGCATTCTCCTCACTTCTCAGTTTAGGTCAGACAGCAGGATGCTAATAATACAGATCGTAGTCTGCATGGTGAATTTTCTTATTTAATCCTAAAATATTTATCAAGGTCTCAGATCTCTAGATCCAGCAGTGGTAACTTCATTTGGAAGAAAGACATTTTCCAGCTGAAACAGTGTTCTCTGATCATATTTTCATCTCTTTTCTTCTTAGCAGGAGACACGTAAAATGATGAGGTTTCTATTCTTCTAGAAGCTAACTTAAAAAAAAAAACCTTTACTTAAACCCTCAGCTGAATCAGGACTTTTTATCTTAAAGCAATTATGTTATTAAATCCCAATTCTTCAAAACATTTAATTACTGCAATCTCTTCATCTGTAATGAAACTGAGAAGCACACTTTCCTGAATCAGGGTCACGGAGACAGTCATCAATACCCATTTAATGTCACCATGACACAAGTTTATTTAAACCTTCAGTAAACAAATGGACCAGACTCTTCTCTTGGTTAGTCTTCAAGAGCTCCAGAAGAATGGTAACCTGTCTCTCATGTTCTCAGAGACAAAGATATGAACATGCTTTTTCCAGTTCCCTTAGAAAAGTTTTTAATATTCATTGCTTTTAATTAGCCAGAACACAACTAGTATTTGTACTCGTAAAAGTTCATGCATTCAGTATATATACACTGAATTGATTAACTGTGCTTAAATCCCTACCATTACTCTCCTCCTTTTGTGAGGATCAGGATCTATGATCATGAACTCAAATTATTTTAACTAAAACACCATTAAATTCTGAAATTAACATATCAAATGAGAGGTGGCCTTTTGTGTAAGAGGCAAACAGACAGTTTCAGAAGCGGCTCTGCACACCCCCCACAGTGCTAACCACCATAAATTCAGTGAAGGAAATGTCACCAAAGGACTTACACCATGTGAGCACAGCAAAAGGCAGGGACACCGGAGGGCAGATCAGAGCAGCGCACATCAGCGGGATGCAGAAAGTACAGGCCTTGATTAAGGCAGAAAAATTAACATCCTGCACAGTCATAAAAGCCACCTTCATGGTGTGACTCAGCTTTTCAAAGAGAAACTGTGCACATGGATTTTTCCACACCGTGATTTACGGTCAGTGGTTGCCGCCACTGCACAAACTGCCATGTTTTATGAGTTATTAGGTAAGGCCAAGCCGACTGTCTCATTTGCCACAGTGTCATCACATTCACAGCCCTCTGCACTGTACCCCTGGTGCTGGCAGGTGCAATTTGGAGTACATCTACAAGGGTCCCAACCTATGTCTTTAGATTTTGGAAGCAAGTAAAGGAGCAGTAGAACAGGCCTCAGCTTTGTTCCACCCGTAATATCGGTTCCTGCGTCACAGAACCAGAGGCCAAATGAGGCTGGAAGAGACATGTGGAGATCACATGGCTGAAAGCCCCAGTCAGACTTGGATCGACAGGGCCTTGTTTGGTCAGCCTTTAAATATCATCAGGGATGGAGATTCCACAATCTTTCTATGCAACCTGTTCTGTAGTTTGATCACCGTCACTGTGAAAACAGATTTTTTTATTTCCTGCTTTTTTAGTTCTTCGAGAGCTTCATTGTCCTGTGTAGCATCATGTCTGGAAACTTCTCTGTAGAAAATATACTTTGTGTTTCTTCAAATTCTTCATTCACGCTCATTTCTAGAACTCAAATGTCTGCATTTAAGCAATGCTTTGTGTCCCTCAGCACCTTTCAGTTGAATTCCTCTGTACCAGTAAGTGAAACAGGGTTAAGGCATGGAGTCAAACATGGGCCTGCTGTTGATCATACTGTTTAACTGCAACCATATTCCCTCACGTGGCTTTGCTCAGGTTAGGCAACTATGTTCCAGGCAGGCATGGTTCACAAGGTGGCACGGGCCAGGAGACATTCTCATCATAGTCAAGTGTTATGAGATAAACATGGACGTTTTATGATAAATCAGACATAATGGGGTCTTCATCTGGTTAGAAGTTCTAGATATAATATAGGATTTACTTTTATAAGCATACATAGTCTGAGATTCAAAGAATACTCCATCATGCTTTTATAACCAACAAGCTAGTTCACTGCACAGAAGTGCCTGTGTTTGTCAAAGACAAAGATCATAAAGAAAGTGCTGAAAATTGCAACATATTCCATAGTGTGGAATGATAGTGCAGACACATGGGATGACAAAAGACCTTATAGGCCATTTAAAGCCCTAAGAAAGCATCTGGATCTAATTTTTCACAAAGCAGGGCATAGGTTTTTAGAATCAGGCTGGGCATTTGCTTTTCTACTGAAAAGGATAATTAGGATCTCAGTCCAAAAGATGCGAGAAGTCCACAGCTTAAAAAACCAAATCCTATAACATTTGATTATTCCAATTACACTCTGCTGAAATCTCAGGTTTGTACTCACTCACTCAGTCACTGATGACAGAATCTCTTGTGAAAAGGTGACTGTTTTCTATAATAATAACATCTGTTAGCGGTGACCAAATTTGTGAGTTCTACACTTATTTGTAGAAAATATTGAATGTCTTGAACATGACTTTACTTCCTCTTATCTCAGGTTTTGGATCTTATTGATAAAGCTTATTTTAAGGAGCATACAGATTTAAAAAAAGCTAGTTAATATGTGCATCCTCCAAAAAGACATAATCATTTCTAATAAATTAATTGTGTAAATTTCTGTCTTAGAAATTAATCTGATCAGAAATAGTGAATCACATTTACTATTTGTTAACATGACAGCTATTCAGATTCGTAGGGCCTTCTCAGTGACACCATTTTGTGGGATCAGCTAAACGCTAAGGTTGTGACACAACATTGATGAAAAAACTGTTTAAACTACTCCAGACTCCTTAAAAAAAGACAAAAATACACAAACAATATATGGATGCTAAATTTTATTTAGAGACTTTTGCCTTACTATACTAAGAGAGTACCTTAGTATACTAAGAGAATTTTTTTTAGAAAATGCTTCTTCAGAACTGAAAACAGGATGAATGCCACTCATGAACTTTTCCTCTTTACTCTGTCTTTTGAAAGTGCTTTCCCATTTTAAACACATTCTTATTTACCTCCAAGGAAAGATGAAGGCTCAGCATTAAATTCTGTGCCTGTTTCTAAGTCACTTACTGCAGTAACACTTCTAAATAGGTGTAAATAGATTTGGCGTCATAAGTAATGTTGTTTCACACTACCCCTCTCCTGTTAGCAGCTGATACTAATCACATTTTAATAAACTGTGTCTTGACAGAATGTCTTGCATAAACCTATTTCTTTCTACAGCCTTGAGGCTAATATCAACCGTATGTTTTCTTTCAATCTAATCCCAGCAGCAGGTTAGCGTGTGTACCTCTGTTTACCACTGTCACAGATATGGGGTTAACAGCGTGGAAACAGAAACCTGGCTGGATCACAGTGCTAGCAATTCTCACAATTAAGGGCAAATCACAACTGATTTGTTTTTTTTTTTAATGTCCGATGTCCTGAATTCATGTGATTTATATGGAGAAATACAGTCTCTTTTGGAACATAAAAGCTCTTATTCCGGTAGATGCGGAGGAAAATTATAAAGCACAGCCAAGTTTTACCTGAAAGGCTCATAAACCAGTAAGTAAATAAATTAATATTGATTAAATAAGTGTCATATCATTTGGAGAAGCCTGATGGGTTTGGAATAGCTGGGCTGAAAGGTTTGGATTGGCTGTGGAAGGGGAAAAGGGCACATAAACTATTATTTTAGCATATAGCTCCTTAGTGCAGAGGTCCCTAAATCTATTACCATTCCAAGGCATGCAGTAGGGCTGTACATGGGGCTGGTAAGGGCAGTCATTTGTTGTAACTGCCATAGGTACTAGTAGATTTTATGCTTATCCGTGATTGATTGAAGGCAGTAGAATGTCATTCAGGGATCAAGAAAATTAGATGTGACAATTTTTCGGCTGTCAGGACTTGAACTTTCGAAGACTGATGGAGCAGTACAATGAGTAGACAAGGACTGAAGGATGTCCACTGATAGAATAACCTCATTTCCACAATGACGCAAGAGTCTAAGGAAAGAAGCTTCACCCTAAACTGTCCTCTGCTTTCAGGGTGATTATGCAAAGCCTTCAGAACATCACCAAAACATTGTCAAAAATTTCCTTTTTGGAGGATGCACATATTAAACTAGTCCTTTTTTAATTGGTATGCTCCTTAAAATAAACTTTATCAAGAAGATTCAACACCTGAGATGAGGAAGTACTGTCATGTTCAAGGCATTCAATATTTTCTACAGATAAGTGTAGAGCTCATAAATTTGGTCACTGCTAACAGATTCTATTACTATAGAAATCAACAATAAAATTCATACTTATTTATTTCACTAGTTCCAAACCGTTGGTGAGCTATTGGGTCTGAAAAAGGTATGGAATAGCAGTACTGGGGAGGTCCAACACTTCCACTCTCCTGAGACAGCCACCTGTGCGCTGTGTTGCCTTGAAGAAGCAGTAAATTGTTTTATGCCTGAAGAAAAACGCTGCTACTTTCCTTCGAGAATAAGAGTATTTTGAGATCTTCAGATATGATGTATGTTTTTTCTAAAGTACAAATCATTAATAATATTTAAACAAGCCAACTGTCAAGGTTTTTGTATCCTAAATCAAACCATTGTTCCAATGTTTGTTGCCATAGAAATTAAATATCTCGAATCCTCCATACGATGTTCTTCACTTCCAATTCAGCCAGTGGACTTTTCATACTAATCAGCACTTAATTTGAAGTATTTAAAGAAGTATTATACCAGTCCCTGAATATGGAGATGTCGGTATTACCGAAGACAATTCTATTTTTCTTATCAGGATTTCAATTCAAGAAGAAAAATGCTGGCAGGTTGCAAAGGGAAGGCTGTGTTTCTGTGGTGCAAGAAAATAAATAAACCTGTTTCTTTATTTAATTGAATACTGTGTTTTTATTTATTTATTTAGATCTTTTCAAACCACAGATGCTCAACAGAGTTTTTGATTGTGTTTTCTGTTAAGTAAAGATTTATTAAATATAAACATAAGCTAAGTTATATATAAAGATGTCTTCGAGATAAGGGAAAAAAAGAATCATACTGTGTGAAGATCTTGGTTTTATTTCCGGAGTGGAAGTTAGAAAAGGCAGTGGGGGACCCACCGTGTTTTTATTTCAGCCTTTAACTAGAGCTGTCTTTTCTGACACAGCCTCTAAGGACCTCTCTGCACACTGCTTCTCCTCATCCACAAGTTCCTGCAGTTCAGCCACTCTCTCCAACTAGCCTCTAACTTCAGCAAAGACATTTGTTGATCGGTAAGGTGTAAGTGTGTCAACCAGCATGGGCTAGAACCCACAGAATTTCCTTTCTGAGACTTGTGGACAAAGAAAACAGTTAGGACAAAGAAAACAGCAATAGAAGCTGTTTCTCCAGAACAAAAGCAGACTCATAATGCTAAAAGGAATACAGCATTCAGAGGAAAAACGGAGACTTATGCTTTACTATTTTTTTACCCTCTAGTCTTTCAGTGATCTGATTTAACTCTGGGATCTTCCATTTGCCTGTAGTTTCAACAGCTATTTGTGAACTGCAGATCTTCACAAACTGCTCCTCAGCTGCTAGACAGGATTTGGCACTTTTTCCTTCCTTCCCTCTCCAAAGGCCAGCGCTCTTTCTCTTCTCAGTCATCATCAACAGTGCCAGGATCAGCCACCGCCGTGGTTATTTGTTTAAAAAGATGCTCTGTATTCCTGCTGCTGTTTTACCATTCATGCTTGGGTTTGACAAGTCCGTTTCATCTATCTGTATGAATTCAAGCTGAGTGATATCGGATTGACAGACTGAGGTGTATGTAAGATTTATAGAGAAAAAACACTAATCCAAATATTTCTGTGCTCCCCATAATAGATTGTTGTCTTCCCCATGATAGTCTGGACCATACAGAGAAAGGGGATTGCCTGTCAGGAGTGAGGAGTGTTCAAGTCATTTTCACCATCCTGTAGGTGGGCTAATTTTCTAGATGGGGAAGGATGAAGTTGCCTGAACACAGATTCAGAGTGTTGTTTGGATAGCTGTGAAGTTGTAGCCCTGTACAAACAAACTTACCATTACTGGGTAAAGGCCACAGTCTTTTTAATGGCCTAACAGTGTAGGGGCTTGCCTTGGCTTGAGCTGATTTTTGCTCGTCTTAGCTGTGATAGCAGTAGCGTAGCAGTCAGCTAATAACTGCCTGAACTTGCTTTGGTTTGGCTTTGTACGATTGTGTGGTTTAACCCCTAGTGTCAATTAATAGATAATGGAAACAAGCAGCTTTCCTGTGTAGAAGGAACTATCTACGTCTCTAGAATAAAATATGACAGGGTGGGCAACTACTGGTCCTTGAGTAAGCACAGCCTTGTGGGTCAGGTAAAACCAGTTTCAGGTATAACAAAGAGAACAAAAAGTACGATATAGAACTGCAATTCAGTGAGGAAAAAGCTAGTAGACAGACTGTGTCAAAAACACATAAACCAACATGAATCAGATGCAACACGAGAAAAACGTCAGGGAAGAAATCCCTGCCACCGTCATCATACTCCTCCTGGTGAAGAATGGGGGCTGCGATACGTTACAATAGGACATTCCACGTAAACGCACACACATGCAGACACACACACACACTCTTTCTTCTCAATGAAGATCAGTTAGTACTTTAGTTAGACCAATACTGAGTTTGGAGCTCTGCTTATCAGCGATGTTCCCTTTTTGCCCGTAACACAATGTTAAGCTGAAGGCAGTATCCAGCTTGGCCATTAGTGCTCTAGAGTGGAGTGGGTCTCCTGTAGCTCTTGCATCATATCTACGTGCCCCGCGCAGGTGCATTGCATGCCCTTGGATGCCTCGGCGGCAACCAGAACCCTGTTTATGCAGCTGAATCCCATCCTCAATATCTGGGTTTTTTTCTCCTCTCTCTTTCAAACCACCCTTTCAGCTGTAGAGGGAAATCACCATGGAAGTACCTTTCAGTCACACCAGCTGGGCCTGCACAGGGCTGCTGCCAGCTACATCTGGCAGCCTCCCTATCCCCGGTGAAGGGGAACTGTACACAAAAGCTCACTACAAAATGCTGTGTCTCAGTTCTCCTCCTGTTTCACCGTGGAGCCAGACGGTGGTGATGAACAGGCCAAAAGGTAGACCAGCAGGAAGCCAGGCAGGTGAAAGTTAGCTAGTTGACAGCTACCTCTGGGCATGCAAAATCTCAAGTAGCAAGACGTTCTGGGCAGCAGGCAGTGACTGTAATGGTTGTAGTAGCCGATTCAGATTAGCAGTGTTAATGATTCAAAAACAGGGATCAAAGAAAATAATTTGTTCCTTTCACCCACGTAGCAATCCTGTAATACAAAGGAGTTTTATTGAGGCTTAATGAAAGACGTTAGGTTTTGAACCCAAAATAACTTCCTCCTCCTCTTTTGCTCCCTGTTGCTCTTCAGGTTTCCGGCTTTCCATATGACATGGCTCACGTACAGTGCTTGGGGCTCTCATTGCACCACTGACGTTCCAAGGAGGCTTACCATTGATTTCAACAAAAACAGGAATAAGCCCTCATAGAATTTAAAGTATATCAGAGGATCTATTGGCTGTGAATGCTTTGTTTGTGATGCGCACAAAAAAGGATTCTTGGCCCAGCAATCGTGCGGTTCATTCTCTTCATATGACCAGGCATGGGGCAAACAGGAATGCACAGATACGTCAAGAGAAGCATGATTTCTATGGTGGTTTTATCCTTGTACACTAACGAACCCTCAGGGGATAAAACAAAAGTTGCCATAGTGATTTATTACCTTATTTCATAAGTACGTGTTTGTCAGTGAGATGGCAGGCAACTGCATTTCTCAGATGTCACTTCGCAAAGTCACCACCGAGTTCACTGGGAGTTTGGCTGAAGAATTTGTCTATCTTGCCAACATATGAGAGCGCTACTTCTTCCACTAATACAATCTTTTATGGCAAAACACAATGACAGCTTCTTCTTTCTGTTCCACATTAAGGTTTCTGCATAAATTTAATCAGTACACTGTGGACCACCCACAGGCTGTCACACAAAGCGCTTTCAGTGTAAGAGACGAGCTCACTGTACAGCTCCTCAATTATGGACCAAAACCCCTCATCTAAATTCAGTCCATTCTTTAGTCAAGTATTTCTTGCAATCAGCGCCTAGCAATCTAGTTCGTAAAGTCTGTTTTCCCCTGTAATTTACTTGGAGAAAAGAAAGTACTGATCTAAATAAAGATAGTATCCAGTTTCTCAACTCATTTTGGCCTTTCTTTCAAGTGGATGGACAGACAGTAGCCATTTAATTAATAATTGAATGATGCAAATCTACAGATCTAAATATCTAAACGGTGTATCTTCAAATATCAAGAGGGTGTGCACTGAATATCCATTTTGAAATATTTTTGAACATTTTGAAATATATAGTCATTCAGATACACTGGCTAAGACCAAGCATCCATCCATCCTCTGTAGCCTTTCACCTTCAGCTGCCAAAAGATGGTGTTTAGAAAGAACATACAAAAAGAGCGGCAAACATAATATGATGGTAAGAGATTCTCCCTCAGCATTCAGCTGAACACAAAAAATGTTTTACTTCTAAAAAATTTCCACTAACGTACTATCCTCAATTTTCCAGCAGTGGTAAACTGTGATCCAGGAAACTCATTTTTCTGTGTAATAACCAGTGAATTGCTCAGCTTGTCTCTTTGAATGGCGTGTAGCTGAGAAAATCAGCAATTTTTCTTCACCTCTCAAAACAGAAAGCTGTAACAGCCATTTTTAAAGTGGTACACGTTTGCTATGCAACATAGTCAATGAGCTTTGGATTATAGATAGACAATAATTATGATTCCTGTGTAAATCACTACTGAGAGAGTATTCCATGTGCCTTTCTGGGAGTGGAAGAAGCTGGAGAATGTGACAGAGATGGTGCTGGGAGTTAGGTTTTGGCAGAGAAGATGATGAAGAGAGAGAGTGGATGCAGTCATTAGGGTTGACCAGGATAGTCTCGCAACTATACGGTGAATTGAATGACTGGAGTGTTACTGCAGATGGATGACGTTTAGAGTGTGGTTAAAGGGGCCATGAAGTTGTCACGATGGTCACAGACAGCGGTGGTTGTGTGAAATAATGTTGAGATTGAAGGGGACTTTGGGTAGGAAAATTACTGGGCTACGGAGAGTGGTGAATGGGCAGGGATGGTGGAACGGTGTGATCTGAGGACAGTGAGTGCTAAGGTGAGAAGGCTGGGGAGATACTAGCAGGTCGTGAGGGATGTAAAATAGGGACTGAGATATTGGAACAGCGCTTGAGTAAGATTGGATGTGATGGAAATGAGGGAGCGGGGAAGAGACAAGGGCTAGAGGTTAGAGATACTGGACATGAAAGGACTACATGATACTGGAGATGGGAGGGCTAGAACAACCCTGGAGATGTGAGTTTGTATGGGAGGAGGCTGGGGAGATCTGGCCTCACTCAGCAAACAAGGAACGGCAGCAGGGAGAAGACAGGCCCAGAGACACAAGCTGGCCTAATGAGGCACGTGGCAGCCATGTCTGAAACTGAATCCCAGCACCACCGCCTCCGGAAGGAAACGATGAGGGACACTGCATCTCCCCGCTCAGTGTCTTCCTGTGGTGAGAGACGGGAGCAGAGGCAGCGAGCTCAGAAACCTCACTAGCCCAATGAAATCACCCTTACTTGAAATCTCTTTTAGCTTAGTGAAATTGTTCCCTTACCAGTGTGAAACATTATCCAGTGCTTTCTCTTTCTCATCTGTACGTTAAAAGCGGTATCATTTCTATCTGTCTTACAGGCATGCAGGCAGGCTTAATTCCCGAACCATTTGGAGACTCTCAGATGAAATAGCTGCATAAATTCATATCGGTTAGAAGAGTAAGATACATATAAGCCGGTGGGCATTTGTTAAGTGTGCTTAGAATATCATGAGATCTACATTAAACCATGTGAGGCTTAACTAGACACGCATGATTTTTTTTCTTACCCTAACGACATCTAGTGCTGCAGCTCCCTGATCCCAGCGGGGATCGTACAACTTTGTCTTGTCAGCAGCCATTACAACATCCTGGTGATACGCAAGTGTTAGGGAAGGGTTGGCAATTGTGTAAGCATCAAAAAGTATCCTAGTGATAAGAGCTTGTCGTTGGACAGATTTCCAAGGAAGGTAGTTGAAACTCTGTTCCTAGAGAAACTGCAGAACAGGTGAGATAAATCATAGAATCATAGAACAGTTTGTGTTGAAAAGACGTTTAAGACCATCGAGGCCAACCGTTAACTGAACACTGCCAAGTCCATCACTACACCATGTCCCTAAGCACCACGTGGTGAGAAAGCAACAGCAGAGCTAGGAAAAATGCAGGGGACTGGACTTGACCACATGTGGATTTTTCTGATCCTGTTTTGTGTTATAGTACTTGTTTTTCAACATTTGTTCATTAAACACATAGAAGCAATAATAATCACAATTGACTCTTCCTAACAATCAGTCTGAGAGCACTGAGGACCTTCCACTCGTGAGTAAAATGTAAGTAGAAGTAAGGTATGAATGACTCGGATATATGTTACTGGACTTTATAAACACAGACAGGGAGTATGGTAGATTCTTAACAAATGTTAAAATCCACAATTTTAACATAATTATTTAACATAATTTTAACATAATTATTGCTCATGGTAAGTTTTCTGAATTACCCTCCAGAAGCGACCACCACTATCTGTAGAAAACATAGAGACATGATACTGGGGATAAAAGGATTTCTGGGAACCCAAAACCTATGTGCCACTAGCAGATGATTTGGAACTATCAGAGCAGAATCAGATTCTCAGATGAATTTATTATCATGTATTTCTCCTTCACCAAGATAATTTTCTTGCTTTTAAAGTCTACATGGAAATTATAGTCTGTATGACTATTTTCACAATTTATCTTAATTAACAGCCTGAGCCTTCAGGTACATTCCAGATATTTTAATATTATGCAACCAATTAGTACTATCTTTATTCCCTTAACTCATCAATGGAAATTTCCTTGCATATAAAGATAATTCCCAACTTGATGTCATTTGAAGATAGAACTAAAAAGATTTGGAAACCAAAAAGGTTTTGTAAACGTAGGCATTTTTAAGAATTCTGATTGAAGCATCTAAGCTATATAGATTACACAAGGGGAAAATTTGTATGCTGGGGTACAAAAGCTACCAGCCAGAGGTGACTTCAGCAGTTCAAAATTGTGTACCAAGGTGAAACCATGATGTTAGAGGTCACGTCCATTTGGCTGTTGTGTGCCTGGCAAGCTCTAATGTCTCTCGGTGTTATTCCCCAAATTTAAATTGGAAATAAGATGTATGCTCCTAACACTGAAGGTAATTAACAACTTCAACAAGCGTCCAAAGGAAGCAATAAATCCGTTATAACTTGAAGTCTTTGAATAAGTCTTTTCTGATATTAGCTACAAATTGGACTGATATAACTTTGTTTCATTCTGGCAGAAAATAATTCCCAGAGTCAGAGTTACTGCTGCTCGGGTGCTATGCTATACATGTCGGACAGGATTTGAGTTTTCCTTTCTAAAAATCTGACTCTGTAGGGAAAAGAAGCCAGATCTTTTACCTCAGAGTCTGTGCTGCAACATCAAAGCAAAGCAAGCACACCAATGACCATCAACTTTCAACATCCTGAACTTGTTTACACCAAACAGAAACTTGGTTTTCGGTGGGTTGCCTATACTAAGCATTTTAACTTTAAAGGCTTTTGACATCAAAGCATTTTCTGACTCGATAAAAGTTGCCTCTCTTTTCTTGCAGCTGTTTTTTCTTATTTAACTCAGTGTTTGCATTTTATGTAGTTATTTATTTCCCCTGGTCTTGCAACTGTGATTAAATAGTATTATGACTGTAAAAACAAGGTGAAAAGTATGGACTAAAATTTATTTTATACCATACATAGCTACAAAGAAAAAGATTAAACAGTGTTAATGATGTGCAATTTGTTTTCCTCCTGGTGACAACGGGTGTTTATACCTTTTCCTGAAAGTACATCTCTCTTGTGGTTGAAGAGATTTAGGTAACTGGCATTATCAGAGCTTATATTAGTATTTTAGTATATTCAATGTTTAGTAAGTATACATATAAATGAAAGGCTATAAATACTAATTACTGTTTAGGCTCATTACCAGCATAAGGACATATGCTCATTCTGGTAGATTCAAATGTGTTATCTTTTCCCAGTGAAGCTTCCCTAGTAGCATCTAAACTGCTTTTCAGGCATTTGAATTCCTTCACATCATTCTTCACTTCAGTAGAGAATGATTTATAGAACACATGAGAGTCACATATCAATAACTTTATTAACAGAAATGTGCGAGTGATCAAAGGTGAAAGGACATTCTCTATTTGATTTATCTAAGGTATTTATGCAGGTTCCATTTCAATAATACCACAATGTTTCACTATCTGTAGCAGTGTTACAACAGACTTGATAAGACTGTGAAATTTTAAATTTACGTTCACTGGGGCAGTAATGTGCTTACATATCAACATGTGGTGAGACCTCACCTCAGATACGGTGTCCAGTTTTGGGCCCATTAATACAGGAAATCCATTGAGGTGCTGGAGCGTGTCCAGAGAAGGGCAACGGAGCTGGTGAGGGGTCTGGAGCACAAGCCTTGTGAGGAGCGGCTGAGGGAGCTGGGGGTGTTCAGCCTGGAGAAAAGGAGGCTGAGGGGAGACCTTCTCGCTCTCTCCAGCTCCCTGAAAGGAGGGGGTAGCCAGGGGGGGTCGGGCTCTTCTCCCAAGTAACAGGTGATGGGACAAGAGGAAACGGCCTCAAGTCGTGCCAGGGGAGGTTTAGGATGGATATTAGGAGAAATTTCTTCACCAAAAGGGCTATCAAGCATTGGAACAGGCTGCCCAGGGAAGTGGTGGAGTCACCATCCCTGGAGGTATTTAAAAGATCTGTAGATGTGGTGCTTAAGAATGTAGTTTAGTGGTGGACTTGGCAATGTTAGGTTAATGGTTGGACTCAATGGTCTTAGGGGTCTTTTCCAACCTATATGATTCTATGATTCTATGTAAAATCATTTCCAAGTTAGCGTCCAAACCATTTGACCATATTCGTATACAATTATTTTCTCAATAAAATCTCATAGCTAGACATATTTATCCATGTCTATTACTTTAATTGGGGATGGAATCCAGGATGTTAAATTCTTTATGCTATTCTTTGCCTGCCAACATAAAGAAATCTATGGTGAATATCCATATCACGCACCTCTAGTCTGTACACTAAAATACAAAATACCTTATTCTTCCTTGCTGAAATCAGTGTCAAGCCTCTTCCTGTTAATAGTGGGATAGGAAATAACCAATTTTTTCCACTGCAAACCAATTGAAATAAGCAAGCATGGACTGTGTGTTAAAGCACAAAGGTATGCGGTTTTAACATAGATTTAGTGCATATACGATTGAAAAGTAGTATTTAATTAACTTTCCTAGTGAAGATACAGCCCTATATGAAGGTTATGAAAGAATGTTATGGGAACATAAACCCCCATTTTCTTGATGGTTGTTCTGGAGAATTAGTTGCAAAGAGGGAAGGAATAATGAGGAATTCAGTACCACAAATCCAAAGGCTTGTGGGCAGTTTATCTCAAATCTGGAAGGGTAACTTTATATATTTTTCCCAGATACCTTTTCCCCTTTGGTGGTATTAACTGTATGAGCACCCTGCATTAAACACTGGTTTATATGCTAACTATTTGAAATTAAATCAAGAGGGTTGTTGGGGGGACAAGTTGGAAGATGAAGTCACAATCTAGGAGAACCACTGAGAAGGTAAGACTTTCAGGACTGCAGAACCAAAGGCTCTGAGGAGACTGACTTGACCTTCAGACTAGCTTGCCAAATTGTCTCATAACTAGCAAAGCCAAAAAAAAAGAGAAATGATGTCTAGACTAAAAGTGAGGAGCATTTCAGGCAGAAATTTTAGACATTAGAGGATGGCCAGAAAATCTGTTTGCTTGGCCCACAGATCATGTTACTTTTTTCCCCTAAGTGCTGCATTTTAATTGGTAAAATCACTTTGGCTTAAGAAGGCTTTTTGACTCTCGGTTCTTCACCAAAATGGTTCACAAAGGAAAGGGCCACAGGTACTAAATGCAGAATTATCATACAGTAGCAGCGACACAGGACAGCTTTGAACCGGGCAACAGAGAACAACACCAAGACGACTAAGTTCATGGAGGGCAGAGCTAGAAAATCCATTTATAACACGATAGGATGACTTTTTAAGATTAAGACCAGATAAGGTTCATACAACTTAGCTTGGCACTGCACCTTACCAAGAGCTGTAGGGCATTGCATGGACTTAGAGCTACCGTGCTCTAGGTCCTTTATAGAAACAGGAAAAATTGTGTGATTACAGTCAAGAGGGGAAAAAGCAAAACATTCAACACTTTTAAAAGTGAATCAAGGTTAAATATACATTATCTAACTGGATAGGTTCAAGGCTTGGGTATGAACACCAGCTCAAACGGCATTAACCCTTGCTATTTAATCATTATCATCGTCCATATTAAGTTTTTTCCAGGTAAACTAATACTGCTCTAAACAGCCGTGTGTGGCTATGGCTCAGGGACGAGCATGGCCAAAGACGATTTCCAGTAGACAGCTGCATGTGGCCTCCTGTGTAATAAGAGTTTAGACGTAGAGATGCAAGCCATGTCTTGCCAACAGGCCTCTGATTCCTGTGGTGTTTTATTTGGTAACACAGATGTGGCCAGAGAGACTGGGCGTAGGGGGTGAAAGTTTGATCATAGCATTTTTGTGACATAGCATTTTTCTCTATAACGGACTGAAAAGTATCTCAGAAAGAGTATTACTAATGCATGATAAAAATCTGTATCTTAGTGTAGTGGGCTCAAACAAAATAAATCACTTTTTACGAGGTAATTAATTTACCGTCAAGTTTGTGAAGCACTGGAGAAAACACATTTGTAGGAGATAATCAATGTGTTGTTGAAGAGATCGGATTGACCCAGCATCCTTGCAAAGACAGACACCCAAACCCAAGCGGAGAATCAAAATTGTTACATAATTCCTGCTGCAGGAGGGACCCAAGCTGATGGATGAGGCTGGGAGCAGCGAGGCTGAGAAAAGACAGTTCTTAAAGCTCTTTTCCTGCACATTTTCAATATGATCTCCACTGCACATACACATCTCAATTCTCTGTCCTTCCATATGCTGCAAGTCTAACTGCCACACGCAGAAGAACAAGATGTCTTCTGGGGGCCAGATTAGGGGGAAAAAAATGTTTGCTCACGTAATCAAGAAATTGATGAGTAAATTGCCAATGCAGCCAGAATGACATGAAATGTGGTTTTAAAATTATAAATGTAGAGCCTTTTGTAAAAACTCTGCATGTATAACTCATGGAATGAAGAGTAAGTATAAACTAAAAAATTGTACACAGAGAAAATAAACCAATAAAGCTGATTTTCTCATCTTCTAATTCAGTCAAAAAATGTGCATGATCTGAGGCAAGTTTTGACGACACACTGTTATCTAGGTAAGTTTCTCTGAGTCTGAGATTCTCAAAATGTCATAAAAGTTGCACGTTTCTACCTCTGCAACAAATTACACTTGAATTAGTAATTGAAAAAAATAGTAAAACAAAAAAAATTGCAAATCTTTGTGGAACTGAAAGGTGGAAATTGAGTTCGTGGAAATTGAGTTCATTGAAATTGAATTGAAATTTAATGTTTTCCTTGTGGGTCAAGAGTAAAAGCAGAAAGGGAACGACATTTGAGATAGCAAAATATGCAAAACACAGATAGAGGCTGCGAGTTTATAAAGGGGTACGATCATGGAAATCATTATCTTTGAAATTCAGTGGGAACTGAGCACCTGAATCCTTTACACTCCCTGGAAAATCCTAAACAAAATTAAAGTTTTATTTTGCAAATGCATCAGGCGGCTTTCACTGTAACTGTCTTTCTTGCTTCGAAAGCATCCATTGTGGCTGGATCTAAGTGGTACTCGGAGACAGAAACATAACTGCTCTTAAAACTGATATCTATTGTTTCTTATCCCAAATCGTTGTATTACACGTAGATTGGTGTCAGCACCTGTTATGAACTTCAGTTTGTTCTGTAAAGAAGGCTCAAAGGCAAAGCCATCGCTAAGTCAGTAGTTAACTGGGATCAGCTGTAATGAGGAGGGAAAAAAGGAGAACGTGACAGAGGATAAAGCAGGGAAACCAAGGCCAGGCCCACGGACTGCCAGGGCTGGAAGGTAACCCAACATCGTGTCGATACTGGAGTTCGCTGTGCCCTGCATCGTTCTCTCTCACTGAGCAGACGGTCACAGAGCAGCCTACGTCTCTATGCTTTACCCTCCAAAACAGGGTGGCCATAGTCTGGCAGCTTGTACTGCCTCCTCAGCTCTGCCCTTGACAGTTTTGTAAAAGTGCTCATTTGACCAGGTCAGGGAGTTTGCTAACAGCTTGACACGTCGAATGGTCAGATATCATATATTTCAATACAGGCTGGGCACTGACTGGATAGGTTGTATCACTGCAGGAACAAGACCAGGTGAACAAGGAGTTAAACACCAGGTGCTCTTGCAGTGATGGAAACTAATCACATCCTAGGCGGCATGGCCAAAACATACCCATCAAAGAAAGTGATTTTTCCCTTCTGTTTGGCACTTGTGAGGCTTCATCGTGGAGCCAAGGGAGGCAAGTAAGGTTAACAGGCAAGAAAAGTTGAACCTGCAACTCCAAATGAATGCCAGACTTGAACAAATCTCTTTAATGAGGAGGAACAGGCATAGGAATGACAACATTTCTACTGCTATTTACCTTTTCTCTCAAGAAGACAACTGGATTATTGGCATACACAATGACCTGGCTTTCCATAACTGTGATAGAACTATAGCCACGGTTGTCACCCCAGGCTTTCTTTAAGGTCAGTGGGGAAAAAATAGATGCTTCCGGTGCAAGATTCATTGATGTCTTTGAGATGTCTGGTTTAGGATGAAATAAGTCTCATTCTGGAAGTGTCTATGTTTCTCTATTGACAGTAAAGAGTTCCAGTCATGACCTTCTCAGAGAAAGACACCGATGATGTAGACATACACCTTTCCTGTTTTACCAGTTTCAGACTGAAGAGTGTTTGAGGATTCTCTAATGGAGCGTTCAAGAAAAATACACAAGCTCCCACTGCTGCTGATCAATACATTCAAAGTTTTGGTACTGGGTAACCCAGGAATTTTTTTGATGCTCTGGGGCAGAGAATGTTGTTGCTTTCCCTGTCCTTTCCTCCCAGCCAGTTTCCAGCCCTCCTCCTCTCTCAGCCATCCCAGAATCACTCATGACTTGTGATAAACTTGGCTCAATTAATCTCTTGAATCTAATTAAAATAATGGTTCAATTGTCCATTAAAAGCAATGTTCGTACTCATTTATTTATTCAATAGCTTTCCTTTGTTACTTTGGAAACTTCAATATCACAGATTATGTTCAGGAACAATTCAGTTTCTAGCAGTGAAATTACTTTTTTCACCCTATCATATTAAGATCTACATTTTGGTTTTTTCCCTTCATCGTGTACAAGCCAGTGATATCAGAACAGAGCACACAGAGGCAAGATAATGTAGGACACCTCTTGCAAGAAGCAGCATAAAATATTCGGCATGTGTAAAAAGGACAAAAACAGGACCAGCACGCACTAGTGTAACGCAAGGCTTTAATGGTAACTCTCCAGGCATTTATATTTTTTTAACTGTCTTCGACAAGCTCTCCTTAAATTAATGAGAGTTTGCAGAGTAGGGAGTTAATAAAGACAACTGGAAAGGCTTCAAGATATGACCTTGGCCAAAAGATGGGCATTTCCTTCATTCATTGAATCCCCACTTGGCAAAACTACTGAGGGAAAGCTTGGGAGAGTATATTTTTCCATTCTATTTGACATGCCAAATGTTCAGCAAATATTTTGCCAAATGAGGATGAACTACACAGAATTATTTGGCTAATATCAAGTAGTTGTTTGTCTGGAGAGGACAGGGAAAGGGTGGCTCTAGTAGGGTAATAAAGACTAGGCGAGGGGGCTGCAACCCACAGGTACTTTCCCTCTGGCACAGCACATGGGATTTTATGCAGCATAATGTGGTAACAGGCGTGCAGCTCCTCACTCTTTGACCTGGCCTGTGTCTGTCTTTGCGGATTTAAATGCTCTGGATGTGACTTATTTTAAAAGTGTGTTTTATTAATATAACCTTTATGTATTGAAACTGAAAGCAAGCAGAATACGCAGCAGAACTTAAGGCCAACTTTGTAGTCTGCTGCATAAATTTATTCCATCATTTGATAAAGTGTCACACAGCAGACTGTAATTGTACTGACCAGAGATCATATATCACCTTCTCCCTGAGACTTTTTTTTGGCTGAATAACTGCCGGCAGCCAAGTTCTCTTGCATCCCCACATCTGTCCTCCTGTACTAAACATCTGCTGAACCTTGGAGAAAACGTAAAAGGCCAATTCAGAAGGAGAGCAGTCTGGGGATAAGGCCAAGGAATTCACTGATATTTATTTTGTACTGCTCTCACTTCCCTACAACTCGTCAAGCTGCTTTACCGAAGTCATCTGAATAGATATTGCGGGCAAGATTGGCTTGACAGCTTACAAAAGAAATCCAGGGCTCTCATTTTCTGCTGTCTGAATACCTCTAATAAGTACAGAAGGAACTGGGTATTTTTTCATTCTGTAGCAGATATTCCTTCGCAAATCATGGGTACATCTACATTTAGTGCAGACCAGAAGTGCACTTCTGAAGTAAATTTCCCATTTTTCCCTTTTTATTGTTGTCTGGTTTACATGGGGATACGCTCAGAGATTATGACAACTGGGTTCATTTTGAATGAAACTAAACTGGAAGTTTAGTTGTACACCAGCACAAATGAGCATTAAGTCTCTAGGACTAGAGGAGAGCTACTCCCAGGTTAAAAAAAACCAAACAAATTGACATTTATAGTGTTGACATCTGGTCCTTAGTACCAGCTGTCTTCCTCTACAGGTACGAATGTTGTGGCTCTACTCCATCAGTCCCACCACTAGGGCAATACTACCAGGAATTCTGATAAGCAACACCAGTTGAACTACACTTGCTCAAGATGAACACCGGAACACATGCAATTCAATGCAGTCATGAGTGCTCACACTGCCAAGAAACACAACTGCAGCTCATCGAGCCTTCAGCATCCTTCCAGCTGCACTGTAGAGTGGTAAGGAGGTACCACTGAATAACGCACAAGTTGTCCATACAAACATCAGAGCTTTGTGTTCATTATGTTCATTTATGTTCAATAGCTACATTACAGAGAGAATTTTGGTGCAGAACATCGGACAGTAGAAATTCTCGCTTGTTCACCTAATTTTTCCAATAACATATAAGTTATGGCTTTTGTTTGGTTTATTTCAGTTGTGACAGAAAAGAACAAACTCGTCAAAGAATAGTTTGATTTTGCTTATCAAAAAGCAACTTACAGTTTTAGTTATTTTTATCTTCTTTTACTTTGGTTTTAATCTTAAAAAATAATGAAAAGTCCTGTATGTCAGTAAATGCATTCATTTTTTACCCTGACAATGGATGGATGCAAAAGATGAGTGAAGATATTACTAAAGATTTGTGACTCATACTAAAATTTGTCATCAGCTCAGACAAATTAGTACAAGTAAATACAAGTTTGCTACATGGTACCATGTTTGCTAAGTGCATGAATATGGACATGTTACTGTCACTGAAGGGATGAAAAGCATAGATAAAATTACCCAGGAGCCTGGAATTTTAAGTCTCTTTGCTCTTCTAGTCCGGTTGCAGAAGAGAAAATCCATATATCAATCAAAAAGCAGATGCAAATTAATGTTTGAATGGAAAATATGCATCCAGATGAAGAAAGTACAAAGAAGAGGAATATTTAACCTTCTTACACCCTAGAAAGTACCCTGTGGGAATTGCTTTCCTTCAAGGCACTTGAGAATTTTATGCTACTTCAAGGATTTTTGTTCATGTGTTTTGAAGAGCTACTTAGGAAATTTACTATTTACCGGTGTGTGTGGGGGGGGTTGGTTGGTTTTGTTTTTTTTTTTTTTTACTTTCTAACAAAAATGTTGGCAGATGCATATTTGGCGAGTCTGCTCTGTTCTCGTGAGACCCCACCTGGAGTACTGTGTCCAGCTCTGGGGCTTCCAGCATAAGAAGGACATGACCTGCTCGAATGGGTCCAGAGGAGGCTACAAAGATGATGTAGGTCTGGAGCCCCTCTGCTATGGGGACAGGCTGAGAGAGTTGGCGTTGTTCAAGCTGGAGAAGAGAAGGCTCCAAGGAGACCTTCCAGCTCCTTCCAGTCCCTAAAGGGGGCTATGGGAAAGATGAAGAGGGACTTTTTGTCAGGGGGTGTAATGATAGGATGAGGACTAACGGTTTTAAACTGAATGAGGGTTGATTTAGCTTAGATCTCAGGAAGAAATTCTTTGCTGTGAGGGGGGTGAGCCCCTGGCCCAGGGTGCCCAGAGAAGCTGTGGCTGCCCCATCCCTGGAGGGGTTCAAGGCCAGGCTGGACGGGGCTTGGAGCGACCTGGGCTGGTGGGAGGTGTCCCTGTCCCTATGAGAAGCATTGCAGAAAAACCAAGAAAAATCTGAGCTGCAGGTAAATTTTTTGGTTTTCTCTCACTGGATGGTGCTAGGGAAGTGTCACTCAGAACATCTTTGTGATCTGTAGAATGGAGAAAGTAATTGTCATTTCATCATTGGAGATTAGGAATAAAGCTGTACCAGATCAAGTTTTAAAGCAACGTGAACTGAATTGTTAGGACACTAAAAATCATGAGTTACGAGATTTGGGAGACAAACAGGATTTGAGAATTAAAGAGTGGCAATTCAGTCCCCTGAGAAATGTATTTTGAAGTTTTTCCCCCCAGCCTCCTGAACAGTATAAACAGGAATGAACTAAATAGATAAACTAACTGTTATTGTATATGATCTCTCTTTTGCATACAGCCTTAATCTATTTACATGAGGACAAATTAAGGCTAGAGAAGTCTGAGAAATGCTTAGTACATTCATTTGTATCAAAAATATTATTATGATATTAGTTTTACACTAGCTCACACAGTACTTCCCAAAGTGAGAGCTCTGCCCTCGTGGAGAAAGTGAGGGTCTAGCTCGGGTTAAGTATTCCAGAAAACTTCTCAGTCATTTGCCAGACTCTCTGGGTTTTTAAATTTTGCTTCATTTATAAAAGATAGTTTCCAGCTGTTAAAGACTCAAAGAATATTTTCAGAGTCTGGTTCTGAATCTGCAGAGAGCCTAAAGAATAACTTTGATGTATCAAACTGAGACATTTCTTCCAGGGATTCTTAAATTCATATATCAGTATTTTAATTATCATCATAGCAGTTATTTCACTATGACCAGAGTATGTGACAGAGGACAGAAAGTATATTTTGAAGAATATAAACCTTAAAATAGGTGGCGAATACTATGTCAGAAGCCATGCAGGAAGGTGGCTGCAATAGTGCGGTAGGATTCTCTCTTACTTGGTTTTGCCCAGCCAGCAACTGAGCACCACAATACGGCCTCTCCGTCACTCCGTGGGATGGGGGGAAAGAGAGCGGGAAGGGTAAAAGTGAGAAAACTCATGGGCTGAGATAAAAACAATTTAATAATTTAATAAAAATAATAATAAAAAATAAGAATAATAGTTAATTATTGAATAATAGTAGTAGTAGTAGTAGTAATGAAAAGGAAAATAACGAAGAGAGAGAAATAAAGCCCAAGAAAGACAAGTGATGCAAACACAAACAGTTGCTCACCACCAACCAACCGACCGATGCCCAGCCCGCCCCTGAGCAGCAGCCCCCCGGCCAGCCTTCCTTCTAGTTTTATTCCTGAGCGTGACATCACATGGTATGGAATATCCCTTTGGTCAGCTGGGGTCAGCTGTCCTGGCACCTGTCCCAATTTTTTGTGCACCTCCAGCCTACTTGCTGGCAGGGCGGTGTGAGGAGCAGAAAAGGCCGTGATTTTGTGTAAGCGCTGCTCCGCAGTAGCAAAAACATCCCCGTGTTATCGACGCTGTTTCCAACACAAATCCAAAACGTAGCCCCGTACCAGCTACTGTGAAGCAAATTAACTCTTCCCCAGCCCAAACCCACACACTCTGACGCGCGTGTTCGGTTTGCAGAAGGTAGATGGAGAGCATGGCTGTAATGCGACATACTTTCACCCAGGCAAAGGTACCGGGTACTTGCGACTTCAGCGATGAAAGGCGTGAGGAGGCAGTCGCTGTGAATTGTAACTGGACGCATTCCAACTGCAGATTACACAGGCATTTCTAAGAATGAGGGTAACTCAAACCACCAAGAGATTCTCAATCTGTTCATTTTTCAGTTCAGCCTCTGACACCTTTCCAGAAGCTCCCCTTCAGTTCATAACGAGCTCCAAGTCCCAGTGCAAAATAAAAGCCTGAATACTGCAACAGGCAGGCATCCAGACTAGATGATCTAATGGTGTCCTTATCCTTAAACACTCTAAAACTCCAAACCTACGAAAAATGATTTGAGAAACAAACCTTGTTTCACATAACACTGCAACCAGGCTGCCGTCAGCTTCCTCCTATTTCCAGGCTGACTTTTTGCTGTTTATTCTCCTCTCTCAGCATGTTTGAAGTCCAATTAGATTCCTCAGTATTCGGGAGGGAATCTGCAGCACCCAGCATGTGGGGATGCGTGCGGTGGAGCTGCAGCCCTAACTGGGCTCCACCGAGTAAAAGAAATCGGTGGAAAACCAGATCTTGCAAAGGGTACTCAAGAGATGGCACTGTTGCACTCACCATCCGTCCCTGCTGTTGGAGATTTCATCTCAGCTGGTCCTGTGTCAGTGGAAGTTTTCCAGGCTTTTCAGACCTCTTTTCTTTCCCCTCTCCAGTCTTTCAGCTTTGGTTTTGCTATTTTAAATTCTAATTGTGCAACTGAACCGTACCCACTAAAAAGAATGTGTAAAATGCATGGATAGCAACCCCGGGGTAAGTGACACATTAGAGGCTCTCCAAAGCTCCCTGAATTGAGTAGCAGCTTTCTTAACAGCCCCACAACGAAATAAAGCCGTTTTCCTCTATCTGGAAATACGCAGCAGTGCCCAGTACTGCACAGATTATCAAACGTCTTCAGCGCCAGGCGTTTGAGTGACCGTTGAATGTCAGAGCAGTACTCCAGCGAGCAAAGTGTGAGCATCCGTAAGCAGAAGCAGAGTTAACCGCTAAATTTGAAAGGAAAAAAGAAACAAGGGCTGACTAATACAGCAAAGAGTCGCTGCTGATGTTATACCGGCTGGTGCCAGCAAGCTGGAGCAGAGCAGAATTATGTTAACATCATTCTGATGATATTTGGCATGAATAATGCACAGCAGCAAGCAATGGGGAATGTCTTATTGACTCTCGTCTTAGCTTGCAGCTCTGTGAATTGATACCAGGCAGTACTGCCCTAGAGGCAAACACTCAGGCAATTTTTCACCACGTGCAGTGGAAATCAGGTGCCAGCTCCTCCAGTAAGAAGCTGGGAACCAGGGGAGCGCCTGCAGTGTGGGGCTGAAACCGGGATGGGGCTGGCAAAGTCCCGGGTGGTACGACTGCTCAAGAGGGTAACCCAAACAGTCCACATCACGCCACCTGGGACAGCAGGAACGGTTTCTTAAACGGAAAAGTTGTCAAAGCCTCAGCTAAACTCTAAGCACTGTTTGAATGTAAATAGATATGTCATCTAGAAGAAAGTAGGAGCTTCATAGGGATGGCTCCATTCATCAGTACTTAATTCATGTATGCAGGATCTTAATTTATATGTTGTTCCACTACACCACTTGGCACCCATCAGCAAGAACAGCTGAGCTATGCAGCTGGGACTGGCACCTGTGCTGACAGGAGGCTTGTATTCACATGTCAAGTATTGGCATAGGGCGTCTTTTTTGACCTTATTTAAAGCAGAAGTCTGATGTAGAATATCACAGTGTGGTCAGAAGCAAACCACCATGCTGATTTCAAGGTACAGAGTCTCTTCAAAAAGAATCATGAACAAATGCAGTTTCCCATGCTTGAGAGCTGGATGGGCGTATAAGATCCATTTGAAGAAATAAGAATAACAGTTTTAAGTGTATCTGAATTCTTTCAAACTTCTGCCTAACCCAGATTTCTGAAATCTCAGGAAAATTAAGTGGTTTTCTTTTTTAGATTGCATTTTTCTAGATTTATCAGCTTTATCCACACAACAGGAGGCAGTAGGTATGTGAAGAAATGATGGGGAAACTGCCTTGGGCAAGGTCTTGGCCAGCGCTGAGCACTTGCTATAAAGAAGAGAGCTTTGCTCACTTCGTTCCCAGGGACTTCACAGAGCGTTGGCGGCTCTCAGTCCCTTTTAGCACTAACCCATGGGTGTATATCGGCTCACAGAGCCTGTTAAAGGGTCATCTTTAATCTTTGTGATTCTCTCTTTACCATCATCCGAACGCTGTCAAATATCACTCCACCGATTCAGTAAATAATGGGTGAACACACCAAAAGCAGTGTTCTCCAGCGGCTAGCAAGAGAAATGGTTGTTTCACATAGCAGGTAGCCAGGTCACGCGGCTACCTAAATCAAGCCCTGCTTAAAAGGGAAAAGATCTTTTTTTTTCAAGAGAAATTCCTAAAATCCTCAGGAACGTTGTATGAGGTTTGTACTGACATCAGCACAACTTCACGATGACCTGCCCATTACACCATTGTCAGGGGCAGGGGCCAAACCCAAAGCCTGACAGGGTCCAAGGGGCCTGTCAGTGGTCTTTGGGTAAGGCTTCTTATCTCGTCTAACGCATTAAGTGTCTGCTGTGAGACATCAACAGCAGTACCCATCATCTCCTGCAGTGCTGTCGCTTTTGAACCTTGGAACGGGGAAACTGGGGGTTAGACGGCGGTGACATCTGCCATTTTCACCCTGTCTGCAGAGACGTGGCCTGTCCTGCTGGCAGACACACGGGATGTATAATGCAAAAACAGGTGGAAAAGATGAAAGATAGTTAGTTTAAACTTCCGCGCTCAGTTTCAGTAAAAGCATTAAAACTTTAATTAAAAAATATGAGTTTTCACTCTTTCCTCCTTTCTAAAAGCAGCCATTTTGTGACGAGCTGAGTGTCCAAGCTCTTTCTAGAGAGAACTAGAGGCTGAGAGGACCCGTTACACCGACTCAGCAGGCACTGGAAATAGAGAGCTCTCGCACACAGTTGGGATACAAAGAATAATGTATTACAGCACGTGAACAATGAAAGACGCACAAGGCAGAGTATTTTATTGGTGGTTGGTTGACACCATGATTCAGCAGGACACTTTTCAGTAATTCAGTATATTCTGAGAAATTAATCATGCATATGAGTGAAAAGATATTATTCTGCTCTTCATGTCTGTGTTGCTACAGTATTTAAGTGGGAAAAGAAACAATAAGTAATTACTCTGTTCTGCTTCTCCAAAAATGAGTACATTGATAATTGTTAAACAAAATCAAGAGACACGAAAGTTTAATTCCTAATTATAGAAAAGGAGGTGAGCCACAGCAAAGGCTTGCATGGGAAAAGTCATTGATGCCCTGATCAAGGGAGCTTATTGACAAAGCCTTCTTACTCCAGCTTGTCACGGTCCATTGGTCATTCCATCCTTCTACCTAGGCTTCTTCTCAGATTCTATGGGAAACTGAAAAAAGTCCTTGAAAACTATAAACATCACCTGGCAACAACTAAAACAGTATGTATTATTGACATTCCTTTCATACCAGATCTGAAACACAAAACTCACTAGAAAGAAAGTTTACCCTGTCCCACCTGAAATCAGGACGCAGCTACGGGACACATCACGCTCACAGGCTCTTGTCCTGCTGGGGCACGTAAACCACCCTGACATCTGCTGGAAAGGTAGCATGGTGAGCTGTAAGCAATCCAGGAGACTTCTGAAGTGCATTGAGGATAACTTCTTAAGCCAAGTAATAGACAGCCCTACCACAGGGACATGATACTGAACCTGACAGTCACCAACACAAGTGAGCTAATCGGTGACATCAAGACTGGGGGCAGCCTGGGCTGCAGTGACCGTGCATTGGTGGAGTTCACAGTCCTGAGGGATATGCATCAGGTGAAGAGTAAAGTCAGGACCCTGAATTTTAGGAAAGCAAAATTCCATCTCTTCAAGGCCTTAGTCAATAGGACTCCCTGGGAAACTGCCCTCAGGGACAAGGGAGCAGAACAGACCTGGCAGATCTTTAAGGACGCTTTCCACAGAGAGCAAGAGCTCTCGAACCCCAGGTGTAAGAAATCAGGAAAGGAGGGCAAGAGACCAGCATGGATGAGTTGAGACCTGATGGTAAAACTAAAGGGCAAGAAAGAGATGCACAGGCAGTGGAATCAGGGACAGGTATCCTGGGAACAGTAGAGGGACGCTGCCCGGTTGTGTAGGGATGGGGTCAGGAAGGCCAAAGTGTAGCTGGAGTTGAGCTTGGCAGGGGAAGAAAAGAATAATAAGAAGGGCTTCTACAGGTATGTCAGCCAGAAAAGGAAGCTCAAAGAAAGTGTACCCCCCCGTGATGAGCAAGACTGGCAAACTGGAAACAATGGATGAGGAGAAGGCTGAGGTACTCAACAAGTTTTTGCCTCATTCTCCACTGGCAACCTCTCTTCCCACACCTCTCGAGTGAATGGACCACAAGACTGGGACTGGGGGAGCAAAGTCCCTCCCACTGGAAGAGAAGATCCGGTTCGTGACCACCTCAGGAACCTGAACATACAGACGTCTATGGGACCTGATGAGAGGCATGCCAGAGTCCTGATGTAGTTGCCAAGCCACTCTCCATGCTATCTGAAAAGTCATGGCAGTCAGGTGAAGTTCCCTGTGACTGGAAAAAGGGAAACACTGCACCCATGCTTAAAAAGGGTAGAAAGGAGGACCCTGGGAACTACTGTCCTGTCAGCCTCACCTCTGTGCCTGGGAAGATCATGGAACAGATCCTCCTAGAAGCTATGCACAGGCACATGGAGGACAGGGAGGTGATTTGAGACAGCCAGCATGGCTTCACCAGGGGCAGGTTCTGACCAACCTAGTGGCCTTCTATGATGGAGTAACTGCATCAGTGGACAAGGGAAAAGCTATGGATGCAATCTATCTGGACTTCTGTAAGACCTGTGACACAGTCCCCACAACATCCTTCTCTCTAAATTGGAGAGGTATGGATTTGATGGGTGGTCTGTTTGGTGGATGAGGAATTGGTTGGATGGTTGCATCCAGACGGTAGTAGTCAATGGCCCAATGTCCAGATGGAGATTCGTGACAAGTGGCTTCCCTCAGGGGTCCATACTGGGACCAGTACTGTTCAATATTTTCATCAATGACACAGTGTGATTGAGTGTACCCCCAGCAAGTTTGCAGACCACACAAAGCTGAGTGGTGTGGTTGACACACCTGAGGGACGGGATGCTGTTCAAAGGGCAAGCTCAAGAAGTGGGCCTGTGTGAACCTCATGAGGTTCAACGAGGCCAAGTGCAAGGTCCAACATCTGGGTTGGGGCAACCCCAGTATCAATACAGGTTGGGGGATGAAGGGATTGAGAGCAGCCCTGCCAAGAAGGACTTGGGGGTACTGGTGGACAAAAAGCTGGACATGAGCCGACAATGTGTGCTCCCAGCCCAGAAAGCCAATTGTATCCTTGGCTGCATCAAAAGAAGCGTGGCCAGCAGGTTGAGGGAGGTGATTTTGCCCCTCTACTCTGTTCTGGTGAGACCCCACCTGGAGTCCTCAGCACAGGAAAGACATGGACCTGTTGGAGTGGGTCTGGAGGAGGGCCACAAAAACAATCAGAGGGCTGGAGCCCGTCTCCTATGAAGAAAGGCTGAGGGAGTTGGAATTATTCAACCTGGAGAATAGAAGCTCCAGGGACACCTTATTGTGGTCTTTCCATACCCAAAGGGGGCCTACAGGAAAGATGGGGACAAACTTTTTAGCAGCGCTTGTTGTGATAGGACAAGGGGTAATGGCTTCAAACTAAAAGAGGTAAGATTTAGACTAGATATAAGGAAGAAATTGTTTACAATGAGAGTGGTGAAACACTGGCCCAGGTTGCCCAGAGAGGTGGTAGATGCCCCATCCCTGGAAACATTCACGGTCAGGTTGGACGGGGCTCTGGGCAACCTGATCTAGTTGAAGATGTCCCTGCTCATTGCAGGGGCGTTGGACTAGATGGCCTTTAAAGGTCCCTTCCAACCCAAACTATTCTATGATTCTACAATATTTTCTACTGGGAAATGGTAAGAATAGCTGGGGGGAGGGGGGCAGGGGGGAGGGGAGAGCGGACAGAGAGGGCAGGTTCTTCTGTCAAAAGACAGTGGAATAATTCAGTAAAATTGTGATTTGAAAATAGAAGACATTGCAAGCCACAAATAAATGTAATACGGCAGGTAGGCTGCTTTTGTTCATGACAATTTCTTTTTCCTTCTGCTACATTTAATAGCAATTTTTATAAATAACATCCTGGAACAGACAGACCATGATCCAGGAAAATAATTTTTACAAGCCTGCAACAACTGAGATTTTGTTCAACTAATTCTTATGGATTTTACCCCAGAAGTTGCCAAATGCTTTCAGCCCTCACTAAATATGCTCCATTGAAGATCAGACCATTACAATACCACTGCCTTCCCACGTAATGTATTTGAGCTCTGAACAAATTAAAAAGTATCTCAGAAATATATGTATTTGTTCTGATGAAAAAATGTGGTAAATACCAACACAATAAACCTTGAAACAGGTTGCATGGAACATGTCTCCATTTTTATCAAGTCAAATGGAATTGCTCCTAGCAATAAATTAGTAGAAATAGGTAAAATACATTTTGCTTAGTTTCTGATTTGTAAGCATTTTTCCCAACTAGTCCCCATGTGGTATGCTATAAAATACGAATCAAAACAGACCCCAAAGTATTCGAGTAGCGAAGGATAAGAATAGAGGAAAGGGAGAAAAGGGAAGAAAGCTGGACCAATCTTGGCTCCCTCAGTTCCTAAATAAGTGACATTTTCATATCCCAAAAAAGGTGCCTGTAGATGACTTCAGAGATGGAAGACAACTTGTTGGCAGTAATCAGTGTTGATTTCTCCCAGATCAAGAAAAAATGAAAAACTGGAGTACACCCAGCAGAGGACCACCAAGATGGTTAGAAGTTGGAGAACTTGATATATGGAGAAAGGTTGAACAGATTGGGTTTGTTCATCCTAGAGAAAAGAAAGCTCAGGCGGATCTAATCACTGTCTTCTGGCACCTCAGAGATCATTACAGAGAACACAGCAATGCTCTCATCACAGCAGTCCATGTGAAGGGACAAGGGACAAGGATCACAAGACGCTTCAGGGGAAATTCTGTCTGTGCACAAGAAAAATGTTCTTCACCATGAGAAGAAATAAAGATTGGAATAGGTAGACCCGAAGAGAAGTGGTGGAATCTTCCTCACTGTAAGTCTCAGCTTGACAGGTGCTTTTTATTTGCAAACTAAAAGCCACCCATAATGTTGCTTTAATATTGTTTTATTTAAAAAAGATGGGTTTATGTTTTATGTTCTTAATTTCTGAAGTGGCTAAATGAAATACAATTATGTATCAATAATTTCCCCAATGATGTGTTTGTTTGTATCTGTTCAAGAAGCAAAATAATCTTTTGGCATTACAATGCTCTTTTTATTAACACACGTATGTTTTCTGAGATATAAAAAGCCACATAAATGCTTGTTGCCTTACTCTTGTGGGAAATTTTACTGTATCTGATAACAAAATGTATGGCTTGATGTAGAAATCATGAACAGAAAGATTTGTCCTATAGGTACCCAGAGATGATACTAGGTGACCATAAAAATGAAACACAATTAAAGCTTAAAGGCTGTGCTATTATCAAGCGAATTCAAATAGTGGAAGAGTTTAAGCCTGTTTTTCCTATCTGAAGCACCACTTTCAACATGCATATCTTTGAAGTTCAAAATGTCTTTTTTTTTTTTTTTCTGAAAAAGGTACACATTTTTGCTCTTCATTCTGTTCCCACAAAGTCTTCCTAATACTTGTAGCTTCCTTTTTTTTCAGAAGAGATAGTGTATTTGCAAATCCCCCTCTAATTACCTCTTGGCCAATTTCAGCCACATCAGAAAAAAAAAAAAAAAAGAAAGAAAGAAAAAAGATGGAAGTCACAAAGATGCTAAGTGTTCCCACAAATTTCATGAAACAAAAATCAGTGTCAGGGTAGACGAGAGCGGCACAAACCCCTGCCTCTGTCGGGGGAAGGGAGGCAGAGCCCATCCCTTTTCTGCTGCGTTCGAGCACCTGCTCGTAACCCCCACGTGCTGCCGCCTGTCTGCACGGGGAACCAGCTGACACTCGGTTGGGCACCAAACCAGGGACAGTGAGACGGAGGAGTTAAGGGAAAAACAAAAGTCTGGAGAGGAAATCAGACCCTTTTATTTCCAGGGCTCACAAAGCAACTTTGATTACAATCATAATGTTGCAAAGAAAAACAACCGAATGAACAAAAAAAAATAAAGCCTTTGCTGACTCCACTTTGTTCCGCAAACATTCCCCAGAGCCCTTGAGTTCACCACTTCTGTTTTCAGGTGGGAAGCGGGGAAGGTTTCACCGACCCCAGCCTCCCCCTCAAGTTCACCATTTACCCCCACTGGTGCTGAACACGGAGGCCTCACACAATCTAACCTGTGAAATCCTCAGTATCTTAAATCCTCCCGACTTTTCTACGTTCATACTTTCCTGAAGCCTTACAGAAGTGTAGAGAAAACCTGAAAAACCTTCCATGTCATATTTATTATTTTAGACACCAGGGTCAAGAATTTCACAAGTTGAAGCTAAAGGCTGAATATCTGTAGGGAGAAACGACAGCCAGAATGATCCTACTTTATAGAAGTCTGAAGGTATTAAATCAAATAGTGATTTATCTGAGGAATGGACAGACAGAAAGGACTTGGGGGTCACCCCAGTTCTTTCAGGGCTTGCTTCAGGACAGGAACCGCTCGCTGCACCTTTCCACCCCTGCCTTTGCATGCATACTGTGGCTGAGTGCACCTTGGCATCAGAGGACTTCTACCACGTAGAAACCTGAGGAAGGCCAATAACGTTACAGATTATCCAACCACGGGATTCCCCTGAAACCTGAGCTGTGAGATGCGATCTGACACGACATCCTGGGACAAAAAGACCTCCGTTTACATGCTGTGAGTCTATTCCTGTTTCTCCAGGCGTCTCATTAGGACTGGTATTTTTTAGCTGCTGTTGCTAAAAGTTGACCAATTTGCAGGCTGGCTAATTCAGTCTTAAGAAGGAGTAATATTTTACTCAATGCCTTTGAAATCATTAGTGAATTAAGATGTTATGTGAGCACAGGCAGTAGAAGTCAGCCTAGACTCTCCTCCCCCTCCAATTCACAAATTCCCTGGATGTCGCATATGTGAGTCAATATCAAACTCCTCGTCTCCATGGAGAGAAAGCAGGGAATTAGGTGGGATGAAGCTGAAAAGCATAATAAAGGAAAACAGCTCCATGCCCTTCCCAGCACAGTATCCTGTGACCAGTACGATGATGGTTTTAAGGTCTTCTCCTCAGGCTGACAGGAGATGGTGTTTGAGCATGAGTAAATGCAAAGTATATTGGTTCTGAACATCTCTGTCACTAATCAGTGCTATCTAGTGCATCCCAGGTTAGTAAAATTGGATTTTTAAAGAACTGATTATTTTTTTTTTTATTATTATTCTGATATTTTAGCCCGGTTTTATCAAGAAGAAAACCATGTGTAGCCAAATATCATTGTTTTGGTCAAGCTTAGTCAGAGACAGGTGTATGTCAAAGCTCTGAAGTCCTGGATCACATGAAGTAACTGATTTGGGCTTGAACAGAGTATAAGTATGTGTTTAGGAGCCACCGACAATGAAAGAGAAACAGGAGGATGGAATGGACTGCCCTGAGTAATCTTTGGCTCAGAATCCCAGATTTTAAAAGCTCAAGTAAGTAATGTAAAGAAATCACCTGCAGAAAATAAATAAAATAAAGGGGTCAGTCTCTATTTTCAGCAGGTTCCTCAAGCCATCAGTGCTGACTGCTGAGTAATTGCTCCCTGGCATCACAGCGTAATAAAATCAGGTTGGTATCAGTAAAAGGCAAGCATGTCCCTGAGAAAGATTAATGTCTTCTTCAATATGTCTTTTATGAAGGTGAAATCTATAGTATTGGCAAGAACACCTCCTTCTTCCCGAGGCTGATAGCCAAGTTGAACAGAAATCAAAACTGGAAACCTTCGCTAAGTTGGTTCCGGAGAAGCCAAATTGAAGCATATTTTACAGATAAGGATTTCTCCTAACTACAAAGAGCAGCACATTAACAGCGAGAACTGGATTTTGATATCCCTTGCACTCATGTAAATCTAAAGCGGATTTTTTTTGTATTGATTAGAGAAGCTCTGTATTTACACCAAGCTATCGGGACGCATCCATCAGTCAGGACAATTGTAGCCTGAGATTAAGACAAACAATGTACAAAGAAAGACAATAAATAGAAACCTCTGTGAAGAGAGAGGTCACGGTGCCCTATTCTTTCCATAGAAGAATGTCTCCATGGAGACAGACACATCGAGATTGGAAGCAAGACAACTTTTAACAGCAAGAGTAATTAACTGTTGCAACATAATTAAGGGATGTAGCTGATTAATCATCTCCTGGAGGCCTTACATTTAGACCAAATGTCTTTCAATAAGATATATACTGGTTTAGTCACAAGTTCTTGGGCTTGATAACACTCACATTAGAGGAAAGAATGATTTCTTCCACCGCTTGATTTACTGGGTAAAATTCTGTGACCTGCGTTATGCGGAAGGTCTGAGTCTCTGAGCAGAAGGGTTTCTTCTGACATTTAAGTCTACAGAGCCATGTGAAGACTTACAACACACAAGCCTGCCTTAGCGTGAGCAGGTAAAGAAACTGCATGTCTTCAGCAACGCACAAAAAACAATCTTTAGCATATTCTTTACGCTGTTCATTTGAGCAGAGGGTCTGCTCATGGGTGGGATGAAATTTGGCCTTATGCTCCCCTTCACACTGGTAATTGATAACCTAGGAAAGGGGAAACTCTGCCCCCACGTCTGTAAAACTGGACAGTAAGAACAGATGACAGAGGAAAAATAGAACATACATCATTACTTCTTCTGCACTTCCTTTTCCTTATGTAGGTTTATCTTCCTTTCCATATTTGCATTTCGATATAATAAATAGTCCATGCACTTTCTATGAACTTTGGAATAGACCCCAATCATTTCACGTAATAAATATGTGAATATTTATTTATTTATTGATATAAACATGTGAATATGTGGGGCTCATAAAAAATATGTGCCCCACTTCTTACTCATAAAAGTCAATTAGTTTGCAGCTACTGGATTATTTAAATCTACTCATCGTAGTTAAATCCAAATACATCTTTGTTTTTCTGTAAACAGCAGTTATTCAAGCTGGAATCCACTTTGGATCTCTTGACATAGTGAAATATTGCTTGCTGTCTGACTGCACTTGTCAGGGGAAAAAAAAAAATCAAATCACCAGCACTGAATCATTGCAACATACACAAAGGTGGCAGAAATCTTCAGTACAGCTCCTGGTACAACCGCTGATAACGTCGCCTTTCGTCTAAGAATGTGGACCTGGAGTGACCACCCATTCGTTCCAAATAGCTAAAGAGTTAAACTGCAGACACATATAAATGAGCAGACACTCGTGCTGCACAGGTTTCCAAACGGACATGCGGTAGTTCTGAGGTGAAAACCTTTCACGTTGCTGCAATGTCCATAAAAGCGCTGGTCTGTTTTCCTGAGGGGGTGAGGGTGGAACAATCCCGCTCTGCACCAGTTTGATCACAGTGTTTATAAACAAACATAAGTCAGATTCTCATAACACAAATCCATTTAAAATTAACAGTTAAAAGTAGGGGGTTGGTTTTTTCACTTCAACTTTAATTTCCAGTGTTACAGAAGTTAATCAAAGGTTAATTTTTCAGAAATACTTAGCAACATATTGGCACCACATATCATCCCACAGCCAATATGCTTACCGCCCATCTTGAAGTTCTTTTTAGCTTTTAAAACTATTGTTTGATACCTAGGAAAGCTACTATAGGCCCACAAAACTCAGCACTGTTTATATTCACACTCTCAGCTCTAGAGGAACACGTTCTCTTTGTTGACAAGAAACAAAGAACATAGACTCCATTTTCCTCCACCTACCTACTTCAAGTTGCCCAGAGTACGCTGTGAGGAGAACCTTCTCGACCCGCTGCAGAAAGTTAGTACTCTGCCCAAATTAATTCAGACACAGTTCAGTAGGAAAGATACAGGACTTACAGCCTTACTCCTCTTTGTCACAGTTCATGGCAATTCCCATCCCACCGTGACATCACAACTCCACCTGCTTCTGGTTTCTATTAGTTGTAGTTACATTCTACTGCCTGAAACCAGGGCTGACCCAGACTTAGCTTGGGATTCAGAAGTCCTGCTCCAGCAGCGTGATTTAGAAATATCCAGTGACCACTGCCTCACCCTGTGTCCCTCCATCCTGCAAAATGGGGGTTCACAGTCTCTCTGTCTCGTAAGACTGTTGAGAGGATATCACCATTTCTGAAATACTACATCGGGAGCAGAGAGGAATAAGACTAAGATGGGCCAAAATGCACTTTGGCCTATCTCCTTCCTTTCCCCCATACAGCAATTAATCCAGAGAACAGGATGAAGCTGGAAGAAGCTTGTGGAGATCACCTGGTCCAACCCCTTGTTCCAAGGAGGGGCACCTGGGATCAGGTTGCTCAGGGCCTTTTCCAGTCAAGTTTTGAATACTCCCAAGGATGAAGACTTTACAAGCTCTCTGGGGAACTTGTTGCAAGGTTAACCATCCTCTTTGTAGAAAATTTCACATCTATAAGAGTAGTTCCCCTTGGTAACACTTGTGATCCCATCCGGATAAGAGAACAAACAAAGAAAAAAGGGATCCAGGTATCCAGCTATCCAGTTACCCCAGCTTAGAATTAGTGATCTAGGCTTCTGCAGTGAAAGGAAGAGCCTACCCAGCGCCTCCAAAATCCACGTTCTGCTTTGACCTTTACCCCAACTAGACAGCATAAAATACTATAAAGGGCCATAAGGACGAAGGTGTCTGTTTTAGCTAGATCAAAGCCCTTCCCCCTGCTTGAGAGCTCCACCTAAAACCTTCACCTGGGGTTGCTCACTTCAGCAGGGTCAGTCCTTTCTCACACCTGATTTAGGCATAATAATCCCCGTGTGGGAAGCGAGCTTCCATTTCCCTCCGTGCTCGAGCTGAAGCAGAGACTGCAGTGGGAGCTCCCAGGTGTGGTGGCGTGGATTTCCTTTAGTCTCTCCAGTCAAAGATTTTCATTTTGTACAAATTACTCAAACGTTCAGTGACCCCAAGGAAGAGCAAGAGTACAGCTTTCAGGAAAGCACTCACCTTGGGCAATGAGATTCCAGTCTCTGATGCAGTCAATAGTGAGGATTTTATAAAAAAGATAGTTGCAAAACATCCAGTCTCTGGCCATTTAGGAATACACCGAGATAACTCTCAGGTGTGTGGGATTTGTTTCTTCTTTTTCTCTTTGTGTAATCAGTCCCTGATTGGAATCTATACCTATACTGAGAAAACTTTATTGATCAATTGATTTTTCCTCCAATTTGTAATTAGCATACTAGGCAGCCCAAAATCCATTCAATGACTCCTTTAAAATTTGCAGATTCCCCCTATTTACAAAACTACATTCCATTCAATCCTGATTTCTTTTTTTATTGCACAGTGGAGTTCAAAAAGAGAAGGGGCCAGGAGAATGAAGAACAAGCCGCAGGAATTACAACTGCCTAAGCTAACATTATTGAATAACAGGCCATTTTTCTTGCCTCCTTATCTAACTTGAACATGGCATAACCATTGGTTTATTTGAATGATGGTCTAGATTTTAACATCAGGCTGTATACCTTCTGTTCTATTTATCAGGGTGTACTGCATCCAGTTTATAAATTGCTGTTCTTCCCCTATGTGCAGCTATTTAGCTCAGCTCATTTCAGTGATCATTAATGCCAATGTTTTGTTCTGGGGAGTGAAATTAAGCTAACCTGAAAACTCATTATGTCTTTCTGTCTTCATCGAGATTAAACATGCCGATGTTCGCATAAACATTTTCTTCTCCTTGATGTTATTTTCAAAGATTCTGGAGGTATGCTTTCAGATGCACCTCAATTCAGGGTTGGTTTTTTTTTTCCAAAATACATGTATACATACTGTTGAAGATCATGCATGCGCTGTAACTCAAAACCAGCTGCCATCTGGATAAACTTCAACAAGAAGTTTATGTATTGTGAGGTTATTCTACAGCCACATTCACCTGATAGTTGGAAATCCTTCTAATACTCAGCTTATGCTTATTAACATTTTAGTTTCAGCTCTCATTACCATTCAATGTGCTGTATTTAAAAACACTAATGATATTATTCAGGCTTCATTTTGCTCCACTAAACAAAGACAAATCTTCTGGGCTTCTGTTTCATGATAGGCTCTTCAGATTACACTAATAACCCTTCTCCGCAGTTGTCCCCACTTTGATTCTCTCTTCCCCAGACATCAATGACTACCAGTCTACAACAATCAGATGATGATTTACAGAATCCTGTACAGCAGGACAAACACTCTTCTATTTTTCCTGAAAATACCTCTCCAAGATTCCATTTGCCTTTTCATATTTTTATCATATTCGTTTCTCTTTTCTCCCATACCCTCTCTTCCTAAGTGCTGAACTCTCAGGGAACCACAGAAATGAACATTAATCAGTAAGGAAAAAGGAGTATTTGTGGCAGGCAAGACAGGAACTTCATCACTCTGAGCTTCAGACATAGTCAATAGAGATCATTACGCACTTCAGGACTACTCTGGAAGCCATTTAAAAATTTGAGTCTTCTTGGTAGGTACTGATTTACAGACAAAGTTTAGGATGACTGTGCTCCTGGATTGGACTATTTAGGTAAGATACCTAAAGTCAGGGAAGATTTTAATGCCTGGTACAATTTCTTTTAGCCTAGTCTCCAAAACCATCTAATCCTTCTTGTACAATTGCTCTTCTTCTCCTTTCTACTGGTTAATATTTTCCCATTATTAGAAAATCCCAGGTATTAAACTAGTTATACTTACATTCCTTGCAAAAGCATTGCATGAAACCAACCAGCGCTGATCACTGAAGATTTCTATGAAGAACCTTATGCAATGTCACATCTGCTTTTTCCATGTCACCCAGTTTCCTGCCCACCCCAGTTTCATGGCAGCATTGTGCAAGTACTAGGAAACTCAAACTCTGACTCTGATTCCTCTGAAACCCTATATCAGCACTTAACAAGCCTGAACAGAACAAACCTCAACCACATTTTCTCTCTTTAGGGAGAAAAAATAAAATAAAATCAATAATACCATGAAAAAAAAAAAGATTAAAAAGATCTGGGATCTTACATTTACTTCTACATCCTTTTCTTCAAAGTTTGTTTGAAAGCAAACGTGCTAGAGAGACATGGTCTGCGGATAATGAGATCATTCCACCCACACAAACATATCCATTGTCTGTGCTGTTCTCCAGCACTACAGTGCCACCCCTGAAGCAACGGTTTTTTTAGAGAACCCCAAAAAGGTGGTCTAGAAGTCCCTCTAAAAAAGACCTTGCTGCCAAGTTTATGATTTCACAGATAACTAGTCTTAATCCTCTGGGACCAAAATGATCCAACGCTGCCTTTAATTTTACTGAAGAGTTTTTTTTCCACTTCAGTTGTGGTGCATTCCACTACCATATCCTCCTTCCTGCCAATCAACTTGCTTTGCCTTCATATTCTACCGTCTTCATCTCTATGAAGACTCCTATTCAGCACATGTAATTTTAAATACTTATCTAAAGTACCCGAGTTAGGAAGGCAGTAATGCAAGGTCACTAAGGAAGAGGTTAAATAAAATGGAGGGCTGAATCACCCCTTGGAAGTGACTCTCCGTTGAGTGGAATAGGGTCTCTGGGACAATGTTGTTAATAGCTTAAAGGAAAATGAAATAGAGCTGTCTTTTCCACCACCTCTATGCCAAGAAATGTTTGTTTTGACTTAGGGCCAAGATGGAACTACTTTTAATGTTATCAACACTTATAAATACTTAAAGGGTGGGTGTCAGGAGGATGGGGCCAGGCTCTTCTCAGTGGTGCTCGGGGACAGGACAAGAGGCAATGGGCACAAACTTGAGCATAGGAAGTTCTTTACCCTGAGGGTGGCAGAGCCCTGGCACAGGCTGCCCAGAGAGGTGGTGGAGTCTCCAACTCTGGAGACGTTCCAACCCCGCCTGGACGTGTTCCTGTGGAACCTGCTGTGGGTGACCCTGCTCTGGCAGGGGGTTGGACGGGATGATCTCCAGAGGGCCCTTCCAGCCCTATGGTTCTATGGTTCTATGGTTGACTCAATCTGTTCTTGTTCTTCTTCATAACTTTGCACACAGCAATGGTAGACTTAGTGATCTGTTTTTATTTACTTTGTGAGATTTAACTCACCTCAACTTTCACAATTTTTACTTTATTACTATTTTGGAGGGATTTTAGAGCTCTTCCCTCCACTCCCAATGGGAAAATCCATTTCCAGCAAATCCCATTCCACCAGATACCATGAACTGGGATGAAACCTTTGGATAAGAAAGCTATCTTTCCCTTAGTGCCTGCTCTGTTTTATATTTGACTTCCTGATGTCGAGTAGTTTAATTTATATAATTCATTATCTTTCTTAATTTCTCAAATACCTGTTCTTTTGAAATGAATCCTCTTTCAATAAACAATAATGTTTATACAAAATATATTCATTTAATTAAAACTGAGCGAGCTTACAGCTAGCATTTTTTAATGTCTCATTATTCATTCCAATAAAACAAAGCACATTTAATAATAATACATTTTCAGCTATTAAATATCTCAACAAGCTGCAGAGAGCTGCAAAGAAATTAAGATCCTTGGAAAACAAAGAAGACTTGCAAAGATTCGAGTGGGGTGAAAATCTATGTGTTTGTGCTTGTATACATAACTGCTTTCTTTAATACATGCCTGCAGGTTAAGAAAGATATTTAACAGGAAACAAATGTGACATTTACATTAGTATATTAAAGCAGCACCAGAGAACATTCCCTAGTACTGAAACATGATTCTCTATGGCATTGAACTGCTATAACAGTCCCTGGAATCATTTTTGCCAGGACCAAATACGACTGTCCCAAATAATTCCCAGGCACAGCTGGAGACAGTATGAATCATGAAATATTCAAAATAGGCAGGTCTGGTACGATCCCATTGTACCAGCTTTTCAAGAAGAAGCAAATTAAGATTCTTCAGGTATAGCAACTTGAAAATTCAGAATCGCATGACATTTACTGCTGTAAAGCTCACAAGGAGGATGCTGCCTCTTTACGTTCACACAAGGGCTTCTGCACAACGAAGGACTGGAGAAGGGACAGGACAAGGACAAGTAGCACAGATTGGTCTGCATCCACTGCCGAGGTCCAGTCCTCATTATAGCAGGTTTGCCTTGTGTAGCGATCACTGCGGTGGTCCAGAAGAGCGGCAGGATGTGAGTTAACAGTTAGAGAGTGCAGTGCTTAAGCCCAGCTCTTCACCTTTTTTATTTAGTGATGCACACACGCCCAGGCAGATTTCATTCCCCATCCCAAACAGCTTCAGGTTAATCTATTTCAAAAAGACTAGAATTATTCTTAGAAATATGAGAAATACAAGGTCTCGGCACTGGAACTGGAGTAATGTCCAAAGTTCCACCTGGGTGCTGTAATTTTCAGACGCACATTTGAGCTACCAGCATATTACAAGTACCATTTTTCTTATTAATAACACAAATACGTAGAACCAGAATTTTGCTAGTCATCAGTGATCTCCAACAGCAAGTTTATTCCCAGGTGCTGGTTTTACAGAATTTACAATAATATCACTGTTTCTGCTTCAGTCAAGACGTAAGAGTCAAGGGGCTTTGCTCAGAGAAAAGTATTGCAAGGAAGAAAATTAATAAACTGATTGCTACACATAGTAAGAGGCCTTGATGAAACATGTGATTAAGGCAAGCAGGCAATTCCTTCATCAGCATTGTTCTTCTTCTAGCCGATAAAACTAAAAATTTGTCAAAGATGCATTCAGAAGTCTATTGTCTATCAGCAAAGGATACTTTTTGATTTGCTGCTTCTTAGCCAGTTGAACTGTATAGCGTAGAAATAGCAAAGGGTTCAGATCACTTGCTGAACCAGAACCCTGCAGAGTACGTGATGGATTGAAACTGTCACCTCTTTTTCTCCAATTCCATTGCACTCTCTGGACTACAGAAATAAAACAGTTGATGAAAGGAAAGGACTCTGGCTTTAACAGTAAAGTAAGTCAAGACTGCATGTGCTACTATTTGGGAAGGGAAATTCTTTTCTTAAATTACTTATCATGACATATATGGGCACCAGCTAAGGTGAGGGTATTTTGATGCTCGCTGCTGTTCAAATGCATAACAAGAGAGAGGAAAAGCTTTCAGTGCAAATAAATAGACAACAGAATCACAGTGATACACAAAAAAATACACAGTGGTAGAAAAAGAAAAATTAGTTCTTGGCTTGTCAGAGAAATCCTCGTGTTCCTGTGGAACAAACTGGCAATGCATGGGTACACCTAACAGTGCCGTGCAGAAGCACAGGACAGGATGCCAAACGAGCACAACATTGAGTCGAGGCTGTGTAACTCAGAACAAGAACCGGCCAGAGCACCGGTGGTGAGGTCTGAGACGGTGGAGGCCCCATCCCTGGAGACATTCCAGGCCAGGCTGGGTGAGGCTCTGAGCGACCTGATCTAGTGGAAGATGTCCCTGCTCACTGCAGGGGGGTTGGACTAGATGGCCTTTAGAGGCCCCTTCCAACCCAACACATTTATGATTCTATGATTCTAATAACTTTATGGAGACTTTTCAGTTGCAAGCTTATACTGAGTCAAAAACCACACTATGGACTTTATAAATTAAAACATTTCAGTCAAAGCCCATAAATAGACAACATTCACAATCTGACCAACTCCCTGAAATACATAATGACTTGGTACGTTGCCTCAAATACTTTTTAGATTATATTTAAACCCAAAGCAATCAGTCTTATTATTTATTCCGTAAATTTCGCATTCCAGGCAAAATGCTGATCTTTGAAGTCAGAGCATCTTCTCACACACCCATGCAGATTAACAAAATAGTTTCACTCCAAATGTCAGCGTCACAATTTTTAAAGGACAGCAAAAATAGCCCTTGGGCATATGAAGTCTAACCCATGGCACTCCAGAGCTGTCGTGTGTAGAGAATAAGACTATAATAAATTCCACCAATAGAAAATCACAATGCACAAACCTCCCCTCGTCCCATTTTGAGAAGAATTTTTCATTAAAAAAATAAAACAAGTTTTGTATTATAAAATGTTTATCTATTTTTACAGAGAAAACTGGAGGAAAATGGTATAAAAATATTTTTCACAGTAGTGCAGAGAACAAACACACAAAAAGCCTCTCAAACGTTGTCATAGTTCTAGTTATGATTTTTTTTACACTCCTGTACAAAATTGTGAAGTAATTACTCATTTCTTACTTATGTAATGAAGCTAGTAGCACCTCTCCCATATATCAAATATCAAAATGACATATTTATAGCCAGAGAGAAACCATCATTTTATGAGAAGTTATTAACATGATTGATTTGAAGAGCCATTTTATAAAGCAAAATTCAGTCATTTCTACTTGACATATTTAGGACAAATCAACTGCTTACAAATGCAAACACAGTTTTGAGTTATTGCTATATTCCATAGTTTGCTTGTGCTTGAAATTCAGCAATGTCTGCAGAAATACTTATTCCCTTGAGATCACCTCGCTGTGTTCTCACTTCTGATCTGAAGAACAACTTCAGGCCTTGTGATCCCCACCGAACTCACACTAACAACAGGGGAAGGTAACAGGTTATGACCATCAACCATGAAAGGCAGCCCAGTACAAGGGAGACCAGAGGTCTGGGAACGAAAATAGGTGCCATGGTTGGCCACCAGCACAGCATGCCGGCGTTCAGTCCCTTGGTTCCCTAGTAGTAAAATATTTAATTTGTGAAGCATTTCAGGGCCTGTGGATGGCATGTTGTGAATAGTATCTAGGGCATATTAAATACTCAGATCTAGAAATTTTATCAGTGAAACAGTTCATCTTAAGCACCATTGCTATTTCTGCACTTTGTTTCTGTTAGTCCTGTACTCTTGTCTTCCTCCTTCACCCAGACCTTTGATATTCTGCTTCATTCCCTCTTGCTAAGAGTCCTCTTGGCATTCCTATCCAATCTGTAAGAGTTCACTCCCACCCTTCCACAGCCCACCCGATAAAATAATCCATGATGAAACTGCTGCAAGTGGCATTACGTAGCGCTCATGTCTTTGAACCGACATCACAGCAAGACGGACAGGGCAGGGAGAGCGCTGCCAAATCTGGGCCGCTTTGTTCCAGGTTGTCTGTAGACAGAGGATGGCAAAGCTCTACTGTTTTAAGGACTCTGGCTACCTTTGGCCAGTTTTCTTTATGGACATGACCGCAACATGTTGGAATACTACTTTCTGGGAAGACCTTGACAATTTTTTTCATTTCTCAGTACACACACGCTGACACTGCCCCTTCTCCCCCAAAATCTTCCATCTTGTGAGTAAAAACTCAGCTTTCATTTCAGTTATGTATTAAAGCTTAGGCTCTACACATCTTGGTGAAGCCATGTAAGTTGCAAATGTCAAATGAACTCCATGATTTGTGTAGGCAAACATACTGTAAGGTTCCACAGGGCCCATGCACATATAGCAAACGAATCCCTTGGGACTTGCACCTGTATTTTAGCTGGCAGCATAATTAGGTCCCATATGGTTAATGAAATGTAACGTGTCAGTATTTTGTAGGTTGAGATTTGTCACATGGAGGTGTTGGATGTAACACCCACTCTACCAACTGTTCAAGAGTAGAAAAAACAAAATAAGTTAAAAGCTTGTGTGTAAAAGAGAAATAGGAATCAGCCTTCAAGCTTCCACTTTTCCAGGCTTCCAGTGTCCTCTGTCTTTCTGCCTTCCTAGGGGAGGTATGCCAATCAAGGTACTTTTTCTCAATAATGTTTCCAAGTACCTTCTCTAAGGGCACAACCCTGTGCATGGTTGGTAACAGAACACGTACACAAGCTACATGTCCATGAGCTTCTCTGCCCTACATTACTAGTAGTGTCTGAGTGTTCCTTACTCTCCAAAGTATTGATCCTCACAACACTTCCACCACGCATGAAATGTGGGTGTTTGGAGCAAATGCTTCAAAGACACCCATGTGTGCCAATACTCAGCCTACAAAATGCCAAACCATTATAAAATCATTAAGCAGGCCCCCTTGCAGATGGCAGGAGGCATGTCCGCAGCAGGCTACGGAAGGGGCGGCAGGCACACCCAACGTAGCTCTGGTCTAGCTGGTTGTGCTGAGCCACTAGCTGCGATAATTAACTCCACAGCGTCATGTCCCATGCTGTACTTCCCGATGGACTGATCAACTTGAGCACAACATTGTAATGGTACAGCTTGATGCAACCTTGGTGTATCCGAACCAGTCTCTCCATCATAAGGCATCATATGATCTCTACAATTTCATCAGGGCCACGTGGGTAGTCCAGGACAGTACAGAACTGGGCCTCTCACTTCCATGTAAATCATCCCAAAGTCCCTGCTCCAGTAGCTACCGGACTGCCCTGCTTTCTACACCCAACATTGTCAGGCCAGATTTTCTAGTGATTTAATTTCTGGTGATTGAATTTGACTCCCACTCCTGACTGGAGAAGTTGCGTGGGGTTAGAAGAAGACATAGTACTATGTTTCCAACCCACAGAGATATAAGCTAACAAAATAGCAAAGGCAGATCCACAGCACAGAGCTGAGGACACAACAACCTTCTCTGTGGCTTATTGTGATGCACACACCATCACATGTGGATGGAGAGGCTTCAGCATTGGCCTGACATGGTTATAAGCACCCATGGGTGACTGAGAGGCTTCTCAGCACGTGACGTCCTGGGTCAGCACCATTTCCATGTCACTCGTTACACCAGGGTGGTGCCCAAAGGCACCATCCAGCCCTGCTGGAAGAGCCGGTGAGCAGCTCACATATAGCAGAATCTGTCTGCATAAACTGTTGGTTGACTACACATGAATAATGCATAGAGCTGTAATAAAATCAGCTAGAGAGCAGGGAAAGAAAAGGACAATGTTAGCCTGGATGATTCAGACAGTTCCAGCTAACGAGCAAGAGGCCAGAGAGAGAGGGAGGGGCATGAAGGTCACACAATTGAAGAAACAGCCAAATAGGGAATGGTGGAGGAAAAGAGAAATTAGTAAATCCGCAGGTCAGGTGACCTTCACTTTTTCAGTAGACCTCCACAGCAGGATGTTGTTATAACTATGAAACTCACACTCCTTGGTTGAATCTTGCGCAGCTTACCAGAAGGAACTACATTCCTAGCCTGCCCTAGTCACTGCATAAGTCTGACTTTTGTACAGAATCCATAAGGCTGAGATCCCTGAATGCATTCTGTACCAGACGCTTCATTTTGAGCTACCTAGGCATGCTGATATTTATGCTTTTGCATAAATGCATTTGGATGAGAGAAAAAAAAATATAAAAATCCCTCCATAGAAATTCTGTCTGAGTGAACAAAACCTTCAGCCCCATATACAGTAAGACATAGAACACCTACATAACCCTCTCTTTTCAGCAGGCATGGAGGGGCCAAAAAAGAAGTTGAGTATCTAAATACCCTGTACAGTGGGCTTTCAAGGGAGAGAGATGCAAGTCAGCAAAGGAGACCATTCTTTAAACCCCTTAAATTTGAGCTAGTCTCATACTTTCCCTTTAGCAAAAGAAATAGGTCAGACAAATTGCCTGTCGTTTTGCATATGCATGAAAATGAGCAAGGTAACTTCACATCCCACAGTGCTGTTGGAAAAAAAAAAACCAAAGAAGCCCTTTATATACATAACCATGACTGAAGACACATGAGAAGCTTAGATTGGAAAGATAATATACAGTCTTTCATATTATCATTTTGGGCACATATCCTAATCTTTTTTGAAAGCTTCTGTTAAAGTGAGAAGGATTTGAATCCTGTATTTTTGTGTGGTAAAGATGAAAGAAAAAGGCAGAACTGCTTACCTATCAAAGGCAACCATAAGTTCTGTTCTACTCATAAAACCAAATGAGCAGCACCTGCATATTTTTACTAATTTTCCTCCCTGGACTTCTTTGGAAACCTGCAATAAAATTATTCTTTGAGCTGCAAAGGCAGCAGGCTTTGGGGGGAAAGAGAAAGGAGATGAATCTCACTGCTCCCCCATCAATAGAAGGATTAGGATCCCTTTCCAGACTTCTTGCTTTCGGTCCTTTTCCATGCCTATTTATAGTTTCACTCACTTGCTGTCAGGATGCACCTATGCCGCCTGTTTGGCGCAGCTCTGGGATCACAGGCATCTACAGTACTTTCTGCAAGCCAGGAAACACCCTGAAGAACGTGTCCCCATGCTCCCAGACTGCTCGCTTGTCTTGCTTCCAAAGACTGTCTTTGAGGCAGCCTGGTGGAGACAACGTGGGTGGGACATGGTTTGGGGCCAATATTTTGGCCAAGAACCTATTCCAATGTAATTGAGAATGGAGTTGGGTATGAAGATTGTTGAAACTGATGAAGGTGAAACAGAGGAAGAATTTCAGCTTATTTTTCATCTTCAAGGCTTTGCCTGCAAATGAAAAAATGTCCTGTTTTTCATTAAATGCCCAATCTGCAAATTGAACAACTGTGATTTAAGACAAAATAATGCAGCACTGCTGAATAATATATCTAGTTACAATCAGTTTTTTTAATGAGAATCTGGACTTTAAATCCTCAACTTTAAAAGTCATCCAGACTAAGTCTGGTTTCTCCAGGTGAAAGAACTTCAAAAATAGTGTGCAACTTTGATGGCCTTTATTTTAGCAAGGGCTCGGTTTGCATTGGTTGATAATCATGGTATCATAAACCAAAAGTTTTAGAAATTTCCAAATCAGTGCACCCTATCTTGTTCATATAATTATCTACCTGAAATTTTTTATAATCTTATTTTGACTGGGGAGGAATAAGAGGGAAAAAAAAAAAGTTAAACATAACCAGGGAGGAGAAGCAAGGAGTTAATGGAAGTAGTAATGGAAGTAGGAAGAGAAGAAAAACCCACTAAACATTGAGGTGAGATAGTAAGCCACGTGGGCAAAAGATGAGTTATGACAAGATGGAGGCAGATAACTGTAAAAGGGAAAAATAAACAGTACATGCATATAGGCCACCACTGTATTGGTTTGCTAACAAGGCAAGAAACAGCAGCTTGCATGCTGATCTATGGAAAGCAATTTCCTGCCTGACTGCAAGTTAAAGAAGTAAATAGAGTACTGATACCCTAATAAAGAGCAAAAAAAAGGGTACATGCTCTTAAAAAAGGATTTGACAAAACTGGAAAGGTTTGTACAAGAATTATAAGAATAACTTAGCATCTGCAAAACCCACATTACAGAAGTGACTAAAGCACTTCAGTTTAGACAAAAGAAAGATTAAAACAGTGCCTGGGAACGGAAGCTCTAAGAACACATCGAGATAAAGGGGCTATGGGTCGGAGCAACACAGTAAGCACTTCATTTGAAGAAAGGATAATTCACAGTCTGAACAGACTACTGAAAGGTGAAATCAACTCTGTCTCTACATGAAGTCCTTAACTGAAGACATTTTGTCTGTATCTTCATAAACAATATGTTTTAGCCAAAGCAATAACTACCAATGACTAGTTGTCATTTCATTGCCTATCTTACATAGCAAAATTAACATATGGAGACTTCCGTAATTTCAAATCGGGGAAAGGCGAACATGTTCTATGACTCTGCCATGCTAGATCAACTGTAGTTTATAGATACTTACTTAAAGCTTTAGGCACTCCAAAATAGCAATATTGGACAACTGATTCACCTGCTGTAACTATCTTTTTCACAAAAAAAGCCTTAGCACGGAGGTAAGGTAATTTCCTAGATCCTGATCATAGTCTTCTCACTACGCTTTTTCACCTTTCTTTTGGCAGTACCTCTATTCATCTTCCTCCCAATGCCTGCAACGTCATCTGGGAATTTAAAAGAAATCTATCTCAGGAGGAAAAGTTAAAAAAAAAATAAAATCAAACCCTGGGTAAGGTAAAATAAGAAGTATTTGACTAGAACGCAACAGACTGAGGAACAGATAATTTTCCTCATCATTCCGGTGTTCTCAGCAGTTAGGTAGAATTTTGGCTGTGGGGTTAATTCAGTGAGCTGGTTTACCAGCCACCACAGATACGATCTTTCCAACTTGTCTTGTACATGTTGCACTTCTAGCAATAGCCATTCCTAATAGATTCTTTGTCTGCCCTTTGACAATGTAATTGATTTTATATGGAGGTTTCCACATATATCACCTGGATATATATCTGGACAGCCATAAATGCTGCCAGACACTTCCAGAAAAAAAAAAAAAAATCAAACCCTTCAATTAGAGGAAACCTTAACTGTGGTTTTCTCCAGCATACTTAGAATTAGAATTCTGTTAGTTCAAAACAAGCTTGAATGGGATTGTCTAAAAATTCAGTTACCAAGGTAGATGGTAACTGTTCTGTTAATAAACTTCCCAATCACTTCTTTAATGCATTCACATATAAAATATTATGTACAATACTCTGCATTACATCATGATATGTCTCCACATCATCAGCAGCCTGAAATCAGATTTTAGTAAAATGGATGCAATGTTTTTCTCTGTCCAGTAGCTTCCAAATTAAATTAAAGCAAAGTCTATAATTTTTGGTTCACCTCCAAGATCACTGTCTCCTTCATGATTCAAGAACCATGCAGGCCTTTTGCCTTTCTTAGTTTTCAGGCAAATCAGTTAGCTCTCTTTAATACAGGAAGTGGTCTTTCATGTATGGATTCAACAAGGCCAAGTGCTGGGTCCTGCACTTGGGTCACACCAACTTCTGGGTCCTGCACTTGGGTCACACCAACTCCATGGATGCTACAGGCTTGGGGGAGAGTGGATGGAGAGCTGCCTGGTGGAAAAGGACCTGGGGGTGTTGGTTGACGGCCAGCTGAGTATGAGCCAGCAGTGTACCCAGGTGGCCAAAAAGGCCAACAGCATCCTGGCCTGTATCAGGAACAGTGTGGCCAGCAGGACTAGGGAAGTGGTTGCTCCCCTGTATTCAGCACTGACAAGGCCGCACCTCAAGTGCTGTGTTCAGTTTTGGGCCTCTCGCTACAAGAAAGACATTGAGGTGCTGGAGCGTGTCCAGAGAAGGGCAACGGAGCTGGTAAAGAGTCTGGAGCACAAGCCTTGTGAGGAGCGGCTGAGGGAGCTGGGGGTGTTCAGCCTGGAGAAAAGGAGGCTGAGGGGAGACCTTGTCACCCTCTACAGCTCCCTGAAAGGAGGGGGTAGAGAGGTGGGGGTCAGTCTCTTCTCCCAAGTAACAGGTGATAGGACAAGGGGAAATGGCCTCAAGTTGTGCCAGGGGAGGTTTAGACTGGATATTAGGAGAAATTTCTTCACCAAATGTGTTACCAGGCATTGTAACAGGCTGCCCAGGGAGGTGGTTGAGGCACCATCCCTGGAGGTATTTAAAAGATGTGTAGATGTGGTGCTGAGGGACATGGTTATTGGTGGACTTGGCAGTGTTAGGTTGATGGTTGGACTTGATGATCTTAAAGGTCTTTTCCAATTTAAATGATTCTATGGTTCTATGAACAATATAAAAATCTCTTCTGCTCCTTAACTATACAGGAAGTTTCTGATTTGGAAAAAACATTGATTTAACTCCTGCGCTATTAAGCTACTTACAATATGTTTTTGATGCATAAAGATATTGACAAATGCAGGACATTTTCATTTCCCTTGTTTAGATAGGAAATTAACTTCTAGTGTCAGGTGAGGTCTTGTCATACCTGGGGTCTTAAACTAGCGCTCTGGAAAAGAGGGTTCTTGTCTTAGTTCCTCCAGTGATGTTGGGTAGCTTTCTTCTGTCTCTGTCCCCCTCTTCCTGGCTGCCATCACAATGGAGCCCTGATGTCCCCTGAATTCTCTATAACTTGTTCAATATCAAGGAATATGAAATACAGTGGTGGTTTTTATTTCTCTCATATCAAAGTGTACTAACCGCACCACATCTCGGAAAAAATATAACTTCACAAATTTATGATTTAAGTTTCCTGTCACTAGATAACATGCATGGAAAACGAAAAATCTATAGTTTAAGAAAGAAGACTAATACAGCAGATGCAAAAATACCACAAATCTTCACAGATAATGAATAATGGGACCTGTTTCATCAGCCCCTGCTTAGCTATTGGATTAATGAGATGTCAATGTATCCAAAAATGCTTAATTCGTATACAGGATTGGTGGTAGAGAAGACATGCCAAAAAAATTGGGGTGGGGGAGGACCTTCCACATCTTCCCTGAGTAAAACACCTTTTATCAAAGTTGTCAAAGAACATTAATATTTGTGCAAAAAATGTAAAAGTTGACAGATTTTTGAATGAAGTTTCCATTTGACTTATAAAGTTACCTTTTATCAACTTTTTTAATATAACAACAAGACAAGTAGTTTATTTTGACTGACTTCTGAATCTGATCATAGCTTTAATCACTAAAAAATATTGTTATTTTGGTTTTTGATTCTGACTTGGGGTAAAAAATACTTCAAGAACCTTTTTTTTTTTCAGTTATATGGAATATCTGCTTTCCAGCCACGTCTATAGCAATTATTCGTTTATCTCAAAGACAAAATATCAGGGGGATACAGAAAAGTGAACCACTGTTACTGACCGTGCTTGTCTGATAGCATATATTAGAAGGACCATCTTTCATAAAACTGATCTGACCCAGCAGACACTGTGCAGTGAAACCTAGTTTCCTGAAAGATTTCCAAATCTCAACTTGATAAATCCCTCCCTGATTGAAGAGGTGCACCCTGGGGAGGGGGACAAGAACTGTGCCATTCCCAGGCTTAAGGCAAAAAAAAAAATTAAGATGAAGCTGGGTGATGCTGGACTCCTACTGTCTTGTCTCCATGAAGGCGAGTTTCATGACACTGCAACTTTCATTGAGCAGCCGTAGAGTCTAAATGAGGGAAAAAGTGATGTTCAAACACTTAGCCCCTGAACAAAAGAGGCGAAGTGACATTTTGAAGAATGAAGTGTCCTGGTTTTAGCTAAGTCCACCTTATATCATTCCTTTCAAAGTGATTTTTTAAAAAACTTTAGAATAGTACCCCTCCTCGCTCACCGTCCCTTTGCTGTCTCAAGGTATTTCCCCTAACAGTCTTCATCTCCATCACACTCCAGAGTATACGCCGCATTTTGTATTTTTCTGTCAGTCAAGATACTTCACAGTGGGTATGTCTGGCCTGAGCAGTCTGCCAGGAATGTTAAAGTTTGGTTTAGTCTGTTTAGTCAGTCACTGCAGAACAAAGTAAACATTAACTTGATGCTACTTCAGTTTTCTGTCTCAGTACTCCCAGCTGATTGGTAGCATTTGCTCACTTTTCACCACTGTGATGCTAGGATAAATATTTGAAATTGGGAAAAAACTTGGGGGGGGAGGAGGAAGCCACCTCTGTTATGGATGTCAACATTCGATAAAAACGAGCAAATATCTCAACAGGGTAACATTTTTGTTTGAAACAGTTTAAAAGTCTCAAAAAATAAAAAATAAAAGTAATTTCAAAAATAAAAAGACCCAAGTAATTATTTTTCCCAAAGGCAAAAATGAAACTTTGCTGAAATGGAACATTCTCCGGCCTTTAGAAAGGACATCCTTCAACTTTCAGAAATAGATTTTTAGAAATGAATTTTCTTTGAAATGGAAAATATTTTCATGGTCTAGAAAGGACCTTTTGGGTACATTATTTATATGTGTTTTTTTCCTGCATATAAAGCATGAAAACTGTCAGTTATGCTTAAAATAAAATTAATCTAATTTTTAAGCATATTATTTTGTGAAAAGTAAATATTTCTAACTATGATACAGTTTTTGTATCTAGAGGAGAAGAATCTAGAGTCTCAAAGAAAGTCTCCACAACGTCATACAAGTACAATTTGTTCAAAGCAGTAGGTTTAAGGTCAACTTGTTGCAGCTTTTTCGTTCATTTCTTCATCCTTTTCTCACAGTGACTAATCTTCATTTTGCTCTTTACTTGGTAGCAAAGGATGTAGGCAAAAATAGTCTTGTAACCAGGGACATTTGAACAAGTATGAAAGGAAATGTGTGAAATAACCCTGATCTGCAGGAAAAAAAAGTTCTGCTTTTGTTGTGCTTTCCTGGGTACATCCTAAAAAAATGAACGTGAACCACCTCTTTATATGCACTTATGATAAATTTAAATAGAGGAAAGTGATACTAAACAGAGAGGGCTCCGAGGATGAGTTTTATCCAATGTTTACCTGCAGAGGTCTCTAAAGAAAATGTTAACAAAGTGGCTTCTTTCTTAAGGCTATGTTCAAAAGTAAATCACACTTTTTACATAATGGAGTGAAATTTATCCCTTGCCACCCCCAATAAATTTGGCCTGCTGTGTTTCAATTGTAACTCTGTGCAGTTCTATTTTTCCAGCATACATCACCTCTTCACTTCATTCAGAGTGGCCAAATAAATTTCCAACGGCAATGACAATTGCCTTTCAAATTATTAATTCATTTGGCTCCAGGCAAATTTTAAGCACAGACTCTCAGGGATTGATGTTGTTTCTGACTAAGAAGGCTTGATCCAAATGTCAGCCTGGTCAACGGGGGAGTATTGACTTCAAATGGGCTTTCAACGAGGCCTTCAAACTGCAATGATGGGAGAAGAGAGAATTGTATATATTTTTCTCTGATCTTTCAAAAAGACCAGAGAATGCTTACGTACGGGAACTGAGGTAAACAGACAGTTCTTTGTCCCTTGCAGCAGACAGCCAGCTTCTCCCTGGCTTCCCCGACCATTTCTGATTAGTTGTGGTGCCAAGTGGTTAAGCAAGAAAAGGTCGAGACAAAAGGCCAGGGGCGCTTGAGCTGCATGCCAACCATCACCACCCAAAATCCAGACAAAAGCACAATTTTTTTCTCTCTACACCCTTCTAAGTGCATTAGTTTACCCCGATGGACAATAGATACGTGAGCTGAAATGGATCCCTGGGGGACTAAAGCAGGGGGCTGCTCTCTGCTGAGCTACTTTGCCTCAGAGGGAGGCACAGGCTGATCTCTCCGCTGCATTATTGACTTGCTGCGTGTCTGCACAGTTGGTCTGAGAAGTGAAAGTCGGTTTAAGTTTAAAGAATGTTTGTTTAAGCTCTGCTCCTATCACAGTGGTGGGAAAAAAACATCCGTAAGGCCAGTTGAAAGAATTAGATTGGTATGCAAACTTCAAATAAAATGGTCTCCAGCACACCCTGCATGCCTGTTGTAGCAATCCATAAAGGTGAAGGCACTTGTTTCAGGCTATCAGTTGATCGGTCCTCAGTACAAGGAGTTTCCCATCACAGTTTCCCTCTTTGCCCGCTCACTCCTGCCTTCCTGCTATGCAGTGACCAGAACTGCTGAGGCTTTTTTAAAAAAGTGCCCTGATGGTGGGTGAAAAAGGTTTATTTTAAAGCCAGATAGGGTTAGCGTAGAGCCCCACAAATAATCATTAAACGCAAGAAAGAGTTGGAGAGTGGGGGAAGATGCCAGTGGAACGTATCATTCCTGACAGAGCCGAGCAAGGGGAGTTACAACCTAAGACTACCTAAGACTTGCAAAGATTATGATTGCCATATGTAAAATACACTGCAGTAAGTGGAGGTGACTGTTGCTTTATGAGAAATGTCCTTAATTTTTTACTCATATCTCCTATTAATTGGATTGCAGAAACTTCCTCCTCAAAAATACAAGGGCTCCACCGACAATAGTGTTTGATACCTTCAATTCTTAGGAAAAAAATTTACTCCTAGTAAATTTTAGTACTACTTGTAGACCTGAAGGCATTGCCTAGACTAGACCATGATGCTAAATGTCAAATGAGCAAAGGTTATGAGAACCTCTTAGAATTTTTGCATATTTTATATCTGAAGGCCTTGAATAAGGATTTAACAACACAATTTCAGATCAACCTCCCAAAATATTAATCCACTGTGGACACGGATAATTAGTAAGTGCAGAAGCAAAGATTCAAACAAGAAGCTTTTTATTGTGAAGCTATTTACTTCTGCCAGGTTATTCTTATACTAGACCAAAAAGAGACCTATAACTTTATCTGCCGATGGAACTACCAAAGCAATGAAATTACCAAGCTCTTTCTGCCTCTTCTTTTTTCCTAGTCCAGCTTTGAAAGAGAGGAGCATCCCTCTCCTTGGAAATACTTCCCAGAAACCAAAGTTCACATTTCAGAATAGTCTGGCTAATGCATGAAGATTAGCTACTGAATGTAGATGGGCAGAATTACTGGAGGTGCTGAAAGAATGACCACTCTCAATGGGTGGGCAAAATCCTGCTGATGAAAATTGCAAGGAATGTGATTCAACAACGTTTTTTTTTTTCTATTTTGAAATATTACCTATGAATGTAGGACACTGAGTAGAGGGGCATACTCAGAATGTTGACAAGTAAACAGTTACTATATTAAAATGAAAAATAATTACAAAAGTAAAACTAATATAAATAAATAATGTCTCTTTTCCTTATTTACTTAATTCCTTTCCTTTAGCACTCATCTATAGGGTTTTTTTATGGTGTTCTTTTAAAAATCTTCCTTTTACTGGAAGAGGTAACATCCGACATAATCTTTGGAAAGTGCCCAGAATATCAGACACTGTCACTTTTCAAAGACATACCTTGAGCAGTTTGTATTTTTCTATCCCATTATAAATACCATCTGTTCTATTGTTAGAAAACATTTGTGTGACATTTTTTAACTGGAGAGCATACTCATCATCATGACCAGATTATGCAAATAGATGATAGGGTGATAAAGTTCCTAGAAGCCAAGTTTAATGTTTTTGTTCACTGTTGCCCAGTTATGTTCCTGTAAATATGCTATGAATGATACGAGGCCTCAGGTATTAACAACCTACCACCCATCTTGTCCTCTTTAATACCGACAGAAGCAGGGACATGTTGTACTAGATATATCGTTCATCATTTCTCCTTCACACTCAACTCCTCTGTCATTTACTACTCTTGTCTTGCCCATAGCAGCTATCTCCAGCTTCAACCCTTGTGTCCCTATTCCCTCCTTTCCAATGCGCAGTGCAAAGTTCCTCTGCCATAAGATTAACATGCCATATGTTACCATCTGCTCCAAACAGAGAGTCCACGGGAAGTGGTAAAAGTAAGTATTCTCACTCTGTGCAGAATCAGACCTTGACATAAGCTTGAGAATTCCCACGCTGAATATATAAGCATCCCTTCTCAATAAGCAGAGGTGTAAAAGTTGTTTCATAACAAAAATTAGACGAGTCATCAAAAGTAGTGAAAGTATAAAATCTTCTGCTCATGTGATGCATCAATGGCATTATTTTTGACCATGATGTTATTCATACATATTTGTGAAGTGAAGGCTGCACGCCAAGCCATGCCAAAGGCATTGGCTGGCACAGAATACCTTCACTACATGATGTGACGTAAAGTGATTTATACACTGTTATATTAAACCGCTAATATATTTATGCATCCACATACAAAAGAGGCTGTAGTTATTTACCAGACTTCACTACCATGATGGAAACGTGATTGCAACAATCTGCGTGCAAATTCTAACTTATTTTTTTGTTTTTCATACTGCAGAATGAGCTCTCTGCATATCTGTAGGAGGGAAAAGATCTCTACATGCTAGAATTGGACCAGCATCTCCCCAAAAAGGGCTTTGAATAGTATAAAGTCTGCCAGAGAAGCACACTCAGTGTGTGGGAAGGACAATCTGCTCTCTATTGGTTGTAATAAAGCCAGCAGCATCTGCTGCTGTTCAGCAATGCCGCCACTACTCAATCTCTTAGTAACATTTTTCATTCCCAGATCATATTCTGAGCCTTCCATTCGGAGTTTGTCTGAGCAGAGGCAAACCGGTGAGATCCTAAAATTCATCACACAACCTAATTCCAGAAAACTCATTAAATGGTGGTGTCATTAGACAGGGGCTGGTGAAACCTGCTCTTAAGGCAGCATGAAATTATAGTCGCTTATAGGAAGATGAATCCACTCAACTCTGTCAATAATTAAATCAGGTAAGCTTTTCCATAGCATTTCCTTTTAATCATATACTCGTCTGAACACTGAGTAAAGAGATCAAGCTCTAACCAAATTAATAAAAAGAGGAAAGCAATTTAGCACACAGTTCTGATTTTCTGGACACCTGATGGAGCATAAATGTGTGAAGAAGATTCGAGGAGACTTCCTTTGCTCACTCCCAAAACCAATGGCCAGATGCAGAGCAAGAAGTGGGTGCAATACTCCATGGAGTACTATAAAAAGAATAGAAACAGTTCCGCTCTCGAGGAGCTGGAACAACTTGCAGTCAAATATTAGGCAGAATTACTTTTTTTCTAATATTTGTGCTTCTGTGTCTCAGATATTAAGCAGGAACACATTCTGACTGAGCTACAGTTTCAAACGGTGATTTAGTTCTTCTGCACTAGGAAGACCAGAGACTTTCTCATTTCCCATTGATACTAATATAGTCAAAATGATTATTCTACATAAATACACTAATTGGTAGATAAAGAAAAATAAATAAATGTCAAATAAATTAAATTAAGGTCACTTAGGAGACTCCAGAGTAAGCACTTCTGGCAACAAGTGGCCCTAGAGTACACACAATCCCGTATTTCAAACTGTTTTCAGCCATTACCATGATGCTACTTCAGTCCCATAGAGAATGTGAAGTCCCTGTTAAGTAAAAGTTTGTACTGTTGACAACTGACTGGAAAGGAAACAACAGCTTCAAACTATCACCATCTATTTATTTGACACAAAAAAAGTGGTTCGAAGGCATTCTTACATGGAAAAAAAAAATAATCTCTTACCTTCAGTATGTACAGCAGAAACATAGGTCCAGTTATAGCGCTTGACAATGTCCACCATAGCCCGTGCTTGCTGTGCATCAGATGGCACAACTCTCATAAAATACTTGAACAGAGTTTTGTCACTTAGGTCCATGCTTGTGGCAGAATAAGCAATCTGAGGTATATTGAAAAGCTGCAACAAGTTCTGGACCTGGATAGCAACTGAGCTAGAGCCAGGTCCAATGACACCGACAATGGGTTTCTTGGAGCGGAAAGACGATGAAGATCCATCCACACATCGCACCATCCCTTCCTCTTCTTCTGATGAAATAAGAGAGTCCCTTATAAACTCAATGCTCTGCTCCAGAGCCACAGCAGAATGCCAGCAGGAGTCCCTTATTTCACATCCTAGCGTTATATTTGGCAACAGTGTGGGGTCCAAATTAATTCTGTCAAGGGTATGTAGCATCGCCTCCACTCTCTGAATGCCATACTGCTCTCTTACCTCTCCACATTTCCTCTCATGAACCTTGTCAACAGTTGGTTGATGGTGGACAGAGAATAGAGCTCCAATGATAATATCACCAGGCATGTGTGCAACCACCCTTCTTTCATTGGCCTGTGCAGAAACCAAAAGCCCAAAGTTCCCACAGACATCTTCCTTCAATAACAGGATTGCAAGGAACAGCAAAAGGACCATTTTAAGAAATGGTTTAGGCTGGTAGAGACAACATGATGGAACAAAACCGGAGAGCTGGTGAAAAACAGTTATCAAATCTTTTGGATAAAAGGAGCACAATGCTGATGGTTAACCAGGAGTTCGCGTATATTCTCTAAGGAGTCACCATCGTCTCCAAGTGGACAGCTATGCAGAGCTGCACATGTGATCATAATCCTCATAACCTTAAAAAATAAATAAATAAGAGAAAAAGCTTTACAATTAGTTATTAATTCAGCTTTGTAATCTGTTCCAAAATTCCTACTGCTGTCAATGACTGCAATGCATTGTCTCCTATACACACTCGCTTCCGTCATGTTTCAAGCTGGAAAACTTTGCTGTACTTCAGTGTTTCACCATCTTAGGCTTGTATTTCTGCTGGTATAAATCAATGCCTTTCTCTTTCACACTCTTGTTTAAAAACTCTTTTGGGAAACGATTTCAAAAGCACAAAAGACAGACAAGTATTTAATTCCACAGAAGAAAGATGTTGCCATTTCTAACGTGTGTCTTCAAAATCAACTCCACTTACTTTCAGGCGCTTTCTCTATCACAAATGCATATGTCACACTAATGTACCTTGGGCCGGACCATGTTATCAATTACAGCACTAGGAAACTGCTGTTGACAAACAGAGCTGTTCTTGAAATATCCTAAGCAATGCAGAATCTGTTTCTTCAAATCTGTAAATCTGTTGGGGTTTTTTTGGTAAGCCACAACATGAAACAAATTAACCCTTAAAATAAGTTAGGATTAAGAAAACTGATTTTATTATTTGTATGTGTTTTAAGCAGTGAATATTTCAGCAGAGGAACAATTCTAAAACAGCAGTGCAGTGAATTTCTTTTCATCTTTTTATATCTTTAAATCAAACATCACCAATAAGCAATTCAACAAATCCTGGTACTGTGGGCACCTATAAATACTTTGCTGATTGAAAGAAGTCAACACAGAGACTATCCAGATGCGTTACTGTCTAAAATATTTGATCTGTTGTGCTTGCCAATAGTCTGCAATGTAATCTGCACTCAGCTTTAGTGTTGATGAAGGATCAAAAAAAAAAAAAGAAAGAGAAAAAGAATCAACAAAGAATTTGTATCTTGGGCTGGGGTTAATGGAACTTGAAAATGTACTTGAAAATGTTCTGTACCTAGCAGTGGATTTGCAGCAGGATGCTTCTAGTTTTAAATATAGTGCTTAAACAGCAGTTTGTCCAGGTCTTGATCCCTGAGCACATTAATGTATCACCTATTGCTTTACACCTGCCAGCGGATCCATTCATAGCACAGAAAGTTAAGCACACTCCTAAATCTAGGAAGATGCTGAGCTGCTTAATGAACCACATGCCCAGTTTCACCATTGACAATACAAAAGCAAAATTCTGGGACAGAGCCTGATCTCAGTTTTACTGACATAAATCTTTTGCTGTGATAAAAAAGAATATAGAAATTTCTGTACATTTCAGATCCAGCAGTCATCTCTAATCCGTTAACAATCATTAATAATGCTCAGATGTTGTGAAGTGACAGAAACCCTTGCCGTAGGAAATCTACCTCTGTTTCTTCCAGGTTCAAAATCTAGCAGTATTTTAATCTTGAATTCAGCCCTCACAGCCAGGTCATTCAGTGCAGCGCCACAGTGAAAATCTTCCTGATTCTGAAGATGAGACAGTCAAGCCTAAAGCCACTCTTCTGCTTGAGGTTGGCCTTGTTTAATTACTGTTTCACCTAGACAGCTATAAACTATTTACACAGAGGAAATCATGCAATAGCTTTAGTGAATAATCCCAAATGAAATAAAAATCTTTAAAAAAACATTGAGTAGAAATGGGTTTGTAATATTAATTGCAATATTAATAGGTTCGTGTAATATTAATTTCTAATAATAGAAAGTGTTAATGATGAAATAAGATTCAGACAACTGTAGAACACTTCAAGAAGTTTTTTCTAGTCTGTGAAGCGTTAGCTTATCAATACTGCAACCCTTTGCCACTAAGGAATAACAGCAGTTCAATTCAGGTTAATTAGTCTCTAATTACAGAATATCACTACTGCTTATGTCTTCTAATTGTTTTTTCTGTGACTCTGAAGATGATAATGTATAATTTGCAAAGAGTCCGACAGGTGAATGACAGGGGATATCTCTGTACAGTATCACAGCTATTAAATTCCTATACCTCCAATTAATTTAATGTATTATCACTTAAAAAAAAACTTTAATTATTTACAAACTTATTAACATTTGGAAAGAAATGGCACTTATTTAAAACCATGGATGCTTATTTTCTGAGTTTCTCAATTTAAGGCTACATGTACAGAGCACAAGCATATCTAGACAAATGCCAGCTCTGCCTTAGACTGTAACTGGATATACAATTAGATGCCTTTTTATAACCTATAGCTATAACCTATAACGTGTGCAGCTGCGTACGTACAAATAGAGAGAGTTCAGAGAATTGGGGGAGCTTATGAAACAACAACAACAAAAGAATCCAATCCCCACCCCCATTTTAATTCTACAACACACATCAACCAGGTTTCTGGTCAAGTTTAGTAATACTGTTCTTGGTCTTATGTCTATGGATTAAACAATTTCCATACAGGGTATATGAGAAAGACCAAGGCCAAGGGCATCAAGGCCATTTTTATCTTCTTCACTCCAAAGAACAGTGGCTTGCTCTTCTCTGTCTAGAGTTGTATCTATCGGGATAAAATTACAGTTTAAAGAATGAAGTAAAGCTGAAGGTCTCCTTTATATTTCTGGTTCCATAATAATAGCAGATCTCACAGCTAGGGGATTCCTACAGCCCGAAAGAAAGTCCTGAGAGGAATCAAATCCTTCCACTCCATAGCATTCAAGGGAAAAGAAGGGGCCAGATGCAGAATGCATTTGCTCCAGAATTAATGAACTGTCTTCACATATCCCACATACTAAAGTGAAAGTCAGTTGCGGATTACAAAGCTGTTACTAATTACACCAAGAAAACTGCTTATGTTTTATAGTGTTAGGTTTAGGTCTCATATCCAAAGTCAGTGCTTTCTGTGGGCTTTCGTGATGCAGTGAAACAACCTGGAATTGTATTGTCATGTCTAAGTGAGCCTGCTAAATTTCAATGGATTTGGATTTGCCTAATAGAGATCTGGTTCTACAGGGTGACTCTTGCTCTCATAAACATAAAAGCCACAGAATGGTTGAGGTGGGAAAGCACCTCGGGAAGTTGTCTGGCCCATCCACCCTGCTTAAAGCAAGTTCAGCTGAAGCAGGTTTCTCAGGTTCATGTCCAGGTAGTTTTTTAACATCCCTGAGGATGGAGAGTCCACAACTTTTCTGGACAACCTTTTCCAGTGTTTGATCACAATTGCAGTAAAAAGGGTTCTTTTTTATGTTTAAACAGAATTTTCTGTGTTTCAATTTGCGCTTATTGCCTGTCATCATTCCACTGGATACAGCTGATTATGCCATGGTTAACACATCCCATTTTAGGCTGAAATGGCTGAGCAGAGAGCTGATAGGCTAAGCACACTAATTACATTTCCTGGAGAACATCTTCCTGAAGACATGGCCAAGGATACTGTTCAAATATACAATTTTACTGTTGTTCTGTCCTCAGAGAATCACATACAAGCCATTCCACATTTTGATTACCTTTCTTTCCTACTACAGGAAGCTTATTATTACAAGCAGGATGAGTACTAAAATGAAATTAAGCAAAATCTCATAAGCTTAACTATAACTCCTGTTTAAATTGTTAGGCATAACCCTAAAGGGAGTTTGATATGCTATAGCCTTCAGACTGAGAACAGAGGTAGCAGCAGCGTCAAAGACAGTGAACTCTTGAATGCATGCATATAGTAATGGGAATTATTTCCCAATTAATAATTTATCTGCATTTACTTGTTTTCATTGATGGACAAGCAAATCAACATGCACAGCACTTAGGGTCAAATTTACTTTTCACACTGTTCAATTTCTTCGGCGTCGAGGGACTTTTTCCTAATTTACTGCAACATAGGCAAAATGGAATGAGGAACTTAATTACTGGTGTATCAAGGTTCCAAGTTTATTTCAGCTATGGATCTAACTCTAAATTAATCCTGAAGTCACATGCTTTAACCACAGATGACAGACAGTTTGGCCTCAGCCTCCTGGTGCACTGGCTTCACGCTTGGAGCTACTGCAGAAGTATTAAGGCAGAAAGATAATTCTGCCTGTCTGTCCTTTGCTCAGTCTTGCCCTAGACAAAAACTTAAGGGCTACCCAGATGACTGAATACACAGATCTGAGGAAGCACTGGACATATTCCTGTAACCTCTGCTTTCTCTGTCAGTAAAAACTTTATGCCAGTCTCTGTCAGGAGAAATTCTCAGCTGTTCCTTTAGGGCAGAGTTCCAGCTACTTCACGTTGAGGTTTAACCGAGTAGAAAATGAGCATCTGCACTAGTCCATGAAACATCACACAATTCTTAAAATTATTTATTTCGACTTCAAATGCAGGTGTATCTATACTTACACTCTGCGCAGACCAAAGTAAAACAAAAAGAGCCCTAATATTTGGCGGCCTCAATTAAATCTTGATCAAAAATCAAACTATGAACAGCACTTCACAAAGGGCTGATTTTCCACCATATACGTGGCTCAGCGTTTATACTTGGGGCACGTCTCACTTTTCTCAAGGGCTTCTACTGCCGCGGGTGTAACTGTGTTTAAACCTTAAGAATGAACCCTTTCCCCTGTGACTTACATTATTATAGCAGCGCCCACTAGTGACCCCAGAGTGAAGGACCCGTCGTTTTTGCAATCTGAATTCTCTCGGGTGAGTGGCTTCTAATGGGTAAAACACAAACTCAGCAAAGGGAAGGTTTTGATTTAGCGTGTTTTGTATCGGGGGAAAAAAATAATTAAAAGAGATAAATAGCAAAACTTTCGTTCAGGTTTCTTCTTTGTTACAGTTTTGTAAGTTTAAAGCCTATTTGTTCATAGTCTTTAAATCTTCAAGTAGATTTAAATAATAAAAATAAAATGTCGAATTCCTGAATCACAGAAAAGGCTGTGATGGAGTAAGAACTTATGGTCCAGCACAGGAAAGCACTCAGGAATATGCTCACTGTTAAGAACATGAAGAATGCTATTGGTCAAACATCTGTAAAGACTTTAGATCTAAAGTTTAACATCTCTTTAAAGGATTTTCCAGATCAGAGCGATCACAAAAACTTAGGCCCCCAAAGTCCATTGATGTGTAGTGATAAATTTTACTTACATACTATGTTTGTATAGCCTACAGCCAGGTACCTGCTGATCAAATGCTTTCCAGGCATTCATTTACAGTACATACTGCAATTAATGCAATGCATTAATCAGATATGGGATAATATGTTGATATGTATATGGATCAAATCAGTATATCCCAAGGAAATAACTCAGGTTTCATCATCAGAGAAGACAAAATCTTAGCAAGAAGCAACTGAATTAGTGGTCCAGGGTCAGTCCCGACACTTATTGCACAGTGAAGATCTTTGGATAGCAGAAGGTGGAACCTTAGAAAAACAATTCCATAAGGAGAGAGACCTCATGGCTCATCTTGATGGGGACCAACCTGCAGAAAAAATGTACCTTCAGGATGCTAAGCCTTTGCTCAGTTCTGCTGGCTACTGACATTGCAAACGCTGAGCATCGGGTTCAAACTATTCTGGCAATCTATCTCCCAATGCGACAGAGAGGCTCAGTTTGCAGGAGGTCCCACACACCCACTCCCCAGAGGTAATTCAGTTTGATTACACAAAACCTGAGGCCCTCAAATGGTCTTTAGCTGAAAAACATTAATATGAGCACACTGTTCTGTTTTGAGATTTCTACTGTGTTTAAATTTTTCATTCACAAGGAAAAAAAAAAGGATTGAAAAGATCAAACAACCATTAGTCATTGCATTATCAGCTCTGTGAATTCCAGCAGGCATTGGATCAAGCCCTTTGACAAAGGGAACAGCCTTATACAACAGGAGAGACTATGAAGCAGCTTTCTGTAATTCCACTTAGAAATAGGAGGAAACTAAGCAGCACAGAAGAATTTTATCCATTTGTCCAGAACAGCCACTGAAAATAACAGACTGGTGTGCTGATCTCATTCTTTCATAGATAATAAACATAGAATGCTATAAATATCAGCAAGATACTTAGCAATCCCAGGAAATCCTTCCCCATATTATGCCCACACACACATACTTTCTGGTTGATGAAACAATTTTGATTTTAATATGTAGGTGCTTAACTTGCCAGTAAAACTTGCAACCATCTCTTCAATTCCGCTAAATATGCTCATTATTGCTGCTGTTATCAAAAACCTGCTATATCGTATGATGCAGGAACTAATAACACTGGTGTGATTTCAGATGTAATCCTAGACATTTTATTAACTAATAAAACTGTATGATCTGTAGGAGGTGATCAAGAAAAAGCAATAGCAATACCAAACAAACATCTTCTAGCAAGTTGCAACAAGAGCGGTGTTACAGTGACATTCCAGTACTACCACTACACCAAAAAAGCCATAAACATGTTGGCAAATAGAATTACATAGAACCTATACAGAGACCCCCGAAATACTCTATGATCATTTGAAATAGTGATTAACCCTGACATGCCTGATCGTGTAGCGTAAATGTTAGCATGCAGTTAAGGTATTTGAGAATGTGCAAAATATCAGTATGGGATAGAAATGTTTAGGAATACAGTAATTAAACAAGTCATAGAGAATTAAAAGAGCCTGGCAGTTAACTCCTCTATAACCTCTCCCTTTCAGGATTGTTCAGAGCGCTGTGTTTTCAAGACGGTCTTCCGCTTTCGAGATGACCCCCCCACTTTGTCCTCCAGACTAGAAGAAAGAAATGTCCGGCAACCCCCTGAGACCCAGTCCCCCCCACGGCCGCCAGAAGACCCCTGTCGGGGGGGGTGGGATGAAGCGGGGCTGCCGGGCGGCGGAGCCCCGGGCAACGGGCGGCGGCGGGGCGGGCGCTGTCCCTGGTGCTGAGCACCGCCCGCCGCCGGCGTTCGCCGCTCCGGCAGGTTTAGGGAAGAAAAAATATATATTAAAAAAAAAAAAAATCCAAAAAATCAACCAGTGCTAAAAATTGCCATGGTGGTCGCATTCGCCATGAAGGACCACATCTTTTTTTCACAAAAAAAAAAAAAAATTAAATACATAAAGCTGCGTCTTAGAGGAAACTGTTGTGCAAGGTTAACTCCCGGCGTAGCTACCTGCGCTGCTACAACTAAGTGGCTGTGCATACAGACGTGTATGTGTGCGTGCACACTGGTCATTAGGGCTCTGTCTGCCTGCTCGGCTAGTGCCATCGCTGTCCCTCTCAGCCCTTAATGAATCATTTTTGCACACGGAGACATTAGCTCCAATTATTAAATAAGGAACAGACGGGACTCGCCAAGCAGAGCCAAAGTGATTTGTCCCAAGGTCACACAGAAAAGTCTACGGCTGAGATAAGCCTGCCTGTCTCTGGAAAACAAATACATCCCCGTTTCCATTATCCCTTCCTGGCAAGACAAATCCCCACTGGTGAATGGAAGGGCTATACCACACACACAACCAAGCCCATGTATTGCAGTACCCTGGTCTCCCCCCAGCCCCACATGTATCCTGCTCCTGGGGAGGGGTCAGTACCCGCTGCTCTCCAGTGCCCCGATCCACTGATGCCCCAGCAGTCCCTTGAGGTGCACCCCACAGGTTGGCTTGCTGTCCCCCCAGGAGCCTTGCTTGTCCTCTGGCAACCAGGGCACAGAGCAAAAGCAGGAGGGAGGGAGAGAAGGGAAAGAGTTCCTCCTGCATCCACAGGGTTTCTGTCTGCAATCCAGGGCACATAAATCCCCTCTCCCACTCCGCAGCATTACCTTGTCGGTGACAGGGATTGCTTCTTCCTACGGTGGCGGCAAAGTGGTCCTTCTGGTGGCAATAATTAAAATGGGTAGGGGTAGGCACCTCCTATTTTCAGCCACGGCAGAGATAGCATTCCTTGCACAGACCCTCTGGAGCTGAATAATCCTCAAATGCCTCTGCAAAGATCACCAGCAGGTGAGCCCCACTCGGCTAGCATTGTCACTCCTCCAGCTATGGGCACATCCTGTTTTCTTCTGATCACAGGCAAATGCTGGGGACCGAGTATCCTACCCCCGCGAATTCATGCACATACACACACGCCATGCAACACGCTCTTCTCTCAGCATCGCCCAAGTCTCCTTTGCAAGAGGCGTGAATGGTCCCTGGATTTAAGGTGGGGGAGGCGGGAGGCGGAGGGGTGGGAGGGGGAGAGAGGCATGAGGAGGAGGAATAAACAAACAAACAATGAAACAACAGATGGATCTTTGCTCTCTGCTACCACAGCCTTGGTCTTCCTAAATACTTGCTGCAGCTTGACCCACCTGCTTAAACACCGCTGCCCCCCCTCACTTAGGCACGGCAGCGACCTCTCTGCATGTGCAGGGGGCTAACCCTGCGTTCTGCCCTGCCAGGAAAGCTCTCCAGATGCTCTGAAGGTTGCAAAGTCTCCCTGTTAAACCGACACCTCCTTCCCACACTACCCTCCTCTAGCAAGTAAGAAAGAGGTGCTCGGTTCAGAACAGCACCATACGAAGGAAAAAAAAAAAAAAAAAAAAAAAAAAAAAAAAAAGACGCAAAAAAAAAATAAAAGCGGTATCTGCTTCGGGAGGATCTGTTTAAAGCCGAGTCGCGGGGAAGGGTTTACCCCTGCGGTCCCGGCAGCCTTTGGCCAATTGGCTCCGGCAAAGTTTTCCCGTTCCCCCGCTGCTCCGCTCCGGCACCTGCGGGTCGGGGGTTGGGGGGCGAGGGGTCCCTTCGCACCGGGAGGGTGCCGGGCTTCAGCGCAACTTTTTAGTGCCACCAAGTGGCATAGATCCCTCTAGGAAACCAAGCAGCCTGCCAGCTCTGGACTCTGCCTGCTGCTCCCTGGCAAGGGGAGAGAGGGGGATGTGAGAGCAGCGACCACCCCCTCTACACACACACACAGCGATAGGAAGCAGAAAGGAGGGACTGCTTGCCGCTGGAGGGACAGGTTGCCCTCTCCAGCCCTCGCCCCTTCCATTGGCGACAGCACCGGGCACAGCGAGACGAGGAGCGATGCCCCTGCCAAGGGCTGCCCGAGCTGCCAGCCCCGCCGGCGGGGTGCGCCCCCTGCTCCTCTCCCCCGCGGGCTGTCCCCGGCCTGCGCCGTCCCCCCGCTGCTCCCCACGGCAGGTGCCACCTGCAGCCACCCCCCGTTCCGCCGACCTCCCTCCCCCCTGCTCGCCCCGGGCTCCCCGCACCCCCGGCGCTGCGGTTCCCTGCCGGCCCCGTGGCTCCGCAGCCAGCGCCCCCGGACGGTTCCCGCGGCCCCGCGGGCAGGCTGCCCATTTGCCTGCCTTCTGCCCACGAGCTCGGTGCCCTCCGGCCCTTCTGCTTCCCCGCCCTCCCACAAACCCCGCAGCACCTCTCTCCCTTGCTAACTACCTGCGCCCCACACATCCACTTTTCCTCCGTTAACCCTTCCCTCCCGACGCCGGCCGAGGCTTTACCTTCTCCTCCGGCATCCCTGCATCCTCCCAAAGCTTCCCCCCGTCTCCCTCTCTCCTCCTCCCTCTCACGGCTCGGCCCCACACCCCCAGGCTCTGGCTCTCATTCACACTCAGCTCGTCCCGCTCCTCTCCCCCACCGCATCGCTCCTCCGCCCGGGGTGGGCAGGGACCCCCAGCACAAGGCCGGGGACCGCGGCTCCGAGCGTGGGGTGCGGGGCTATGGGGGGTGCGGGTGGGCGTGTGTGGGTGGGAGGGCTCCCAGGTAGCCTGAGCCCTGACAAACTCGACACCTCCCAGCACTCCTCCTGCAGCAGCAGCAACAAACAGCAGCCGAACATTGCAACACAACGCCAGAGATCATCTCTTTATTCAAAGCTATTCTTAGTAAATAAATAAATAAAGTAAAATAAAATAAATAAATAATAATGCAAAATGCCATTTAAGTAAGAGCTGATCTGGCATTTAAAAGGCTGCTGGGCCCGACCATTTACCAGGCTGTATTTGCAGGGGAGGATTAGCTCGTGCATCCATTTTCGAGAATTAACAGCCATTCTCTGCCGCTGCTCCACAGCTTGGCACTCCCTGCTGGTTCCCCCTCTTTCGGTTCCTGCTTAAAATATTATCTTTTTTTTCTTTTTTTTCAAAACAACTACTGAATGACCCAAATCCTGGCCGCTACTTGATGTGGCTCCCCCAGGGTGACTGCATTGCCATATCCATCCTGTATCGTGTCTTTCTCCACACCCCTGCCCATCTGAGGTAACTTTGATAAAGCTGTTGGGGAAAAGAGGAAGAGGGACAGTCTTGCTATGGCTTCATCCATGCTCCTAATCCCCCGTGATCCCTTTACTGCTGTCTCTCTTCCAGCAGAGTACCAGCTTGACTGCTCCTTTCATCCCAAAGGGTGAAGGTTAGGCATCCCATATGTCCTTACCAGGTGTGGAGCCTCGCTTCTTTCTCCTTCACATCCTCCTTCAGTCCCAGGCTGGGACTGGCTGGGAGCCCATCAGCCAGCACCTGCTTCACACCCTTCCTCACCTCTCATGGCTCCTCCAGCCGCTGGAGCCCTGGCAGAGGCCGGTCCTTGGAGCAGAGGCACTGTGAGTGTGTGTGTGTCCTGGTTTAAGGATCTGGTATAAGCTTTTGTCATCCGTTTCGGTAGCCAGTCCAGCCCAGACCATGACACTGTGTGTGGCTTCAACTGTTCGTCCCCTCTACTTAGCTCCAAGGGCCTCTGTGCTGGTGTGTGAAGGGATGGAGGTAGGTTACATGAGAAGTGAGAACCCACTGCCTACCAGGAGCTTTCCCTTCCTGCCACTGCCTTTGTGGGGTGATGGATAAGGAGCACCCTTCCGTCTCCTCCCCACACCCGCTCAGACACTGCCTTCCCCATTAACCTTGGGCTTTGAAATTACAGGGAAGGTGAGGAGGCTGGAGACAGAGAAAAGGAGAGGACAGATATCCGTGGAGAAAGCACAGAGCGGAAGAAGGAGGGGAGGGATGTATCTGTAGGAGGGAAAGGTGAGACAGAAGGAAAAGTGGTGTCCCTGTGCACAGGGTCCCTGGAAGGAAGCGATGTCAAGGGATGTGGGGAGAGAAGAGGTGCCATTGCTTTGCTGGGCTGTCACAGCCGTTCTCTGCCTCCTGAGGCAGCATGTAACAAGGGACTCAGAAAGCAGCTCCCTCTTATTGGCAACGAGACCCCCAGCTGTCTGGCAGGGTGGTGGGTGACCCACAGCAGATGAGGGAGACGATCCCCACACAAGCAGGTGACACTGAGCTGTGTGGACGCAGAGCAGCTCCGACACACACATCCCCAAGGACTCCCCAGGAGCCAGAGCCCAGAGTCAGAGCTCACCCTGCCAGATGTTTGGAGCAGCTGGATCGAAGATTAAAGGAGGCAAACAGAACGGATGAGGGTGGCCATGGCACTTGCATTCCTAGTGCCTCTCATTGACCTTTTAAACAGGGTCTCAATAAATACAGACACATAAAATGCTCTTTTCCTTTGCTCTCTTCCTCCTCCTTTCTCCCCTCCTCCCTTCCCATCATTGCCAACCATTTTAGAGAACCCATAAAATTAGTCACTCTCTTCTCCACTTTTTCCTGTACTAGGAAATTTGCCCTTCTATTTTGACACTATTTTTAAAGCAAATTAAATGAAAGCTTCCTGTACCTGTTTGCAACAGCATCAATAAAAAATAAATAAACAAGTACCTGAATAAGGAGATATGATAACAGTATTTTATAAACCCACTGTTGGTAACATTCATTACTTCCGTGGCAATAGCACCTACAGATACTAACACATTGGGCAAGGCTGGACATGCTCTGAATCCCTGCCCTCTGAGGAGCCCACGCATACAGAAAATTGCAGGGGTAAAAAGAATATGAATAAGTCTCCAGGTATAATCAATACCTCCAAAGAGAATGCTAACCACTCTACCACTTTAGGACTGAAAATAATGAAGTGAAGGGAATACGAATTTGGATTCCCCTCGGTTCCAGAATGAATAAAACCTGTGGGACCCAGGCAGCACAATCAAAGACAGAGCGTGGACAAGAAGGTGATACTGTATTGACTCAGATGAGCCAGGTGCCTGCTTTCTTACAAAGTAGTCTGTAAGACAAGCTCAAAAAAAAAAAAAAAAAGGAAACAGATTTATATGATGTGCTTGTATTTATATTTATACACATATATTCTAATAAAGACAATAATATTTACTCCCCACTAGACAAGATGGGGGAGACTGAGCAAGGTGGGAACAATCTAGCATGCTCATAGTTCGTGACATGACTAAAATCAAGACAACTATTCCTGCTTCCCAAGAAAGCGTCCTAATGGCAAGTCTGTTATGCAGCAGGAGAGTAAAAAGGTTCAAAGTATGCTATACAACATATTTTAAAAGAAAGTAATAACATGCCAGGGTATAATAAGGATGCTGATCTCAGAATCCTTAGTTGATGTTGTCCTTCCAACCTTCAGCAATGCCAGGGCCTGATTTTATATGTCTATTTTGTAGTGATTTATATATAAACTTCATGTTCTCTTCAGAGTGAACAGGGAAATTGTCTTTTATAGGGTGCAATTCATTTGACCTATCTTAAACATTTTGGTTAGGATGACAAAGAAAGAGGCATTAAGATGTGCCCACTTCTCTTCATAGATTCCAAATATTCCTCATAGGGATATCTATATTATACCAGTCAGCTTTTAAGGAATCTGTGACTAATTTTTGGCTCTTGGTTGTGCATAGGTGTAAAGGAGGCACTGAAATGCCCAACGCTTCCATGACTGTTCTAGTTCTGTGCAAGGAAGCGACACAACTCTTAATAGCTGGCAAATCTCAGAAACCCCGAACTGAACGTAGCTATGAAACTCCTTCAACATTATGCAGTTCCTGCGTAGGGTTTCTTGCCTTAGACTTAGATTTAGAATCTATGGCTGGAGGTGTCTCCAAGCTCTTGTTTGGTCTGGCCCTTATGCTCATCAGTGGAAGACAGGACGTGAGAGAGGAAGACAGAATGCAGAGCTCTGAGGAGGACGCTTCCAAGGAGAGTATAAAAGGGGAACAAAAAATAATTTATATCTGTGGAGATTTATATGAGTAATGGGGTGCAGCAGATGTAGCTAAAAGATTGTAGAATACAGTTACCCTCAGATTTACCCACAAAAAAATTATTTTAGGAGACTGAAACCAGTGGGCAGGGAATCTGAATAAAAAAATTAACACAAAATCGTTGCATTTACTCTAGGGAATTGTTCTAGGTGTCCTCCCTGTTATTCCTTCTGTGCTCTTTACAGAGAGTAAATTTCACGTCTGAAGTGGCTATACTTGCCAAAATGGGTAAGTAGAACTTTTGCTGCATTACAGCTCTGATTCATATTAGTAAGAGTATTCAGGGTCGGTAACTCCAACTGAGGAAATTTGACTTACATTTTACCTTTATGCATAAAGGTATTATTCCTATTATTCAAAGTCACAACGATGTTATTTCAATTGTTGTAAACATTTTCAGTTTTTTAAAATTAATTAAAAAGAACTGCATTTATTCGATTTCTTCTTGTGCCCTCTGTGATTTCTGGTATCTTTAAATGTGTATGCATTTTATGCCCAGCCACCTTCTCCTACACAGCTCCCATCACTGTTTTCCACCAAAGAATTCCAGCGCACTCCACAAGAGACTCAGAGCTGATGTATGAGGATTTTAGTTAAATGCAATCAGCATGCTCACATTGAACAGACCTCCCTGATGAAATTTGTAGAAATGCACATGACTCTACATAAAAAAAAATAAAATTAAAAATTCAATAACACTAAGCCTCTCAGGAAACTCTACACCTTCCTAAGACTTTTTTTACTGTGCTGGGGAAAATGGTTTATTGCTCTCATATCATTCAAAATCTGACGCTGGTGCTCCTATTTCTACTCAGCGAGTTCCGATCTGAGTGGGGGAGTGCTTCTAATGAAGGCTGAAAGAATGAAACCTCCAATTATGCTGCTGTGTGGTATATTTTCTCTCTGCAGTGAGAGTAGAGCATTGACTGGGTGAAACTCAACTGGTAGGTTCCTTTTGGGATTTGAACTCACCCCTCTATACATCTGCACCCCAGACTGGCATCTTCTGCTGAACAGCAGGGGTGTGACATCATTTATGTTGTGAAGTACCCAAACCCACCCAAAGTGAGACCAGATCTGTGCCACTGTCATTGATTCATGTGAATACAAGGCAGAGAAGTTCCTGGCTCTGCAACGGATTTTTCCATGGGAACTTTACTCATTCCAGGATCCGGACCTTGTTTTAATGAGAAATATTAATATCAGAGGTATAAAAAATTCTTACAAAACCATTTCATTCCCATTGTGAAGAGCTGCCCTTTGGTTGGAGGGCCACCCTCAGGACTACCCTGCATGGAAACAAACAGAACAGAGTATAAACATGATGAATTTCACCTGAACAAGACTCTGTCCTCCAAATGAAAGTGGCAAAATGTCACTGCAATGCTATACACTAGTCACTCGACCGGCGTATTTTAGCTGAAACTCTGTTATTTCTAGCTATTCTTGGCCAGCTGATTGCTCCTGCTGACACTGTGATCCGATTCCTGTTCTCTCCGTGAACAAAGGAGGTTGGCAAAAGACTGGGAAACACGTAGCACAGAACAACCTTGCTCCAGCAGTAGCGGACTTGGATCAGCACGTGGCTGCTTGGCAGTCCACCCACCACAGAAGGTGACTTGGAGCCAGCTCTGCCTCTTTGCTTGTAGCTCTTCCTGTGCAAAACATCAACTGGGAAGGACAACCTGTAAAAGTGGCAGGGGTTATAGACACAGAACCATTTCAGTCCCTCCTCTTCCTGTAGGACAGGAAAAGGGAAAAAAGAGAACTAAGGCTAGCAGTAACCAAAAGGTTCTATGTCTAGTATATAGCTTGAAATTATAAATCCCCAGTATTGTTTTCCTAGGTAAACAATTACTCTAGTTGCCATAGAAACACTGAGTGGACAAAGATTTCTTTATATTTTGAAGATGACTACTTTTTTGAGATCCAACAATGAGAATGGTGATTGTTCACAAATTTAGTTTCTGTCTAATTAAGTTTTTGTGTGGCCCATTGAAGAAGCAGGTGCACCTCAATACTTTATTGGCGTGACTTCAAGCACCGAGTAAGCTCTTCAGTTTGTGAAATGTTTTTTTGTTTTCATTCCAGAAATGGAAGAAGTTGATGAAGAAAATTAGTAGATAAATTACTTTGAACTATAGTTAAATACCAAACACAGTTCCCTTCACTTACATATTGCTCTCTTTTTCTCTTACGTAAACCTATCTACACAAACACACAAAAAGTTTCCTCTGTCAAACTGCATGTTTCTCACAACAGCCAATCTTTCCTTATATAAAAAATGAGATTGCTTTTCCTTTGACTACCAACGTTCCTTAAAAGAAAATACAAGTAAAAGAAAAGCAGCTTGGTTGTTGGATGATATAAGGCACTTGGTGTCTGGGGCTGCCTTATCAAGGTAAAAACATAGTTGAACAGTCATATTCCATTTATTTTTAGGGCTCCCCCAATATCTCTTCTGGCTTCTTCATTTGAGGTCAAAGAAGTAGTGCCATGGTAGTGTGCTGGCTGAACAATCTCATTGCTGATGGATCAAAATTATTTCCAATAATGTTGAAGCATGAACGGCTGAGGTATTGAGAGTGGGTACACAATGGAAATCTCCTTATAAGACATAGACTGCTGTAATGTGATCTCCGCCTCTGGTCTTCTATACTCCCTTCGTAATCAATGGAGAGGAACTGGTATTTGGGTGATGCAATTAGGGTCATCCCTAAGAAGGTTTCAAGTGAATTTACCTTAAGATTGGCCAATTTATGGAAGCAAGACTAACTAATCAAGGAGCAGATATCTACCTTATGAACTCTTACAGTTAGGTGGGATGAAGACATGGCATGGTTTTCATTAAAAAGGAAACACAGCATTTAAAAAACCTGTCAGGTTAAGTAATTTTTAAGACCCAGGTATAAATTTCTTTCTGGGAAGTGAGGGGAAAAACTGTCTGTTTTTTCCCAATATGGGCCACTAGATGAATGTGAAATTTAAATGTTCACTTCTCGACTTTTTATGTGTTTAAACATTAGGCTGTGCATTAAAGCAGCTCAGAGACATGGTGTGCTCAAGAGCACTCTGCACTATTCATTTGTCAAACCTACCCTATTGTACGTATTCCTAATGCAGCTACTCCCACAGCACTGAGCTGACAGAAACGCTTATCTCACTGCGGCCCCACTGAGATTCCCTATATGAATTCTGACCTTAAGAAGCCATGCAAAAAAATCCCACTGTGGTCCCAAGAAGTTCTGAGAGAGAACTTCAGACTTAAATAGGATGAAAAAAAGAAATGCATGAGAAAAAATATGGTTAGAATTCTGTCTCTGAAGAACAGCTGATGGATGAGAACTTGGATCATCTCTGAGGACAGTAAAAGTAACAAAAGATAAAGAATGAGTAAGGGAACAATGAAACCCTTCTTGCTCAACATATGTTTTGGTAGAAAAAATCAGTCTCTTTTTTTCCAGCTAAGAGTACCAGTACTGGTATTAGAAAACTGCAGTAACTTCTCCATGTTTCTAGTAGTTCTATAGAAACGGTCAAATGTTTGCCTTCTCTGCTTCCCACAGTTTTCTTAAAGGTGGTGGTTTCTGGTTAAAAAATAAATAAATAAATAATTTAGAAAGGAAGTTGTCAAAGTCTATCATTCCCTATGTACCTGATGTGAAGCTGGAGTGAGAGGAACACAGGCCTGATCAAAACCTGGTTAAAATCCAAAGCCTGCACTGAGACAGAAAATACTTATTCTTCTACAGGTGGATGGTTTCCTGATTGGTCCTGAGCCAGTACCCACTAAAGAAAGAGCATAAATGAAAGCAACATGAAATTAAAGGCCAGATCTAAGAAACAGAAACAGCTTAATCTCTGCAGTGGCTGGAGGACAGGACATGGAGAAGACCAGTGGTTATACGTAATGCCAAAACTGCAGTAATGTCTATGCATATGTTACTGGAAGAAAGGCAAAGAGGTATTGCTTTCAGCAGAGAAAAAACTTGTGCTGTACTGAAAAAAGGAACAACCCACAACTCTCACTCACTAAGTCAAAGTTCATATATAAACTGGCCCCAAAACATTGCTTTGTCCACTGCTCTATTAACCACAATGGAGGGAGAACAACAAAACTCTCATAATATGGTCAATTAGTTTGTTAGAACCGTGTTTGAGCAGACAGTTCCCTTCTGAGGTGATGCGAGTATTTTCCCAGTAAAGAGCTTCAGTTAGTGTAGGTTTTTAGACATACCGGTACTGCTTCTGATTTCTTGAGACAGTTCTTTTGTTTACAGATAAAGCAACACGATTTTGCTTACATGGAGTTTAAAATCTTTGAAAACAAGGGTGCAAAATCTTTGCTGATACAATGAGGGAACCGATTGCTCAAGACATTTCAGCCTAGATTTTTTTTTCCAGTTTTGGAAACAGAGCATACTCAGCCCGTTTTTGAGGTTGGTACTACTGACGTTCTTTCAGAAGCAAGAGGACACCTGTGAATTCTTCAGAAATACCCTTAATAATTTCAGTCAAGAAATTAATCTAAAAACCAGGAGTTAAGTGTGGAGGAAGACTGTGAAACAACTGTAGAGAGTACAATCAATTTGGTAACGATTTGCTAATTTAAAAATTTACAGAATGTGCATCACCATATTTTCTTTGTGAACATATTCAAGAAATTCTTTCCAAGATAACAAGTTTGTTGCTTCTGTTGACTGAAAACAAATTAATCCTGTAGCCAGAAGCAAATTATTCAAAGATTGTTTCTGGAACAGATAAGAGTTTTAAAATGACATTAGGAAAATCACAAAAAAAAAAATACCTTAGCCATCAAAATATTCAAGGCTTTGTCCTTACAATTCAGCATAGTACCTAAGCATGCTATCAGATCAATTGATGTGATTGGCTTTGGCCTTTTGTGATAGAGATTCATTATTTTTTCTGCAACTCCATTCATACCAAGATGCAATATCAAAATGTAATTTAACAAACCACATTCTCTTTTCAAAAATCATGCCCCATAAGACACAGAACTTTGCTCTGTTGCAATCCTGTAAACTGCAGTCCTCCAGGGTTTTAATATCACAACTGTCCATGTAAATTAAGTTTTATGGGTTCGCTACTATTTGAAAGCTCTGCAGATTATCGTCTTGCTGTGTGACCTTCTCCTGAACCTGTTAAAATAATCAGGATTTTGATTCAAGTTGAAAAACAAGATGAGAAGTATCTAGCTCTACATATTTTAGACTTTGCCTCTTCCTCAGTTTCATGTCAGTCCTCTGATTTTCATAGGGGAGAAGTTGAGCGGTCAATCTTCCAACTTTTTTTTTTTTTGGGGGGGGGGGGGGGAGGGGGGACTGTGCTGAAATCAGTTTACAAAGAAAGTATCAAATGCAAAACATTCAAATGGACCCTCAAAGAATCTCCCCCCATACACACACACGCGTGTCAGATGTGGCAAGTGTAGATGACAGTCCCCAGGGACATCGAGAGGAAGAAGCAGTTAACACATCTTCAATTTGTGGAACTGGGAATTCCCCCTTGCTTCACCAGCAACAGCATAGCACAGAGATTGCTCCAACCTTCGTCTAAGCCTGGAGACCAGTTAGACAAGAGAGCATGAAACTTCGGATTTAGACTATCGCTTATAATCAGGATGGAAATATCCATAAATCAAATCAGCAAACTTCATGTTTCCAAATTAAGATCATAGAAATGCCTGTACATTGAAATCCCATCAGTTTGTCTACAATGTTTAGGATTAAAAAAAAAAGGAGACATTTTTAATTTTACTTAAATTTTTGCCTTAATTGGAGTAGAATACACAGCAAGGGTCACCACTGATTGACCTTTCAGTGGACATGACGTGAAAGAAGTCAAGAATTTCTGACAATAAAAAAGTTTTGATAGACTTTCCAATAAAATACTACATTTTGAAATAAAAGCCTATATATATAACAATAATAAACAAAAATTAAATATAAGTTACGAAATGAAATACAAATTAATAAATGAAACACAGCATTTCTAGAATTAAGAAACTCCTTGCATGTCTTCAAAACTTGCAGAAATTTGAAATATTGGAAATAGAAGAATGAAATATAAAAAAAATATAGCGGAATAGTAAAAGCCTGTTTATAGTTCTTATATTACCCTTTACTGTCTCCTGCAAAGGACAGTAGTGTAAAGCAAATATCTTGACGGATTTTTGGCATTCAGTACTCCAGAGGTAGGAGACACGCTCGGATGATATTCTGCTTTGATGAGCTTTCAACGTCTGCATGAGAAAGCAAGGTTGGAACTAGAATTTCTGCACCTTCAAACAGATACAGATTGCGACAGACGATCAAGAAAGAACATCTAAAGGGTCTTCTTGTATTTAGAAACCTAGGAACTGACATTTCTTGCTCCCTCTTCACTTCACTTACCACTGAAAATGCAAACAAACAGAATAAAACTACTTTTGCCCAGAATGCGTACTGAGATGCAAACCTCAATACATTTTTCCCCCATGTGCATATAATCAAGAAGCCATTTGTTCTGCGGTAAAAGCTGTTTGATACGTTGCCTCAAAAGCACTACAAGAAAAGCTGATAACATACTTCACCATTTTAGAGGCAGGAAGGACCGCGCACGCTCAGTGCAGTTATCACCTAGGAAACAAATGATTGCATCTTATTTTTGGCATAAGGATGTAGGTGTACGAAAGATCTGAAATGCGCTCCCACACAGCGCTGAACTCATTCCTCATGATGCCAACAGGAGTAATGAGCGGAGCTGCTGGGAAGCACCTCCTAGCGGTGCCCAGAGAACCACCCACGGGCACCAGACGTGATGTCAGGGCTCCTCACCGCATGAATTCCCCAGGAACACTCTGTTACGGCCGGCATAATGCGCAAGTTGGGCCAGGCAATCGTAATGGGTTCTTTTGGGGCTGAAGATCTCCTAATAAAATCCGTGAGGCACCCAGAAGCAGCGTGCATCAAGATGTAAAAGCATTCAAATGGATTGTAATGAAACAATTAATTTAAGTGCTCTTCAGATCTTGATGTAAATTGCCTCTGCATCACAGCATTACAGCAAGTTGCTTAATAAATTGATAGATTTTAAGGCCAGAAGGGACCATTATGATCATCTAACCTGACTGCTTGCATAGCACAGGTCAGAGACTCTCACCCAGAAATTCTGTAAGTAAAGCCCATAACTTTGGGTTAAGTGAGAGCATCTCTTCCTGAAAGCCTTCTAAACTTGATTTAAAGGCTTTAAATAACAGAGAAGCCACCGCAGCCCCGGATAAATAGCTTAATGGGTCGTTATCATAACTCTTAAGGTTTTGCATCTTATTTTTAATCTTCAGTTTCCAAATTTTTACCCTATGTTGTTTTTCATGCAAGCAGCTTGCAATGTAATTGTGACCTACTTGGAAACAGCTTGATTGTGAAATCTTGTGCAGCTTTGCCGGTCACAAAGCACATATGTACAATTGCCTTTCTCTCTTTTTTCCCCTCTCCCTGAAGAGCCACCTCTGTAGCATTCCTAAGACAGACAAGCACGTCCTTACCTTTGTTCTGTGGATCAACATCATTTTTCGCATCTCTTACATGAAAATACTTGCTAGCAAAATGTAACTTTTGGAAAAGAGACCTTTGTTTTGATTCCGGTGTCATTACACAAGATTTTCCTTTTTCTAAAAGGGGAATGTCTGCAAAGCAATATCGGGCATACATTTATACGGAAATGGACATTTTACACTGCCTCTCCACTTGAGTGTGCTTACTGCATATTAACAAAAAGGTGATTAACTCCAACTTCAAAAAAGAAAGAGCTCCTGCAACATTATCAATACACCGCAAGTTCACTTTACGCCTTGTTTCACACTTGCCTCCTCCTGTAGACGAGCCCAGGGTGGAAAACGGTGTCTCATCCTAACCTTAACACACATATGTGCAACCTCATAGGCAGCAGGAAAGATCACTCGTGATTTATACCCAGAAAGGAAATGAGAATGACCTCTTCTGGAGGGCTGCACATTAAACGGAATCACGGAAATATGATGGTTTCGTTAAATCTGACAGAGTAATTCTGATATGTACCATTTAACAATCTCGTCTCCCACCACTGTGGTTTGTACATTCATTCTACCTGTACTGTGATGGTCCCTCTGCTGGCACTAATTTAACTTCTTTCTTTTTGTCTGTACAGTGCCTGGCACAACAGGGCCCACGGTTAGGGACACACGCGTAGCAGGGGCACTATGGCAGAAATAAGAAATGCTAACTGTAGTTCACTTCAGTGGGACTCCGTGGGCACATATGGCCTGCCCATACGGAGCTGATCTCGGGATGGGCTCCTTTATGTGCAGAACCGGACGGGTTCATTGATAAAAAGATGAACTTTTCAATAAGGAAAATAAGTAAAGACGCAAAAAGTAAAGCTGATGACCAGAGGTCATCATATTCTTTTTCCTTTCAAATTTCACAAATTAAAAACAGAGAAAAAATCAGCCACCCAGAAATTAAAATCATGACTGCCTGGATTTGAGTTGCTCATTAATTCTGGATACCACTTTGTGTCACACGATGTTAACACTATAACCCAGATGTATGCTAATAGAATTAATAGCTAAAAGAAATGATCGTATGTGGGGAGGGTGGCTTCTCTTTTTGAGCAAAATAATGGATGGCTGTATTTCAGCCTGACAGCGTTGCACAGCCGGTAAACTACTGCTTGGTAGGCTGAGGGTAAAACGATCATCTAAGAATTCTGTGTCCTGAGACATCTGCAAAATTATTTCATCTTTGCAAAGGAGAATGCACACAAATCAATGTTAATTGCCACATTCATATTTCTGACAGCCAAACGCCTTTACAGCTTGATGACAACAACAAAGCTGAAATCAGCAGAGGGAACGTGGCAAGATGGAGCTGAAACAAGGATCAAGTGATAATAACGCAGAACTTTTCTGGTGTCTGAGACACCACTTTGGAAGGCTCTGTCCGTTGAAAACGGCTTGCCCTCCCTCCAAAACCTCTGTTTTTGCAAACAGCTCTTCCGAGGGGCTGTGCAGCGCGGCTGCCGAGTCCTGCTGCTGCAGCACTGGGTCTGTAAGGGAAGACACCACCAAGTGAAGATAAAGGTGGTATTTTTCCTTGGGCAGCAATGACTTCTTACGACGTAAAAGCTACAGGCGGAGTAACTGGAGCTCTGTAGGTAAATTTGAAGAGGTAAAGGTGGATGTAATGGATCACAGTTAAACTGGCTCTGCAGCCTTTATTAGCATTACTGGGAATCTCTGTACGTGCCTAAGTGAGGAGCAGACCCCAGAAGTCCCATGCTAGGGCTGCCTTTACTCCTGTAATTACTGGCATTTGCTCATTTTCATTTTGACGTTCTGAAGTGACTGTTTACAGCAAACTGTCCTATCCCTCCTGCTTTTTTAAATTGTAATGATATTAACCCTGTGTTAGACTGAAAACAAGTCACACATTCTTTACTCCTGACTCAGATTTTCTTCCTAGTCCCTTGTCTACAAATTGCTCAGTGGGGTCATTCTGGAGCCTCTGTCCTTTACCCACAGCTGTCAGAAACCATCACTTTTTTGGGTACAATGGCTCCAGAACTGCCACCTGCTTCTCTCCCCGGGGCTGTTCAGCCCATACCTGTATTCCACAGAGAAGCCTCATGGGGTACAGGGGAGGGGGAAGGATGTGGAAGACCCTACACATTCTGCATGGATGTGTGTTGTAATAAATGCAGGGCTGCCCCAATTTCTTATTGAGTTTTATAGTTATAAAATTTAATCTCTTGTTGACTTTCTGCCTTTGAACAGAGGTGGATTGTAAAATGACGCCTCTACAGTAGCCAGGCTCATAACGTGTGCTAAGTGAAATGATCTATTGCACAGGCCACAATACTTTAAGAATGAAAGTGTCACTTTGTAATTAAAGTGTCAGAACAGCTGGGAAGATTTATAAGGGTGATACAATGAAATTATTATTCTGAGGTTTGTCTGTTTCTGGTAAATTTTTTTCTGCCACTGGCACCTGTGTTAGCCATGTGCTATTTATAGCATGGGATTTCCAAACATAGTTTCAGGCATTAATGTATGAAAAATTAATGTATAAATCTTTGAAAATCTGATTAGCAGGATAAAATAATAAGAACATTGTCAAAATAAGAATAACAGCCTGGCTTCGCAATGTGTTAATTCTATTTTGTAGGGCTCTGAAGACGTAGCACCGGTTTAAATGTGCTGCGCCTTGCACATAGCAGCGTTGGATCTGGCTGTGTGCAGATTCATCTCGCCCAAGGGGGTCCTCCTGCGGAGCAGGAGCTAAAAGCATTGAGGACACGGCCAAGTAGAGGGAAATGTGAGTTCACAAATGGTGGTGCTTATTGCTCGCAGTGGTGCTTCAGCGTCACACAGGTAAATAAATTCAGCCTGCATCATTTCCTCGGTGGTTTCCAAACTCTACTCTGAACCGCTGCCATGCAGCTAAACACTTCAATGTGTATGTAAACACGACATTCAATCTACGCTGGTATCACAATATACTTCCAAATGCCTTTCAAGTACTGAGTTTATTTGTCACTCTTTAGAAACACGATTTGGTTTTGTAACTAATTAGATAAAGATGAGCATGAGCTTGTTAAGTAAGATTGTGTCCCAGATCAGGACTCCCTCCTTTAGGTATCACTACAGGCATATTGATGCAGGACCTTGTGGTGTGGAGACGCAGGGCAGGAAGCACGTGCCTAAATACAGACACCTGCTGACATCTGGGACGCGATGGGACGTCTGAGGCTGCACCAGGCTGGCAGAACAGCATGGGAGGTGAGGGAGACTTCCCCTTTTGGGATTCTGAGATGGGACGCTATTGGGCTATCCTCAAGACTCAAATGTCACTAAGTGCTTACACTTCAGTGGCTGAATCCCACTCCTACCCGACATGTCTGGTGGCACCGGGAGAGATGAATCCTGCAGACAGATTCCTACAAGCCCATTCAGTAGCTCCGATAAATGGCATCTTGAGCCATTTGAGATGCCTAAGGCTATTCCAACAGGTTTCCAGCCACCTTGTCCAGAACATACCAGTCTGTCTGATGGTGTATCTTTTAGCCCCCTCCATCTGAAATGGCTCAAATTTCTATGTTTAGAGCCCTGAAATAAGTCCCTATCTCACCCGTGCCACCTCCACAGACATATCTGCGTGCAGGCATCTAAATTTATGCTTCTTAGCTCCCAAGATAAATTGTATCTGTCAGATACAGTTTGATTTTGAATTATTCTCACCTTTTGCTTTTCATGAGGTCACGCAATGCCTTTATGTTCTAAAAACAAACATTGCAAGAAAATGTCAAAATAAAGCTGTTTTAATTTGAAATTTCGCAATTTATAAAATTTTGCACATTTGAGTTTTCCTCTGTGTGTGCGTGTCTGTTCTGAAGCCAGATTGTGTTTCTTCAGATCTTTGAACAGATATTTAAAAGAAAGAAAGACATTTTTTCATTAATAAATATAGGTTTGATCACTCCAAACCAGAAGTAAATTCAGCTTGAATTCAGCTAAAAGCATAAGAGGACATTAAGACAGATGAAGATTTACTTTGAGTAATTTTAATAAAATGCATGGACTTTTCATTTTTAAATGGCATTTCAGGCTAACTTTTAATAAACTAAAATACAACAAAAAGATTAAAACCCTTACATAAATCGTGTGGTAAACTCAAAATGTAATGAAGGGTTTGGATATTTTTTTTTGTGAGAAAATACTTTTCTTCTCTTTCTTTTGGTCTACAGTGATTTTTTCCACTTTGGGAAAAGTGAAAGAAGAACACTATACAGAAGCAAACTGTAATTATTGTTATCCAAAACCAAAACTTTAACATCTATTAAATTAGTATCAAGAATGAGGATCCCCAGTCCTATATTGCTAGATCTTCAGACAAGACCGTTTCTCCTTCCCCCATTTAATTATACTCAACCCCCCTCGTCTATCCCCATACAATATGTGCAATAATACTAAGCAAACTCTGAAAATTTAATGGCATCTTTTTCACACTGTTTAATGAAAATTACGTATTTTCATTTAAACAATTTTTATGACAACCAGTATGACATATTCTATATCTTGCAAGATTTAACACTTTCTCATGATACCATCTTTCACAACATAATTTTTACTGTGTTAAAATTTGAAATTTCTGTGACGTATTTTTATTTCTGTCAAAAATACTTTTTTAAACATGAATTTCCAGTAACTGGAAAAACATTTTGATTAATAAAAGTCTTGCAACACACCATCAAGTTGATCAATAAACAAAGCAAACTTTCTGGAAGACTACATTTTCATGATTTATCAAAATATGAATTAGTTTCAGAGTTTCTCAGGATTTTTTCTTCATCTTTCACAATTCTTTTTAAAGTGGGCTGTTTGTCAATGGGGAAATAACCTGGGAATTACAGGGTGTCCTGTATATGTACCTTCTATATCTATATATACAATAATATGGTTATGTTTATCAATATATTTATATATACAAATGTAAATGTGCTGCAGACTCCCTTTACAGTAATTAGAAAGAAATAGGTGCCTATAGCATGCAATTCAGATCAATATGAGGCAGATGTCTGAAAAGGTCATATGGACTGCAACTAAAACCGTCCATTTCTCTCCCTTGATTATAAAAACCTGGAATGACATACTCAGCTGCATACTTCTGCAGTGTTGTTTTTACTTGGTAATTTTTGAAAGTGAAAAAGTTTTTAACAAGTAGATACCCCAAAATTCAAAATTATTGGGATTTAAGAAAAATATTTGTGTTATTCATGCCTTGTTACCAAAAAGAAGAGAGGAGAAGCTGAGGAAGGAAAATAACATGCTGGAAGACTTTTCCTATAGAATTCAGCCTGAAAACCTTCAGCTGTAATTCTCAGCAAGGAAAAGACTTGAAATCAGTCCAGGCATGAATTTCAGCTTGGCACACTCTGAGATATCCTCTTTGTTTGTTGTTTCCATAGTAATTGCATTTCGAAGTCAACATATGCATAGCCTCCTTTAGTCAAAATTGGATATTTTATTTTAAATTGTTCTGCTTTACATCTTCAGTAACATTTTTCTAGAAAGGGAGAAGCACTCCATGTCATGTATTTGCTTATGTATCTCTTAATTTGAACTTTTCTTTCCATTTGTGGAAAATAATCAGTTCCCTGTTAGAAGGAAAGGCTACTTGTCTCTTAATATTTTTTTATTTCAGAAGATTATATAGAAATACAATAAAGACTACAAAACAACTGATACTGCAGGAATCTCTCTCCTCTGATTTGTCAGTACTTAGAATTACGTAGGTGACACAGCTCATGTTTAAAAAGTAGAGCATTTATCTGGCCTCTTCCTTTGTAAGAATGTTTTTTAAAGAATTAATGTAAACTTATCGATACAGCTGAAAAAAATGCATAGGCAAGTTCATTTTTGTGATAGATGTTTTTGGCAACTCAATCAGCAACTCATTCAGAGCTGGTTTTATTTCTGTTGCTTTTAAGAAATGGGAGAATGTTTCAGCGAAGCTGAATGCAAAACAGTGCCGTACTGGTGGGCAGCACACGGCATCTCTGCTGGGTTCAAGGACGGCTCAGGCTTACCCTGGTGAGGCAACGCATGCTTAAATGCAAGGTTAAAATCACCTTTCTTACATCTCACCCCGCTTCAGATCTGGGTGCTGGTCACCTTGTCTTTTCTTTATAGTAATGGAGAGAGATTGTCACCTTCTGAAAACGATTAAACTGAACTATCTTGGTCGTCTATCTTAGGGTGAAATGGCTGCGCTCATGAGCTGCTGGCGTTTCCTCTGAAGGAAGCCCACCGATAGTGGGCCAGCTCTGGACAACTGAAGTTAGGGCAGATGAGTTCCACTTGGAGTTTCATTCATTTCTATTTACTCATTTATCACATCTGCTATATAAAGCTCTGCATGTGATGTGCACTGTTTATCGGCAGGAAGCAGAGCAGCAAGTATCCCACCATTTTTCAGCCATGAGTCAATATCAGTATGTTTAGATTATACATAAAAGAATAAATAAAGATGTAATTCATCAACTCTCAAACATAAAAGACTTGAACAACTAAGATAAAACATCCAGTGTTGACCAAATCTTAGATTTCTACAATGTAGATATTTCACAGCTGAGTAACCTAAGCTCCCATAATAATAAATGGTCAGGAATAAGTACTTCATTTAGGCTATTTTAAGTATTTGCTCTGCTTTAGGATGAGGTAAATTATATCCTAAAATTTTCTGCTTCACAGAATCACAGAATGGTTGAGGTTGGAAGGGACCTCTGGAGGTCATGGGCACCACCGAGAAGAGCCCGTCGCCATTTCCTTTGTACTGCCCTTGCAGGTATTTATAGGCATTGGTGAGATCCCCTCTGAGACTTCCCTTCTCCAGGCTGAACAGAGGGTCCCAGCTCTCTCAGCCTTTCTTTGTAGGAAAGATGCTCCAGTCCCTTAAATATCTTCTTGGTCCTTTGCTGAACTCTCTCCAGTGTGTCCATGGTCTCTTATAGTGAGAAGCCAGAACTGGACACGGGACTCCAGGTGTGGCCTGACCAGTCCTGAGAAAAAGGGAAGGGTCCTCCAGTAGCTTCTCTCCAGTAACTCTAAGCTTCAGTAAGTGTAAGACTCTCTCCAATAACTGTAAATCAGTCCAGGCGAGTAGCTCAGATTCAAGTAGTTAGACTTGATTAGAAGAATCCAACATGTAGGATGGGCTCTCTCTTGACAACAATGGGGTTTATCTATATCCTTTTCCTTGGAAGAATTTTTTCTGCTTGATAGTTTAGTACATCAGTGAGGACAAAGACTTCTCCTACATAGAGAACAAAGATAACATATTAACTGAATAAAGAGTGAATAGATACGTGCTGGAAATGTGGCAAGTTCGTATGTGACATGAACTTGTTTTAGCTCTCAAGATAAACTAAATAAGGAGATGGAGAAAGTGGCAATGGTACTGCAATCAGCTCTCTTCTGCTTCACGTTCATGAAAATTTAATTTTGTTATTGTTGTTAGTTTTGCTACAAATTCTCAAACACATTAAAAATAGGCTTTGTGTGGCCTCAGCACAGGTTGCTTTCTCTCAACCTCATTTTCTTTACCTGTGAATGAAGACAAAACACCTAATTATTTGTCATACCAATACATTAACCATTTGCAGTTCTCTGGGTGACACAAAGTACTCAAAGCCCAAGATATTCCACATAGAAACATTGATCACGCTGAAATCAAATGTATGCAAGGATAGTTTAAAAATGTGGCATGTTCACAGATCAGTTTAGTAGTTATGAGTTTTTCCTTGTCCTGGCCATGTAAATAAGTCTATTAATAATCTAACTAGTACAAACATTGGGAAAAGAAAAAGTAATCCATAAAAGTAACTTCCCCGCAAAACGCCAGCCAAGCCACCCAAACAGTAGGGCTGAAGTCCGACGCATTCCAAGCACTGAAACAGAAAACAGGAGATTTGCCCCCATGAAATGAAGATATTCCCAAAAGTAGAGCAGAACTGACACTTACTTCTAGTTCTGGGAGATCCCGAAATATCAGACCTAGAAAACTTGAGACATCACTCCATACAGAAAAGCTACAGGCAAATGATTTTAGGAATTTCTGAGCTGTATATCTTTTCCATGAGGGAATCTGGTATCAGCTCATGGTATTGAGGCAATGTTTGCTTTTAAGCACGATGTCCAAAATAATCATAAAATACTGAAAAAATAGAACCCTCAAGAAAGAATTCATCCAAAGGGGGTTGAAGTCCAACTCTCTCTTCATTGCTACATGCTCACTTTTGGTGTAACGGTCAATTAAGATTAACCATATGCACATTGTCAGTAATTTTCACACCATGACCCACTTTCGGTACTTCTTTCACGCTGTCGTCACAACTCGCTAGTGCTGAAGCCATCTTTGCTCTTGCTGGCAGGCACATGATACCAGGATGCACGATATTGCCCTGTAGCTTCCACATCTTTAAAAGCACTTAACATAGCCTTAAATGTGGCTTTGTTTGTTGTGAGGGGAAGAACAAGTTCAAAATAAACTCAGCTGCATTTAATGCTAGATCACATTAAAATTTACTAACATACGCAAAGCTTCTTCTAGCAAAACCTTTTCTGTGTCTGACACTGAATTTATTTCAAGTGTAGCAATTCATTGTTGGTGTGTCAGTCCAAGTTTTGCATCAGTGCAAACCACTAAAATTTCACTGTCACTGAAAAAATGTCCTTTTGCCATAAAACACCACTTTGTACCAGCTTGTTTTCCCCAACCAGCCAGCATACGCACACAAAATAGTACCTGTGCATTTATAATGTAGGTATGTGTTTCGTGTAGGAAGATAGGCACATTGTGCCTATTGTATCTGAAGACGGGCAAGTGGGTGACAAAAAGATACTGCATACGCTTGAGGGGTTTTAGTATTTTTATGCATTATAAAAATATGAGGAATGGTATAAAGTTCCCTTTGGGAACTCACTTTGAAGTCTTTGCTTCTCCCAGCTCCCAAGTGATCTGCCAAATCGTTGCGTTCAGAATGCAGTCAGTCCTTCACACTTTCTGAAATTAGCCTTTCCCCTCAAGACTTTTGATGTTTTTACTGGATTTGGTTTTTTGATGAAACCATGCTTTGACAAAAAGGCTTTAATGATCAAATTGCTTAGGCCAAGTCCATCTGGTGTGACTAGGGACAATATAAGGTTAATTTGAATGTTCTAGTCACAAGGATCTCTTATACTTATGTCAGAAATACTAAACGTATTTCTTCTTAAATAAACCTCTTTAATTTGGCTTAGTTAATACCTTAGTACCCTGCACAACTGAAGCATCACTTGCTTTCCAAACTATTTATTTTTGGTATATTCTACACTTATGTTCTCTGGCTTGGGGAGAAGAAAGGACTGCCAGGAACATACTTGCCCTCTTGTTTCTTTCAAGTGTCTTTCTAGGTACATGAACTCTCCCAGGACCTATAAATGGTGCACAAATAATATTTACAGTATCCATGTGAATAAACTCGAAGAAATCTTCTTTGTTGACCACAAAATCTATTTTGTTTTCATCCAGCTTTTTGCTTTTTCTTCTGAAAAGTTGAAAACAAGCCTACTTTTTATTTTGTAAAATAAACCCCAAATCTTTGTTCATTCTTCTTTCTAACTACTCTGGGAACCGTGCTGTTGAATATCAAGGAGACGCGTGTTATAATATTTTCCCTGCTCTGAAGGAACTGCCTGCTGACGTCTGTGCTAAACATCCCCCACACTGCAATGGAGCAGTATTTAACCTGCTTTTGTCGTGGGAATGGTCAAAATAAAGGATCATGTTGTCTATTATCCTGCCCGCAATGGACCGTGGCAGATGCACTATGGATCTGGGAACAGAACAAGCCTGTAGAGACATTTCGCTGGAGTGATGCCCCCTCCTCAAGCAATTCAGGGTTCACAGACTTCTGGAGCCAGAGACGGTGTGTTTGTACTTAACAGGCCTTGATAATTTTTTCTTCTTGAATTGGTCTGGTCAGTTTTTGAACATATGAAAATTTTCAGTACAAGGGATCCAGTAGCTTAACTATGACTTGTAGGGAAAAAATTCTCTTTTTGCTTGTTTCAAATATACTGCATCCTAATGGCAAAAAAATAAGGAAAAAAATGAGAAAAAATAATTCTCAATTCACCTTCTCTGTGTTACTCCAAACTGTCAGCTATTATCAGAATCATTGTACATTACTTACTTTGGAAGGATTTTTTTCCCCATTTTCCCAGGTGCTTAATGTCTTACCGAGACATTTTGTTCTTTATTCAGAGAGTTTGCAGCATGAGAAACTGAGTTTCCTATCCACTATTTGCATTGAAGTGAAATTGAATGTCAAGGTCTTATTTATATATTTATTTAGCTGTGGATTAATTAGTCAAGTTCTACAGAGAAAGCCAAATTCAGTGCAATTTGATTCTTCATTACAGTCATTATTTGGAAGGGGGGGGAGTCAGAATCAGACACTACATCTAATATTTGAGTCTTTTGTGTAGCTGGGCCTTTGAGTATTATCAGACAGTTATGGAAGGTTAATAAGATTTTTTGAATTCTAAACAATGTATGTCTTTTTCCCTTATCTTTCATATGCTGTAGAGAGGTTTAAATTAATAGAAATGTGAGTGGAGCTATTATAATTTCCTGCTTTGTTATCTGCATTCTGTCCCTGCAGTGATCTGGGGCTGAAGAACCGCGTGATCTTCTTGGCTCTGCAGAGCAGGGGAAGCAAAAGGAAGGTGTGTGTCATTCTCCTGTGGGCACGCTGGACTTGCAGGTCATCCCTTTCTTGCCCATTTCAGCATGGGAGGCCCCTACGTGGAAACCTTGCAGTAACAAGTAGATATGTAGGTAGCAATCTGGGAGATGAGGGAACATTCGCTTTCCACAGCTTTCCCTGTCCCACCGTGTCTCGTGGAGAATGTCTGTACATTGTAGTCTCCGACGGCCTGGCTTTATCTGATTTGCTCCTTCTACCAGACTTACCAAGGTAAGGGGGTTTCAGGCAAAGCAAAAGCTCTGCAATTTAAGAACCCATTAGTAATAAAGTGTCACGATGTTTAAGGCGTTCTCTGAGGTATCCGGAGGTCTAGCCAGCCAAGCTGCTTTTCAAACCCAAAGGAGGTAAAGATTACTGAAGGTTAGGATAGTATTCAAAGGAAAGAGTCTGAGTGCAACATATGAGATTAATTTCTTCTGTACACATATTACTTCCACCAGAACTAGCCACATTTATTCACATTTTTGATGTTTTTTTTTCATTTTAAAAGATATTCTATAGATATGAAAAAGTCATCATCTTTTCCCACCCACAAAGTTTTTATTTTCCTCAGCAAATCTCTGGGATACACTTTAGAACAACCGCAGCATTCTCCTCACCGTTTTTAGTATTCAGAGGATTTTTTGATATTACGTTAAAAGGACAAATTTATGACTAAAATGATGTGTATAAGAGAAAAATATGCACATGAACTGCTTGTCTGATGCACGACTCCCCCTTCAACCTACAAGCAAAGGCAAGGTTTCATGGAAGCCCAGCTGCTCGTGGCTTAGAAGAGGTTATATGGGGTGACCTCAGCCTCAGAGGGTCCCAGCTGGTTTATATACACGTACCAGTCCCAAATGATTCTCTCATTCCTTTTCCAAATTTAGTTTCTGACACTGCAAAGCCATGTTTGCCTTACCACCAGGAGCTGCTGAGACCCGCTCTCCGCTAAATGTCACTCTCATGTTTTTTAATACACTATTTGATTGTCTGTTTTGCAAAGCACGCACACGCACAAAGCCAACAGGCAGCTACTAGTTGTTATTATTCTTCTGTGGCTCTGCAGAGCTGGATAAATGGAGCAGGACAAGCCCGTGAGAAGGGCCCGGAGGCACTTAATAGACACAGCTGTTTCTGAAGAGGAGCCAAGCACGGTGGGCAGCCCAGGAGGAAGTTCCCCCCAGTCAACCTGCGGAGAGTTGAGTTTGTCAGAGGACGTTGGAAAGGAGGAGGAAGATTACAGGTTTTTAACTGCAAGAGTAAGACTCTGAAGTTGATTGAGACGCAGCTGTGGGGTACCTGCCACAAGGGCAAAGGATGCAGCTTTGCAAAATGGGTGAGCCAGCCCAAGAGACCTCCAAGAGAGCGCAGGCTGGCCTTGCCTCTCCTCTGGTTGGTTCCACCGCTAGTTTTGCACGAGTTAGAGTGCTGGTCTGACCCCTCAGCAGGACAGTTCCCCTTGGAAAATAAGCAGAACATTAGCCCAGCAAAAAATATGAATAGTTTCCTTGTAGGTTGCTGAAAAACTTTCTGTGCTTTCAGCCTCAGTGAGCTGTTAGATGAGACAGGGATCTCCTGAACCAGCACGCTATTATCCAGCTAGTTGAACCCGGGCCCTGGCCTGCTATCAAGGCCAAATTCACTTATCAGCCACACAGTAGTAAAAAACTGTATGATACTTTTCCTCTGAAAGCTGGTAGGAAAGCATTCAGACCCACTTACCAAAATTTCCACTCTGCCCAGCATGCTCCCAAAAGCCAGAAGCCAGGCTGCCTTTCAGCAAAGAGCTGAAAGCAGAGGTGAAGTGTAACCAGAGTGTAACAGAGCTACAGAAAATATTGCTTCAGCATCCCCCTTTGATGCCCTTCTGGCATCAAGACTGATAGATATGAGGTAGCTTTTGTGTCATCTGCAGCAAAAACCCAAATCGTGTAGACTGTAGATTGATAGGTTAGTAACTTCTTTCATACTATCTCCAGTCGATAACGGGCAAATTGCCTTTTGTCTTTTGCTACTATTTCTATACTTTTATTGCTCTTTAGTACCTCTTTTTTCTTGCTTCGGACTGCAGATCAATGACCTTTTTTTGTCTTCCTAGATGCTGCCTGTACTATTTAGCCTATGTTTTCAGACCACTTTGAATACCTGTTTTCTGGTGCGCTAAGTCTGTCTCTAGAGCTCCCAGTATCAGATCAAAAATAACATGGTCACATAATAAAAGCCCTGATCCAGTAAAACTTGTGCCAGCAGGCTTTGTGATCGATCAAATATCACCTGTCCACACTTTCATTATTTTGCCAGAACAGGTAACTTTCCTCTTCACATGCAGTATAAAACCCATAAAACTATAACACTGGCCTTGTCTTCTCTGACTGATTCAACAACGCTGAGACTGGGGATTCATGCACAGACTAGGCTTCATGAGGATCAGGAAGGGGATTGATCTGCTAATGCAAAGATTGCTCTTCATAACCGTGGTAACACAACTTTAGCCTGGGAAACCAACCACATCTGTGAATTCTTTCTGCAAGACTTCAGGGCTGAGGCTGGCTGGGGTGACAGGAGTGCTTTGAATGGCTCCACGTGCCAAGCTTAACTGAACCTCGCACTGAATTTCAGATTAGGGGCCCAACAACCCTGCTCATGACTAAATACGCCCACGGCTACATCTGTCATACCATCAGATGAGCGGACGATGTACTAGGTTTGCTGCTCCTGAGTTAAAAGTTGGTTACGTACAGCATTCAGAATCATTTTTCAGCCTGGGGCTGTGCTACTTTCATACATCCAAATGTGTGTTTAAGCCTTATCTCCAAATATCATACTAAAAGCTGTGGAGGTCTTTCTCTTAGGCCAGAAAGCTTGTAGAAATTTCTAGTCTGCTTCTTAGTAAACAGCTTTGATTAGTAGGAGTGAACTTAGTGAAATTCTTACTTTCTAATCAGAATCTTGGGGTCTTTTCCACCGAAGGACAAAAAGCTGGTTGTAAATAGAAATTTAATATTTTCCTCTTCCTTGTGTGACGTTTAAATGCCTAGCTGCTTCATGGTTCTTAATGGTAAACAGAACTCTTTTAAAACTTCCCCTCCCCATTTATCGGTAACCAGGAGATGGATTTTTTGGTTTTGAACACGACATAGGATCTATGACTTGTGTCATCGTCCTACATCCACTCCTGCTTTCTTTCTCCTGGGGGCCAGGAGCTAGATTTGGCTCACTGGCAAATCACTGAGGAGTGCGATAGCTCCATCTGGCACACGGGTCATGGGGCAAAGGAAAAACACGATGCTTTGTCCTTCAGCTACGTGAAACGCGAGCTCAGCAGGAGCTCAGGAAAACATCTGGAACCAGGTGCCTTGTGCAGTGCATAAGGATGCTGATGCTGAACAACAAGTAACAGGTAAGGCTCAGAAAGCACAGTCTGAGCCTACTGGTTAGTCAGACTGCATTTCCTGGCTGGTTAATAGACTATCTTTCCTTTCATTTGTCTGTGCTCTATCATTGTCAAAAGGTCCTTGTACTCATCCGTCTCAAATAAGCATTTTTTTTTTCTGTTTTTCTCTCAACAGTTTTTCTCTCCACTGGAACTGAACGGCACCAACTTTTTCTATCCAGCTTTTTTTTCTTCACAGTTTTATACTTGGCTTTTAAAATAGTTACAATTAAAAATTATTCTCCATTTTCCTATCCCAAGTTTCACTTTTTCACCACTCAATGTAGGCATATGGACCTTAAAATCCCCACAGAATTCCTAAGAAGTGTTAGCAAGCAATATTGAGAGATGCTTCCTTCACAGTATCATCCACCTATCAGAATTTTTTAAAACCCACTAACATTACTTGAAACTTTGATTGCTTCAGCATCAGCAGCCCAGAAGTGAAATTTCTTGTGATGTCTTCCAAAAGGAAGAAATTATCTTTCAAAGATCAGCCCAGTCAGATCTGAGGAGACCAAGAGTTATTTTTATGAGGTAATATGAACCCCCTTTCAATGCTATTGTTTTTCATTTGGATTATTCCTTTTCGTTGTCCATAACCACATCAGAAAGCTACAAGCCGTGTCTGTATGAACAGCTTGGTTTAGCATTGCAGAACAGTGCTGAAAATCTGATCCTAGTGCTGCAAGCAAGCCAGCATGCGAACCTCAGGAGGACATCTCACTACCCTCTATCTGGGGTTTTTCCTTTCAATAACTACTGACATCTCTATAAAGTGCTTAAGGACCTTGTAATGAAAACACAAGTCAAATATTAAATACTAGTATTACTGGTCTACTCTACTAGACTGAAACAAATACTTCAACTTATCCAGTTGCTTAATTTAGGGTGGAGTTGAGATTTGGTGACAGAGGCAGAGCCCCATGCTTGTCTGTTGTTGAAGGTTGCCTTTACAAGATCCAACCGTGAAGTGATTCCTGATCATTTATGTTTTGGAATGAAGTAAGGTTGGATATCATAGAATCATAGAATCACAGAATCACAGAATGGTTCGTGTTGGAAGGGACCATAAAGGTCATCTAGTCCCAACCCCGACACCTCCGACTAGACCAGGCTGCTCAAAGCCCCGTCCAGCCTGACCTTGAACCCCTCCAGGGATGGGGCATCCACAGCTTCTCTGGGCAACCTGGGCCAATGTCTCACCACCCTCACAGTAAAGAATTTCTTCTTAATATCTAATATAAATCTACCCTCTTCCATTTTAAAATTGTTACCCCTATTCCTATCACTACACTCCTGAATAGAGTCCCTCCCCGTCTGTCCTGTAGGATGCCCTTTAGGTACTGGAAGGCCACTATAAGGTCTCCTCAGAGCCTTCTCTTCTCCAGGCTGAACACCCCCAGCTCTCTCAGCCTGTCCTCACAGCAGAGGTGCTCCAGCCCTCTGATCATCTTCATGGCTTCCTCTGGACCTGTTCCGACAAGTCCATATCCTTCTTGTGCTGAGGACTCCAGAGCTGGACACAGCACTCCAGGTGGGGTCTCACCAGAGCAGAGTAGAGGGGCAGAATCACCTCCCTCGACCTGCTGGCCACGCTTCTTCTGATGCAGCCCAGGATGCGGTTGGCTTTCTGGGCTGCAAGTGCACATTGCCTGCTCATGTTGAGCTTTTCATCCACCAACACCCCCAAGTCCTTCTCCTCAGGGTTGCTCTCAAGCCATTCTCTGCCCAACTTGTATTTGTGCCTGGGATTGCCATGACCATATGGTTTGCCACCAAACCCCTGTCCTTCATGTTCTCGGATACAGAAAGTGGTGTGTCTTAGCCATGCTGACCTCATGGTCCACATAGCATTTGTGGACCTTAAATGGCTAAGTCTTGACCCATGCTGAAATGTGGTGACCCAGGTGTGAGAACTGGGTCTCTCAAAGGATATGGCAAGATGATGCCAACCCATTGGCATAACACGAAGGAAAGAGTTCTCAAGTCAAAAAGACTAAATTCAACTTATGCACAAACTTCAGGCAGATTTAATGAGTTTGTTAGATGAACAATGAAATAAAGAGTGCTGTGTTGAAACCCAAGAGAGATGAGAAGTCCCATGAGGCCTTTTTAATGAAGGGAATTTTGCCCAGATGCAGATGCTGTGTGTAAGGTGTGACTGTCTCATGTTTTGGTGACTCTACAATCACACATGGGAATAGGAGCACATATTTTCTTATCTGTTTAATACTTATGGCAGTTGATTTATGGAAATTTTGTTTTTTCACCTACAATCTGAACCATCAACAGTTATTCAAAACAGGACTCTGTTCAATAGTAGGTCAAGAAGGGCGTGTGCTGCTCTGCCATCACATTTTTCATTCAGAGTTTCTAATTCATACCGTTTCACAGAGGATTCCTCTGTTAACCAGCCACTTCAGAAACTTGTCATATGACAACTGTCAAGGCTCAAATTCTTATTTTTTTAACATTGAACATAAAACCTCATTTGAATACAAAATTAGGATATTGAATGTATTTGTGTGTATGAGTGTCTGCCTAAATATATGTTTGAGGGCTTTTCTGGTTCGCTCTTAGTCTCTACCTCAGGCCTTCCTCAATCCTGGTAGCTTTTCAGTGAAAATTAAAAAAAAAATTAAATATCGTTATCCTCAGAGATGAGTCTTTTCTCACATGTAGTAGTTTTGCACTAGCCTCCATGGGAGGAACAGTAAATGAAATAAATTGCAAAGGTTTCCCAAACAGCCAGGCACAGAGAAAATAAAATAAATCAAACAAGTAACATTTCTATGATGAAATCTGTTTTACAAGCATGGAAACCAGAAGAATCAGTCAAAAAATAGCAAACATCAGCCTGTGGTTCTAAATATTTTTTTGAAAAAGCAGCTCCTTTTCCTTTGCCCTTCTTGCTCCAAGTTTCCCCATCACGGGCTCGCTGGCAGTGGTCCTCGGGGATAATCTCCTGGAATACCTGAGGCGCAGAAGCCAACAGGATTAAAGCACCTCGTGCTCCTCAGCAGGGTCATGTGTTGACCTGCTGATCCCAGCAAAAGGCATCGTTTCCCAGCAAAGTTCTCACTTCATTTGCCTATACGTTGTTCCTGCCCTGCTGGGATTCTCCCAATGCACAAGGAAATAATTCACAGTGCTTTTCGTAAAAAAACCGAAACCAACAAACCCACTCTTACTAATAATAGTGGTAACTGAAGAAAACTGTGGATAATTCGTGTGCAATTTGCCCAGCAGTAAAACAATTGCTGTCTGTTTGCTTCAAGGGGCAACTTCAAAGAATGTATAACTTCTAATGCCGCACATACAGCTCTGCTAGCTTTCATCGGGCTAATGTACAAGAAGAAAGAGGTGGGTGGTCTGGAGGCTGCCCAGTAACATATGGAGTAAAGACCATAGATACGGTGTTTGGTAACTGCCTGATGGGAGAAAAACAGGAGTCAAGATTCGTCTTCCAGCTCTGGAGACAACTGCTTAAAGTGCTTTCTCCAAATCCATTGTTAGATTGCTTGTATCCCCCACAAAACTGCGGAGAAGATTTGGGTGCAGATTTCAGGGTCTCATTAACTGTCAAAGCGCTATGGATTCTAGGGGAACAAAAAATTATATTTTTCTGAAGAGTTTATGGCTTCCCTTGTGAAGTTTCTTCGCTGTGTGCTGTCCCGGGAAAGGCAGCTTACACTGAAATATAAAACTGCCAAGCCAAACCATTTATTCTTGTTCTGCCCCATGTTCACACTTAATCTGACTGTGGTTCATGTTTGCTTCTTCTTAAAATAACAGATAGCTTACCCCTAAATTGTTTATTTTCTCATTTTTAGGTTCACTGTGCTTCTTTAACTGATCAGATTCTTCTGGGTCTTTCTTAAAACAACCATTTACTATAAAGCATATATTCAGAGAAGGAATTTGAAGAGCTGACAACTGTTTCTGTGTCCAAATTTTAATTTTACTTCCTCTCCAATTGCCAGAGGAAAGCAATCATGTGCTAGGCAGAAGATGGAAGTTTATAATAAATGCTTGTATTTTGAAACCTGTAGGGGGTGGGGAAAAAAAGTCACTTGGCTTTCACCCAGAACATGTGATAATCAGATTAACCCTGAAGTGTGTTTTGTGTGTAAATGCATCCAGGCTCGGAATGGGGAAGGACATTGGAGGGTGCACTGTAGCAGAAGCCAGCAGCGGAGCATTCCTGGTGGAGGGGAGGAATTTCTGTCACAGCCAGGACTTTGGAGGGGTCAGAGAGAGCACTCCACGCACTGAAGCGTAACGCCAATGCTCTCCTGCTGCTCCGTGAGGATGTCGCTGTTTGCCATGGGTTTTCTGCTCGTCATCCTTCAGCCGTCCTCCGGCCAGTTTCCCAGAGCCTGTGCAAACACGCAGAGCTTGCTGAGGAAGGAGTGCTGTCCCCCCTGGGACGGAGATGGGTCCCCTTGTGGGGAGCTTTCCCGCAGAGGGTCCTGCCAGAACATCCTTCTCTCTCAGGCTCCGCTGGGACCACAGTTCCCTTTCTCAGGAGTGGATGACAGGGAGGACTGGCCCTCTATATTTTACAACCGGACGTGTAAATGCGAAGGCAACTTCATGGGATTCAACTGTGGGGAGTGCAAGTTTGGTTTCTCAGGACCCAACTGCACTGAAAGGCGACTGAGAACGAGAAGAAACATCTTCCAGCTCACCACCGGTGAGAAGGACAAGTTTCTTGCATACCTTAACTTAGCAAAGAACACCCCTAGCCAGGACTATGTTATTGCTACTGGTACGTACACTCAGATGAACAACGGCTCCAACCCCATGTTCAGAAACATCAACGTGTACGATCTCTTTGTGTGGATGCATTATTATGCCTCTCGAGACACACTTTTAGGTGGGTCCAGTGTGTGGCGGGACATAGATTTTGCTCATGAAGCCCCTGGTTTTCTGCCTTGGCATCGGGTCTTTCTGCTGATGTGGGAACATGAGATCCAGAAGATAACAGGTGATGAGAACTTCACCATCCCCTACTGGGACTGGCGAGATGCCGAGGACTGTGTGGTCTGCACTGATGAATACATGGGTGGCAGACATCCTACCAACCCTAATTTACTCAGCCCAGCATCATTTTTCTCCTCATGGCAGGTAAGGACAGGCCAAAGGGAAGGGGAAGGGAAAGGCTGATTGTGCCAGAATTATCCTCCCTGACTTGAGGCACTTTAGTGGCACAAGCTGGGAGCTTAGCCATGCTGCATTCCCTTAGACATTCCTGGAGAGAAAGTAAGCACTACCAGAGAGGAAATCAGATCTTATATGGACTTAATCTTCATTTAGAGATATTCATTTGTCTCTCTGCCTCTTCTCTACCTGACTGTAGGATTTAGGCTGCTTAATTAAGAACCCAAAGTTAAGGTGGAATTTATGTCTTTGTGTCCAGACATGGTCTTTAGCAGGCTAAAGAGGTTTGGGTCTTCTGAAGCAATCAGGTGAGAAAAAAATAGGATTTATGTACACAAATTGCTAGCATACAACCAATGCAAGACAAGTGATGACTGGGTGATAGAAATAGAAGCAAAGAGTTTTCAGAGGGTCTACCCCTCTCCCAGTGCCTTCCTCTATCCAAGAGTTTAAAACTATTCAGATAAGCTTGTCTGCTTTCAAATTAAAAAAAAAACCAAAGAAACAAACAAACAAAATAAATATTTAGATCAGAGAAGAACCAGCTGTGTAATTCACATCAGTAGTTCAAAAGATACATAAGAAGTAATCTCTATTGGTCAAAGGAACTAAGTAAACCCAGTATATATTCGTGCCACTTAAAAGCACCGCAAATTAAAGCAAAGTAAGTTTACATATTTACATAGCTGATATGTTCTCACATAGCTGAACTACACTGTGCTCTTCTAACACTGAGAACCTCTAGCCTCTTGCTCATTACTGCCACATCACCTAAAATACAGTGACAAAGGTCTGTTGGCTTCCATAGGCACAGGCCATCATGACAATAGCAACAGTCCCTTCTGGCACTGAAGTCTACGATTATGTTGGTGTAAACCTGTCTTTGTTCTATTTATTTCTGTAGCAACAGCCCAAATGAAGGTTGGGCAGTTTTACTGATTTAATGGAAAGTGAAGGAGATGCACGCTCCAGCCCAGCAGCTCTCTGGTATTCTGGCATTACGAAACAGCAACTAACTTGTCTGGTTATACTGTATTTAGTCTTGATTTGTCTCCTCTGAGCCATATAGACTCTGTATATGCCCGTAAATGCAAACATTCCCATACACTCTAACAGGCCTATTTTATGACATTCTCTGGCATAGTAGTTCTCCCACAAACAGGTACTTTTCATGGACCATTTTCAGGAGAATATTTGCATACAGCCACCTTGTTTGGGTGGCTAAGATGGTTTTACTGGCATAGACGTGGATTGTTTCGCATTATTTGACCTCACTGTCATACAATAGATACAGCTACAAGTGTGTATTTTCATCCCGTTTTCCAAGATTCTGCTCGTTTCTGGCATCATGAATCTGGATGAACTCTCCTCACTTAATTAGATAGCACTGCCAGAATGAATTCAATCTGATGCTGCTCTGCACTGAGGTGAATAAAGACTTATGTGAAAATGGTACCAGTGTTAAAGTGCGTTAAATGAAAGTAGAATTTCACCGGTTGCATGTGTCAAGTGGAGCTATCAATACAGTGTGCTGGATGAGACAACCAAGGCCGGAGGCGGCAGGTAGCGTAAAGGAATCAGCAAGTTGCCAGCAGAATTTTCTGTTAGAACTGGAGGGGTCAGATAGTTATGTTTAGCTAATTTTTTCAAAGGTACTATTGATCATATACAAATTCTTAGCATTTTTTCATCCTGGTCAGGTTTATAACTTCTAATTTAAGGTCATCTCCCACAAATATATACAGAAAATATAGACTTTTTTTTAAGAAACAACTTGTTTTAACTGATATTTTTGTATAACTTCAATAGGTGCAACAGTAAAAATTGTGCTATGTTTAAAACACATTCAGAATCAGCGTATTTATGTAAAAGCACCTAAGTCCTTTGCTGAAGTTTTCCAAGTAATTGAAAATGAGTGCTTATCACTTCTATTTTCAGCCACTTCTGGAAATGCTACACTGTTATCAAAATTTCCAAAGCAGGGCTGCAATAACTTGACCTTCAAAGGGAATTACTCCCCTTTAACATCTTCTATCTATGTATATCTCTGCTCCCTTATCTCGAGAAGGAATTAAAGAGATTAAACAGATCTGCATTTCAGCTCATGGGTTTGGGCTGAAGATACAACACAAACTGATATTTCTTTATTAGCTTTGAATCCAAATGTAAACAGTGGCTTATGATTGAATAACTTGGTCAACGCAGTTAACTTCGAGTTGCACAAAGAAATAGACCAGAATCTCACTCTAGAAAATCAAAAGGGAACAAAAATAGCCTTAGCTTGAACCGGAAAACCGCCGTAGGTCTGCTGCAGAATGCGCCGATTATCCAAGCTCTGTTGCTAAACAGCAAGAGGAAAAAAAAAAAAGAAAGAAAGAGGAGGATCCAGAAATGTGATGGAATTTTTAGGCTTTTAATAAGCATTCAAAATAGAAAGAGGGCAAGAGAAACCTTTTGAATAACACATCTGTAGTATGGTGTCCTTTCTAGAATTTTAAGTCTCTTTCCAAAGCATAACAAAACAATGCCTGCTATGTTAGGAAATAGTTATAGATTTATTGAAGAAAAGGTAAAATGCCTATTTGCAGAACAGCATTTCTTCTTTTTTTTTAATCCCTAAAGAAAGGAGAAAATACTTTATTCCATTGAGGGGTTGCCATGGCAACATGGATACCCGTGAATACATGCTGAAATTCTTGCTTTCGCCTTACTTTTTCTTCAACATGCTGCTGTTACCACTTCGCTGAGTGAATTATCTGTCCACATTTTTCTCATATTTATCATCTCAGTGAAACTTCTGATTCCTGCCTCTGTTTTTACCAGCAAGACTATCAGGAATCTTTACTGTTTTTATTTGTTTGCTTGGCTTATGTTTTAGGGTAGGTGGAAAGGATTTTCTCATGTTTTCAGTTACTTGTTTGTGATGATTCAAGTGTTGCATTCAGAATTAGGACTGCATGACACCTACTAATGCTTTACCAAATTTTGCAATTCCATGCCGACTTAATGGAAAGCTATGTGGGAAACAGAGATATTACATGACATTTTGAGTGTTTTTTGTTTCAGTGCCCATTTCTATAATCATTCAAGATAATGGGTTTGCTAAGGAAATAATTATGTCTCACTTTAGTAGCGGGTGAGATCCTGCTTTCCTCTGCACCAGGACTAATTTGGAGAAATAACTGAAGTCAGCAAAGCTGCAACCGCACAAAAAAATCTTCTCCAAATAAAAGCAGAATATTTCTGCTGGTAGTTAGCATTAGAGTTTGGGGATCCCCACAGCGTGCTCGGCAGACAACGGAGAAATAAAGCGTGAGACTGTAAGTGCTGTTTTAGGTTTGGTGTGGTGGCAAGCAGGCCGCACCACCAACTTCAGTCCCCCGAACCTTGTCTCTCCTACGGCAAGAGTCGCTTGAGAGACGCAATTGCGCAAGGTGGCGAGCTGCCCGCTCTCGTGTGCTGGCGTAAGCCTGCAGCCAACCCTGTGTCGCAGGCACCCAGCACGTCCCCCAGCACGTATCCCCCCCTCCGTTCCGTATCACCCTGCAGAACCACTTACACAAATGCAAAGCTACTACAAGAGGGAAACAAGTTACACAAATAGAAAATGGATATAATGCTCCTGAACTAATAATGACAGCACTTTAGATCCATTACCTGAAAATATGACTTCATAAGAAATACAGAATTCAGCTATTCAGACACAGTTATTTAATTCTAAGCACAGTTTATCAGGGAGCTGTGCTGCTAGACGAATAGTCTGAGAGGAACACTTGAAGCACTATTTCATGTCCACCTTGAAAAACTGCAGGAAATTTTCAAAAACAGAAACACCAGAAGCCAACACTTGCTGATTCTTAAATCAGCCAAAGTCTTATATCCATCTGCGTGTGGACACCGGAGTATCTCATGAACTCAATGACTTTATTTTTCATTGCAACTTAATAGGTTTTGGTGCCAGCTATGGGCTGGTAAATTGAAAAACAAAACAAAACAAAACAAAACAAAACAAAACACACAAACAAAAAAAACCCCAAAAACAAACAAACAAAAAACAACAAAAAACCCCCAACAGCCCAAATGGAGTAAGTAACTGCAAAAGAAGAGTTTGTAAAGATTGGTCTCCTAATGATATGCTTACATGGATTAAAAACTTGAAATATTTCCTATTACAAAGAGATAAGTCTCCACATGCCACACGTCTGTACCCCAGCCTGAGGGGATCGGGATCTGCGCACGGCAGGAACAGCCGCTCGAGTGTCCTCAGCCTCTTTACGTCACTGTAATCGCAAAGCCATTCCCCTTCCTCCACGGGATCACGAGTGGCTGACAGCAGCTTGGCCTGAGGTCGCTTGGCTGCTCTCTAGCATACAGCCATGCTTGCTCGGGAGTCGTGCAGTGCAAAAGATAAACATCTTCAGCGGTGTATAAATTAATAGATAATGAATTTCCTGAAAATTGGTTTTGTTAATAATTCACCAGAAAAAAACCTCTACCTGTAGAGGGTTGTGTCTTCGTGAATTTGCGGTAGACGTGGAGACAGCAACACTAACGGGACAGCTTGGAGACAGCCAGAAAGCAGGGAATCACGGTCTGCCAAACCAGAAAGTGTTGATGAATATTTCAGTAGTAATTGATAACAGAGTTTCCTACTCCACCCCAGCACCATTCTGAGGTGCTGAAAGGGGTGTAAGTGGGTGTAAGTAACCCCCCCATTCTGGGCTGCCTCTGAGCAAAGAGATGGGACTCAGCCAGCTTTTACTGAAGGCTGAGAAAATACCTTGAAGGCTCTGGGTTTGTTTCGGTGCTGTCAATTCATGTTTGTCTCATCTCCTTTTAGCTTGAGTTTCACAGGTTCTCCAGTTAATGCATGTGCCATAGGGGTCAGAATTGCATTTTCCCAGTTTGGTGAGTAAAAGGAAAAATTAAACCTCTTTACAATCGCCAAATGTTTTAAACCCAGCATGAGGGCTGTACTTGAGTGCCGTTCCCAGGCAAGAATGTGAGAGTAAGTGGAGAAAGATGGAGAAAGACAGAGAAAGGCAATGAATCAATGCAAAATCTCTTTTGGCCGCATAGTGGGACCCAAGGAGTTCAGGAGTCTGGACTTCAGGTAGGACAAACGGAGACACGGGGATGTGTCAAGGAGGGCCATGAAGTGCCCACATCACCCCCTTGGAGAGCTGGGGTGGGCACCACAGATAAGCAAGTCATGTGGTTGCTCTGGCTGTAGTCTGAAGTGGTTCTTTTAGGCTATATTTACCTGGAGCACTATGAAAACATGCTGATACAGTTTCTTAGCAGGGGCAGAGTACTGCCCGGTGGGGTCAGAGGAGAAGCAGAGCAAGGGACCAGCTCTAAATGAAGCAGAGGTGTGGATTAACCCCTTGAGCAGCTGCACTTCCCCAGCAAACTAAGGAACTTCAGGTCACTTGGTAAATGGGCAGCTATTTCAATACCACAGAAATTCACCTTTTTCCAAGCGTTCGCGTATATATTACCTGCATTGCATGTCCCTGTGAGTGCAGATCTAATAAATCCAAAGCAATTAAAAAGAATTTGTCACTAAAACTCCCAGAGCTTTGAATTTAAAAATAGCAGACAAAGGACTCTGCTGAAGACTCCTGTAATGTAATTGACTTTATTTAGGCAGAGGGGCTAATCTGCGCAAGCAGTCGCAAACTAAAAGACGAAAGGGTTTCCCATTTGTGAAAAGGTGCGAGACAGCAGCAGCGCTTCCATGCATTTAGTATGTTTTCTAAGAAACGATACAAAGATTTGTGCTAAAGATCTCAACTGCAGTGCACGGAGGGATCCTTTTGCTGGGTGCTACAAGGCCCAGGAGCGACGCTGCGCATTCTGGGCTGCCATCTACTGGCATCTGCTCCGATAACTACTTACATAAGCTTTCACTCCGAGTATCTTCCCAACAATCTCCCCGGAGCCGGCGAATTTACGCATACAGGAGAGCAGGCCTTGGGTCTAGTTTGAATATGAAGCTTTGTCCAGGCTGAACTGAGAAATTTGCTCGGGACTGTTTTGAAAGGCGACAAAAAGCCCTGTGTTAAAATGGCATGTTTCTAGTAGAAATTCCTCCTGCTGAATGAAAAGAAGGCAACAGCGTGACCCATTTTGTGCGTGCTTTATGCAGATTACATCCAGAAAGAACTATTTAACCGACCTGTGTTCTGTTACCACTTACACGTCACGTGACTGATAAAACAGCAAATTACTATTTCAGGGTAGACCCATAATTTATATTTCCTAAGTTACACCTTTCTGGAAAAGCACCCTGCCTAATTTTATGGCCAGACTTTCATTTTTAGTTCAGAACAAATAGCAGAAGGTCACAGAGAAGCATTCTGTACGTTGGCATTGCTTGACTATGGGTTACCAGGTGCCTTATAGCACCTGGCTTCTGTTTAGGATGAATTCGGTTAGCCAGACAGTTAATAAGGGCTACACTGAGACATAAATAGAAAAAAAATGTTAGCACTCTAACCATTTATAAGCCTCATACCGTTAACAGTTGCATGAAATCCCGCTGAAATGAATAAACAGAACAAAGGGGAAATGTTCTTTTGTTTAGATATATTTGAGCTCACATTGGAAGGTTCCCTGTCTGAATATCTGAAAAACTGGTCTTGAAGGCAATATGTGATTCCTCTTTAGGACTCAACTGGGATATATCCCCAGGGCAGTGGGGAGAGGATGAAAAGGTAGAAGATGGCGGGGCAGAGAAAGCAGAAGAAGACGTGGACGTAGATAAGATCCATAAGGAACAGAGCTGAACAGAAAATCCACGTGTATGTAGTTTCTGGGCCAGGTACCAACTGGGAAATGGGTTGAGCTCCACCGGCCAAGGCACACTTGCTCTTTTCACTAATGCACTTCTAGGAACACAGGACTGTGCATTTTTATAAACAAAGAAATTACTAGAGCATCTCCCTCAGCCTGCATCATCCCCCTGTTTTCCTTCTGACAGGAATAAACTCTCTCAGTAACACAAAACAATGATAAAAATAGCACCGCAGCTACGCTTTTGGTTTATAACTCTGGGTCTCTCCCTGTTGCTGCCTCTCCCTTCTCGGTGGGAGTTCTTAAAACAAACTTCTTAGAGGCACAGTCCTGACCACAGCCCCTCTTAGACGCACAACCCTGACCCGCTTGGTGAGCTTCTGGGTGGAATGTGCGCGTGGAACTCGCTGATGGACGACTACCTACAACCTCCAAGGGCACCTTAGTAGTTTTAACAGACGAGGTCAGATTTCAGCAATAGAGCAGTCTAAGGATAAATTTCTCTGATAAGCTTTCTTATCTCCTCAAAAAAAAAAAAAGAGATGAGAATAATTTATTCATTATATTCATATTCATAGGAAACTTATTATTTAAGAACTCCAGATTCTTAAAAAATCTAGGTTATATCACCAGCTCTGTCATATCTTTTCTGTGAATTTGTGGTCAAATCACTTAGGAAAGGATTCACCTCATCCCATTCCACTCTTTCAGAAGTTCGGCAGCAAAGCAACTTGCCTTTGGCTCTGTCTTTAGTCACTTCAGAGGCACATCCATGCCTCCAGGGTGTGATTCATCCCATCCTAATGCAGAAGCAGAGCATTAAGTTGAACACTCTTAATTTTGCTTCTCTTGCTAACTGCAGTCCAGAGACAGTTTCTGCATTGATTTTTTACACATTTTATTTCATTGACTTAGTCAACGGAGAGAGTTAGGCACCCCTAGAGGTAAGTCCATCTCACCTACCAGACATCTGCCTTAGAAGGGCTGAATCACGCTCTGGAGATGCCTCTCTCTATTGACTGCAGAGGTTGTCCTATAAAGTGTAGCTTCAGTCTGGCAATTTGTACACAGCTGGTGCCGGTGAAATGAATCTCCCACTCACTTCCTTCACTAACAATCTCATCTTCTTCCATCCCATTCACAGCAGATATGATTGCTTTCACTCACCTTCTCGTTCATTGTTTTGGTCCATGAAATAGAAGTACACCTCCAGGATGAACGAGGTCTGGAGGCTTCAGCGTTATGTGTTTTCTCCCCTGTGATGTCTCACTCAGTAATGAGACCTGTTCTTTCTCCGTACAAAGTTCTCATTAACCACATCATTGATTACTTGCTAACCACAGAGTCCTACATTTTGAAGGAATCTCTGGTGGTTTGGAGTTTTATGTGTTTTGGTGTTTTTTTCAGAAAAAAAGCAAAACAATAGGCATCAGTTTTGGTTCAGAGCCTCAGCCTTACCTGAAAGGGATACAAAACAACTTCTGGGAGTTTTGAGCCGCTGTTGCACTGTTTCATTTTCATGGATTTCTCAGGTGTATCACTGTACACACCCACCAAACCCTCTTGTCTGATCTTCTGCTTCTCCTTGTGTCATTGTATTTTTCTCCATCCTCCATCCTGACTCCATGTTGGGCAAGTTCCTGAATATAAAATACAAATATGATTTAGTACTTGTACTAACTCCCTGTAGGTTTATTGTACCAGCGTATGAAAAAAAGCCTCCCTCTCCTTCCGATCACTGGCCAAGCAGGGGATGCAATAAGCGCTACTAAAAAAGCTTATGGTCATCAGAGGACACACATCCTAATGTAATAAATAAGTTATTGTGGCTTATAAATATATTGAGCAGCACCTTAGTGACACTGACAGTCTGTGTGGGCACTTTCAACCCATGGAGAATGTGAAGGACTTTGACTTGGCCAAATCAGCTGACTGTCATTTGAATTTACATTGAACTACTTTGCACTTCCAGGAGTCTCAAATTGGACTGGTAGCTTTCACAGATCATCTGACAAATAATGACTTGCTCTGTCATGGTAACTGGACTTTGCTTGTGAGCCCAGAACATTTATATAAATGGTGTTGGATTCTGACAGCATTTAATATCTGTATTCATCTCTCTATTTAAGGTCCTCCCCCAATACCCATCACTACGGTATCTCAGCTGGTGATATATGTTCATCCCCACAACAACGTCTTTTCCCATTTTGTACATATAGCATCATCAAGACATAATGAAACTAAATGTCCACTTAGTCTGACAAAGCACAGACATATATTTTCAGAAAAAAAAAGACTTTTTTTCATATTCCAAGTCAAAAACTCCCCCTCTTACTGTGTGGGGAGAAAAATCTACGATTATGGCTTTGTTCGGTAGCCTGCTGAAGCCCAAAAGCCTCCATTTAGCAACTGCAGCAGCAGATTTAACTCCATTTGTGTCCTGCTGCATTGGTAGGTAACACTGATTTTAGCCTCAGTGAGTTTTCAAGGGCCTGAATGAGAACTGATGCCTTAGTCTACATGGGTAGTTTCACATAAGACTAGTGTATTATTTCCAAAAATGCAATGTAGTAGAGGGGTATCTTCTATGAAATAACACAGCTTATATTAAAAGCATAAATAGAAAATAAAAATTGATATATATTCTTGCAACGAACTTTTAATACTGTACATTTTCTTTGCTCCTTTAAAAAAATAATTAATCAAAGTACCTCTTTTGTTTGCTTTCATATTTTCAATTGCAACTCTGCTAATAGGAAGTGTTTTACACAGGTAATTTGTACTCGGTCTGAAGAGTACAACAGCCAACAGGCCTTATGCAATGCCACAAGTGAGGGGCCTATTCTGCGCAATCCTGGGAACAACGACAAATCAAGGACCCCAAGGCTCCCGTCCTCAGCTGAAGTTGAGTTTTGCCTATCACTGACTCAGTATGAATCTGGATCCATGGATAAAATGGCCAATTACAGTTTCCGAAACACTTTGGAAGGTAACATGTTTTATTTTATTATGCCATTTCCATCTGTAAATTGATTCTCTCTGGGGTTAAAGTCTCTAAACTCTGGGCAGTTTGAGCTGATTCCGTGAAGCACCACTCAAAAAGAAAACAAAAAAAAAAGAAACAAAAGGAAAAATTTATGTGTTCTCCTGGAACAGCAAGAGACAGAAGGAAACATGTTAAAAGCATTCGCTAAGAAAATATAAACTATAGACTAGATCAGATCCTAAATCCATCAGTTAGGAGATATTGTCTCCTGCTATTGCCAGCACCAGAAATGCAGTACTGCAAAAAAGAGATCATCTAATAATCTACTTAAACACGATCACAACCATGTCCATGTGGGTTACAGGTTTGCCTTGGAATCCACTGTCTTCCAGAGGCAAGGCTGGATAACAAGGGTGAGAGAGGATGCTGCCCCTTGGCGTGTTATGTCTACACCCGGCCACTGTGAACTCCACAGCAGACTTCTCCCCAAAATCGCAGGATTAAGGATTAAGTTACACCTCAAAAATGACCCTTAGTATTGTTTCCAAAAGAATTTAGTTGTTCATCTTAATTTTCTAACTATCCAACCTGTTTTGAATGTTCCTAATTCACTAGTAAACAAGGGTTCTTTGCTAAAAGGAATAGTTATTCTTAATTATCTGTCTACCCAATCTCTTTTGAATCTTGCTAAACTGCTAATAAACAGGGATAACACATTATATATATATATATCAATAAATACTGCTACGGTCTCATATATCAGCTGAATCAAATATGATGTACTTTTCATGTCCCAGAGATTTTTGCTTGCAAGGAACTGTGCAAGGGGAAAAAACAATGCGATAAAAGAACATTTATATAAATGTTGGTGTGAGGATAAGAAAGCAAAGCTTTTAAAATATTTGGTATTATTCTTAATGCTGTGTGGAATGCCATAAAGCTTTCTCAGGAAACAAAAAAAGTGAACCATTTTCTGCTCTAAAAACAGACAAAAATGTGGAATTTGTCTGCTGAAGCCAGCAGAGAATCCAGACATTAATTGACTCCAGCTCTGGACATAGATGTGCTTTCTACCTTTGAGAAAGGGAACCATGTCAAGTTTGGGAAGGAAAAAGGTGACATTATTGAGTAGAGGTTTGTTCACATTTTTCTCCATGAAGTATGTGGATAGATGTAAAGAGTGGAATAGGAGGAGTAGAGAAAAGGGAATTAAAGCAAACAAGTCATGAAATAAGGACAGTGTACCACCATGCTGCTGGTATTGTAAACAAAAGCAAAGGCATGGTCAACGGAAGTTATGCAGAGGCACACAGAGTCAAAAGGGGCCACTCACAAAGCCTAAATTTCAGCATCATGACTGTTCATTAAATAACAATAATTTGTGAGTACTTGCAGAAAAAGGACAAAACCTGCTTTTTGCTAAACAGTCATAGATCAAGTATACCCCTTTGATACAAACGGATGCATTTTCCTATTGAAAATGACAGTAGTTATTTGAAAAAAGGTGATAACAGACGTTCAGCAGAATTGCACAATGATCAGGAAAGTACCTACCGTTCCCAAAGAGCCTGGAAGAAGTTATTTTAACTCTAAAATGAGAGTCAGTGTTTTGTCTGATTAACGCATCAAGCCCTTTCTGTACCGTTGTCTCTTTGCCACATTAATTTCATGGCTAGCAAGCACAGTCACAGCTGGTCTTTGTTAATATCACAGTGTCACCTGCCAATCACACTTGAAGAGGGTCATGCTTTAATCTGAATAACGGCAATGTCACTGCAACTGAAAAGATCTCTTCTGGATCAAATTTTCCTCTGAGTGAGTTCTTTTGTTCTGTCTAACAACCCTTCAGAAACTGAAGAGTATTCATCATTCTAACTGAAGTTACGAAGATCCAGCTTACCACTGTGGTCATTTGGAGACCTCCAAATGCCACATAAGTCATGTCACGGTTGCCACCAATAGGCTCCAATGGATTTCTTGTGATTTAGATGGTTCTTCCAATATACTGAGGAAAAGTGTTCTTGAGGATGTGTGCAAGTTAGGTACGATTCAGAAGCCATACAGCTGAAGTAGCTACAGAAGTGGTATATATTATCTTGGTCATAGTGCTGCATGGCTTCTGGATGCTTCCAGTTAGCTCAATGCAGGGGCAGAGCATGCCTCTTTTATCATCCCATTCAAATGTGCTCTCCTTGACATGCACTGTAGCCCTTTCAGAGCACCCGTAGGATCCCTCATATGTGATTCGAAAAGGGAATAAAAGAGACTGAGAAGCTCTTTTTCTCCTAGCAGTGAAGGTGGACCTTTGCAAGTCCTATGATCCATGTGGAGGGAGCCTGGGAAGCTGTAGCACAGTGAAGAAAAGCTCTCAGTAGGGTACAATTGAGCCAATGTATGTCCCCTCCTTAGAAGCTCTGCAGACCACGAAAGCCAAAACAACCCAACATTAGATCCTTTCCATTCTAGGGGAAATCCTGTTAATAAAGTGACCATATTTGCTCATAGTCCAACTCTCAGTGCAATTACCAGAGCGTACATTGTTGTCTAACTTTTATAGCCTACCTAAAGGAGATCTACAGTGCCCAAGGACTGTTATGGAAAAGAGTAAAGGTCAACAGAGTGATGTTACCTTTCTTTCCATAAGAACATTTCATTAAATCCAGAGATCACTGGAGTGAAACGGTATCCACAGTATTTGACAATAAGGGGTTCTTTTGGTGATGAGTCTGAATGCGAGACAGATGTGGCCCAGTAGGCATTTATCTGTATTACTATGGAGATGGAGCTTATTCCATCAGAAAGAGTGTTATTCTGAGAAAGCTTTTTTCATTTTTTTTTCTTTGCGTATATTTTAGTTTTTAACCTGAATTATTTCAACATTCAGTTTTACACCATGGGACCACAAATCTTTCTGTCAACTAATTTATTTAGCTAACAAGATAGTCAACTGCAATGCAAAGCCATCCAATTCCACATTGCATGGCTAATGTTGAAAAAGATGGTGGAAACTTTTTAAACTAGTTTTACTGCCAAAAAAACCATATTGTGTTAGCTTCTTTCTTAAAAATGGCCTGCTTAGTTTTTTGTTGTGTACAGATGCAAAGCTTAAATTGCCAGCTTGCATTTATTGTGTCAGTGCCCACTTCTGCATGACAGCATTCTTACAAACCCGCTAACAGTCTATAGTTCCTAACATTTACTTCTTTTTCTAAGCAAAAAGCTTTTCAAATCTTCTTTACTTGTTTACACAAGTTTGTGCCAATACACTTAAGGTCAAATTCTAATCTCTTTCAGATCTAAAGTAAATCCAAAGTAAGTCTATTGACTTTACGGGAGTAACTCTAGATTTACAAAAGATGACCAGAACCAAGCCAATGACTGTAATTCAGTGGCTCCTGATTTACACCAATGTGAGGTTTACTCCTCAGTTTTAGTTCTGTAATGGAAAACATCTGTGATCACTTAGAAGAACCGAACATTTAGAAGAACCACTTCTGGGCAAAATTTTATGCTCTTCCATGCTTGAGTGCACTGGAACAAAGACAACACCTTTTTACCCTTCAAAGGGGTAGGTATCATAGAATTATAGAATCATTGAATTGTCCAGGTTGGAGGGGACCTTTCAGATCACAGAGCCCAACCATCAACGTAACATTGACAAAAGCCGTAACTAAACCATGTCACTCAGCAGCATGTCTACCCATCTTTTAAATACCTCCAGGGATGGTCCCTCACCCACTTCCCTGGGCAGCTGGTTCCGATGTCTAATAACCCTTTCAGTGTAAAAAATTTTCCTAATATCTAATCTAAACCTCCCCTGGCGCAACTTGAGGCCATTTCCTCAGCATCATTATGAGCAGATGCCAACGACACAGGCCAAATCTGTGTTTGACTGACAGAGAATGCTGCTATAGAGGCAGAAATTATGTCACTGAAGAGTAACCACAACAGTCATAAACAGCAGTGGTCAATATTATTCAGTAAAATAACACTTCCCTGAGGCTGAGCACATGGGCTGCTCTCTCACTCTGGGACAGGCCAGTTTCTGCTTTGACTGAAAAACAACAAGTTAAAAGCAGTTTGCATGTTGTCCCTTGAAGTGGAAGCAATTTTTTTAAATACGATTTGTTGAATCATGGCCCTGACTGATGAACACTGTTGACTTCATTGAACACTTCATGGATACAAGAAGAGAACAGAAAACCAGTCCAGTTTATAAGTGTTGTGTGAAAGGGCAAAGCGGTTTTGGCAGAAGATAAACCCCCTTGCGTTCTAACACTCCTCACTGAGGTGGGAGGCTCGGTGCGGCTGGGTTTAAATTCTGAGTGATGCCCAATTCAGCACTATCAGTCCAATCGCGTTTAATATGTATTAAACTATTACAATCTGGATACACTAATAGTGGACGGCACCTTCAGTCTGGTCGTGCTCATGAACCAGCATGGCCACTCTCGAGTCTTTGGTCGCGTTCAGTGAGAAACCGAAACAACTAGCTACTTAAACAGTGCGGTTTATTTAAACAGCAGATATATCGGTTCTTAGGATTGCCGGTGACAAATACACTGTCTGTAAAGCACGTGCAAATGAAAGTATTATTACATATATCAAGTGTGCGACAAAGTTATAAACGATCCAGCCTGGCTATAAATGTAGGAAAGAAATTCTGTAGAGAAATTTCTAAGTTTCCCGAGAAAGCACTCAGTATAATCTAAGTCTTACCCAAAGGCGTCCCTATGCGGGGGAAGAGAGGCTCAGCCCGTCGGCTGATCCCGGAAGTCAGTGATGGAGTTCTCCTCGACCTGTTCTCAATGGTGTCTTCCCTGGGTATCCCCCCTCTCTCAGGATATTTTTATACTATTTGTTATCTTCAAGGTGGAGTTTGAGTGACTTTAGTCATACACACTTTTATTATGATTGGTGTAAAATTCTCTCGCTGCACAATTAAAGGTATAGTTTATGAGAAATTCAGGGCACAGACTCAAGAAGGAGTGGTCGCACCTTGGAGGTGGGTAGCCTTCAGGATGGAGGCGTGTTTTGGTGGTATAATTTGGTGGTATAATTTGACATTATAATGAGCAAAGTTCGCACAAAGGACAGCATTTCGTCAAAATTTGACAAAATGTTGGCTCAGGGTGGCGAGCAAGCAGCTAATTGGCAGCTTATCTGTTTCATGGTCTTGTATCTGCATAAGACAAGGCCACAGAATAATTATCTTCTGTCCCGTATCTCATGTAGCTTCGCAGGCATCGTACAGAGAACCGCAGATGTTGCATGCCAGCCGCAGCTGTTTTCTACCTCAGAAGCCTCTTGATTTTATACTTTTCCTTAATGTGTGAACAATGCTGTACTTTTGTATTTTTAGCCAATTTAGTAATTATTCCACAATAAGCAGCAGGGGAGATCAGAAATGGATTAGCTGACTGCAAATGAAATAGCTGAGTTTCTTCTTTGTGTAGTTCAGTCTTGATGTGACATCTTGCATGTTGCCTCCTAAGAATAATGGCTGGAAAACTTAGAATTTCTTTTTCTTTATGAGCAAATTCCACATTTGAAATTATTTCATTCATGGCAACTTCAAATGAAAATCAATGCCTTCTAAGTTTTGCAGAAAGTGACAAAAGACATTTCAAAAAAAAATTCTAAAAGTCTATATCACTTTCATTATTCACGTATTAACTCATGACACATGGTATCAAGTCAAGCCATGTCATAGCATTCCACTGTCTGTCACAATTCTGTATCGTTACTGCTGTTCTGTCATGAGATAATGGAATAAAACATCAAACACTTCAAAATGTAATTTCATTTTGATAGGACATTTTCCTTTTTTTTTCTGAGAGATTTTAATCTGGAAAACTTTTCTCAGTATTTTCACTGTGATCCATATAGCTAATGAAAAATGGTTTCTCAAAATGAAATTTGCCAACAGAAAACTTCTAATTAAAAAAGTTTTAGCCTACAGCCAGCTCAAACTCTCAGTCTCTAGGTAAATTTATGCTGCACATTCAGAAAGCGCTGTCAAGATGCAGAGGGTCATTACCAGAGAACTAGAAAGACTGTTCAGCCCAGACCACAGTGAAGCTCTACAAGAGTTGTTTTAAGGAAAAAAAACCTAGATGGTGACATGGCCTAGATTAGATAATCACAAACTTTCATTTACCATAGCCTCCTGGGCCAAATTCTGCAGATCTTGCAGCTACCTCACTCCAGAGACATTACAGTAATAACACAGCTTGTGAAAATATGTAAGATTTAACCCTGAAAAGTTTCCTGTGAGATTGCCAATGGCAGAAAAACTCCACAAACATAAGCCAGAAGAACATCACTAACTTCAAAGACCAACAGGGATATGGCCTTAAAATTCTTATATCTGTATCTTCCTTCCTGTTTTGAAGTAAATGCATTTATCTGACCTGAACTACTCTAAAATGTGAAATCCTTATTAAAGAAAAAATCATCATCAGGGAGAGTGGGAATAATTATATCAGCCAGACTTGGACTCAGACACAGAATCATAGAATCATAGACTCATTTAGGTTGGAAAACACCCTTATGATCATCAAGTTCAACTGTTAACCTGACACTGCCAAGTCCATCACTAAACCATGTCCTGAAGGGCCACTTCTACACATCTTTTAAATATCTCCAGGGATGGTGACTCAACCACTTCCCTGGGCAGCCTGTTCCAATGTTTGACAACTCTTTCATTGAAGAAGTTTCTCCTACTATCCAATCAAAACTTCCCCTGCTTTCCTCTCATCCTATCACTTGTTCCTTGGGAGAAGAGCCCGACCCCCCCTGGCTCCCCCCTCCTTTCAGGGAGCTGTGGGGAGCGAGAAGGTCTCCCCTCAGCCTCCTTCTCTCCAGGCTGAACACCCCCAGCTCCCTCAGCTGCTCCTCACAGGACTTGTGCTCCAGACCCCTCACCAGCTCCGTTGCCCTTCTCTGGACACGCTCCAGCCCCTCAATGTCTTTCTTGCAGTGAGAGGCCCAAAACTGGACACAGCCCTCGAGGTGGGGCCTCACCAGTGCCCAGTACAGGGGGACGGTCACTGCCCCAGTCCTACTCACCACACTGTTTCTGATACAGGCCAGGATGCTGTTGGCCACCTTGCCCACCTGGGCACACTGCTGGCTCATGTTCAGCCGGCTGTTGACCAACACCCCCAGGTCCTTTTCCACCAGGCAGCTCTCCAGACACCCTGCCCCTGGCCTGTAGCGTCCATGGGGTTGGTGTGACCCAAGTGTGGGACCCGGCACTTGGCCTTGTTGAACCTCACACCATTGGCCTCAGTCCATCAGTCCAGCCTGTCCGGATCCCTCTGTAACGCCTTCCTAACCTCAAGCAGATCAACCCTGCCACCCAAATTGGTGTCATCTGCAAACGCACTGAGGGTGCACTCAACACCCTTGTCCAGGTTGTTGATAAAATATTAAAGATAATCAGTCCCAATACCGAGCCCTGGGGACCATCACTTGCGACCAGCCACCAACTGGATTTAGCTCCATTCACCACAACCCTTTGGGCCTGGCCATCCAGCGATGCTACAGTTTTCTATACAGGCCAGATGATTTAACAGCTCAGTGCCACTGGAGACAGCCCTGCTCCTCTATGCAATCTCCTTCATCCAGCAGTCAGTCGCTCTCCCTCTTTTTTTGGTACCAGCACTGGTTCTCATCATATCCTTACATGAGATACTGTCTCTCAGTAGCCTGGGAAAAAAACTGAGATCCCAAACTCCAGCGTAGTTTTCTGACAGATTAGTGAGTTAAATCAGTTCACAGAAGGACTAACAGGAGCTGCAGTTAACACATGGGAAGGCACAGCATGGGGCAAGGCAGGTGAGGAAAGCGCAGTTCCCCTATCCAGAGGCAGGGAGTTCTTATTTCAGCTCACTGCACTCGTAGGTCTGTAGCCTCACATTTTCTGTAGAGGTGATTTTACTGCAGCTACCACACTGAAGTTTCCTGTACTCTGAAAAAATTATCATGTTTTCACATATTCTTTTTAATTGACTCTACCCCATTTCATAGTATGTCTTCCTGAAAAGTTGATTGTCCTGAAGTCTTTTAAAAAATCTGAGAGAAAAGAGTGAGACCCAGGCTAATAAAATGAAGGGAAACCACATTGTGGTTTTATTCCTGCTAACTTTACAATTTATATGGAGTTTTCATAACAAGAAATCAGATATTAGACCTTCTCATGTGCATGGTTAGACATGATGTCAGTTTTGACACTGACGGAATGTACCCCAATTATCTTTGAGCTTCTAAAGCTCTCCCAGTTACAGAGCTTTTGATTATTAAGATAAATTGTTTGTGTGCAGATGTTCCATGAAAAGATGTCCAGAGCCAAAACAAATATTCTGTATAGTGTTTTTATGAATGATTAGATGAAGTGTTCGCAACACATTAAGAAATGTTAAGAAGTATCCCAAGTCTGATATAAAGCACCCAGCCTTCTGCCTAAACTCTGTGTAAAGTCTATCTTCCTCTAAATATACTTATAATGCAGCTGAATATAAACGGGACTGTTGCTTCAGAATGAGGTACAGATAGATCTTTTTCAGTTAATATTCACAGAAATTTCCTAGCATTGCTACATCAAGTGACGCCAGTGATCACCCACTGTGGCTATCGGCACAGAAGGCCAAAATCGTTGCCATCGGTTCCTGTGAGTTCTGGCAAACTGTCAATGTACATCATTCTTCTTAACACATTTGGTAATATTTTATTCTGTTTCCCCTGGGTGATATCTAGGTAACATAGCATTCACCATCAGTCAAATTTCTGTGGGCAAGATTTTCCCTTGGAGAACTTCTGCCCGTTGCTGTTTATGTCACCATGTGGTGTCTTCAAAAATCCCAGTCCACATCTGATGAATTTAAGACCTGCAGTTATCTATAGGCATCTACATGTTTCTCTTTCTCTCCTAAATCCAGACTCACTCCACCTTGAAGTCTTACAATTTTCATCATAAGCCAACTCTACCTCCTCCAGCCGTCTTCTAAGCCAATTATGTTTTCTTCTCTGACTTCCACTGAATTTCTCAAAACCTTTGTTACAATCAGAAAGATGGACGGTTGTTATGGTATATTGGTTCCTAGGTGCCACAGCTATAATTTGATCCTTATAATAATCAATGTTTTTATGTTTTTTCCCCCATTTGAAGAGGTTGAAAGACAAGGCAAAGCCCAATGAGGGAATTTAGAGTCACAAAGAGATGCAATCATTTCACACTAAATATCAGAGTCCCAGTAGGGTATAAAATTCAGGTTTCCAAGTCCACAGAGTATGACTCTACTCACGAGGCATCTCTAGCCATGTCTCAATACTTCATGTGACTCAAAAAGGAGCAAATCCAGTTGGTGCTGAGGACCCAGCATCCATGTTATACGTGAGGGTTTTGACAGGGAAGGGGTTCGTTCACACTAGCTCCGGTTCAGTCCCATGCACTGAACACCCGCTGATGGTTGGCACATTTTAGATTTCTTCCAAAAGCAAACCAGCTTGCAAAGTCAGAAATTGCCCTGTAGTGTGAGTCAGAGCATGAAACAGGAGGACTATTGGGAGATTCACTTCAAAGTATGTTGCTGATCCTCATTTTAATGCTGGTTCTTCTTCCAAACAAGTAAATAAAGCCAGTGTTCAAAGTGTGTGAGGCGTTTCCCAGAGAGCTAAGATCTTCCTTTTCTCCACCTTGCAGACTTGATAAACTGCAACAATATTGGGAAAATGCTGAGGGTCAGCACAGTAGGCATATTATTCACAGCCCTTTTTCTTTGATTATTAATTTGTAAAGATGTTTTGGTATGTCTTCACTATGTTTCACTGTGCTCCGCTACTGTACAGCTTACAGAAATCGTGACAAGACATCTTCAGGAACCACACAAAGAGAGGGAGCAGAGAGGTTTTGTAGCATGGGTTAAATAGTAGGACCAGCATCAGGTTAAGAAACATGTTGGGAGGACAACATATATTTCTGGTTTTATTCTCCTGGAAGATCCCAGAGAAGTATCAGATGGTTGAGATGACTTTTATTACGAGTCCTTGCTAGTAGGGAGGAAGCTTGACTGTCAGAAAGACAGTGGAAGATTATTGATTATTTACCAAATGCTTTTGTAAAGATTATAGCTTGTATTGTGTTGGCTCCTATTAATAAAGGAACGTGTCCTATAGAGACCATCAATATTGAATGACAGTGTATATTATGAGATACAACAGCTTGTTTTATCTTAGGAACCTATAAGTATAAAGATCAAAAATAAAAATAAAGTGAATAAATTTTCTCAACATGAATAAATGTACACGCATAAATGTCTGCAGGGATTATGTTGCCTTTTAAGAGCCAGGCACAATGGACAAAGAAATTTAAAAATATAAAGCAATTAAGCAGTACATTTGCTGACATGCTGCATTAACTACATGGCAGGAGTTTTAATTTAGCTTATTCTAACTTCATCTTTGCTATGCCTTTGAAATATATTAGCACCCCTTTACGTGTTTTCCTAAGCCCTCGTCTGAAAAGCTGAACATAAATGAAGTGAAAGTAGGTACTTCGATCTTCAGTCTTACTGGAAAAAGAATTACACGCGTCGTCATATCAGCATACTATTTCCTCTTGCATACACAGGCTTTGCTGATCCGCGGACGGCAATATCAAACATATCGCAAAGCGGTTTACACAACGCGCTGCACATCTACATGAACGGCTCCATGTCCCAAGTACAAGGCTCTGCGAATGATCCCATCTTTGTGCTACACCATGCATTTGTTGACAGGTGAGTTTAATTCTTCTTGTCAAACCTAATTTATTTTAGGTTTTTTACAATCTGCTTTTCACCTGCATTTCAAAATTGCAAATATTTTACGTGCTGTTGCATGGACGTTTTCAGATGTGTGGAATTGAGCTCTGCTATTATTTGAGAGCAAGTGTCTTTCCTAACCTGTCGGTATGTTCACTGGATTAAATATAATTTGAAAAGTTGACAAATGCATTCAGCTTTTATTACCAAGGTAAAAATAGTTCTTCAATGATGTCATCGTGATTAATATATATGGATGTGTATGTCAAGAAGTTTGGACCAAAAGTGCGTGACTCATTTTAACACAACTATAATCAGTCGAAGCAATTCCTTTACATTCTAAATGTCAGCGCTGCTTTAATTTCTATTCCATAAGGAAAATCCAAGCATGCTGTTCATAAATAAAGAAGAAAAAAATCCGTATTTCAGTGTGACAAACAAAACTGTGACTGTCTGTTGATGAAAGAGTACAGCTGTGCAGAATGAAAGGAAATCAAACAGAAGGATATCATGTTTCTTAATAGGAAAAGGTAGGGAAGCACAGTTTGGGAAGAAAAGAGTGAAATTGCTGCATTAATGACAGCATTCCAAGATTTAATGGTGACCTTAAAAATTTCTGTGTCACTATAATATATGCAGATGGCTACAAACAATTTACTGTGGACTGTGTTACATCGAACTGTGATGACTGAAGAGCTATAAAAACCAGTTAGCTGAGCAAAGAAAACCACACAAACAACACTTTTTCTGGAGCAGTTTATATTTTCCTACCCGTCTTCCTCTACTTTCCCACCGGGCACTGACCGTGACTTGGCCACTGCAGTGCTTAGAACAAAAGAACTATTACCCTGCACAAATTTTTGGGACTCTCTCAGCAGTTCATATGCTCAGATACCTCCTGAGGGAGACCCTGCCTGCACACAGGAAGGCACTTACTCAGATGAAAATCAAAATGGTTTCTTTATTCGGGTCACTGAGGCACGCAGCACAGGAGGGATGCAGATTGTATCTTGCAGGCATCATCTTGCAGTGAGGTTCTTTAGTTCCAGGCAGTTCACACCAAAACTCTTACATAAAACTTCATAATTTTTAACGAAAAAGCTAGTCATTGTAAAAGACAAATTTGAAGTTGGGCTTTTTCTCCTTAGTTTATATAATTAATGAGCCTAATGGCTGTATTCTTCATACTTTAGCCATCCAGAAATAGAGCATCAGGTCTAAGCAGGTCACCCAGGCACCAGTGGAATGGTTCCTTCAAAGGGTGACCCACCTGTCTTCTGCTCCTAATACCGTAGGATATAATTAGCCTTCTGGAGGTGTCAGTTTTGAAATTCTTTTTTTGTGAAAAGCTTTTCTTCAGAACATTTTAAAAGTTAAACAGTGTAGCTCAGCTGTGATTTAGCATATCCACTCATTGACTCCTTGACAGGATGGATGCACAAAGGTTTCAGGTGTGGTTGCAGATTTTGAGTTTGGCACCTGGAAATTAACTTTCCAACATCTAGGTTATTAAAAAATGGATCAATTGAATATTCAGAGAAAAGGAACACGGAAGGGGAAGCATTATGCTCTGCAATATCAAAAGAATTATTTTCCTTAGACATTCACCCTTGTATAAGACCTACGCATCTCTTAGCTCCCACTCATTGCAGGGCTTGAGTAGCACCTTGGCCTTCATGCCGACCCTCCCACAGAGGAATTTCAGCCATAGTCATTATGAGCCCCTGGAAATACTTTTCATAACTGCAGTTGTTATCCATTTCAGAACGCAAAATTATTTGCAAAAGGTAACATCATTAAATCCTGCTAGTGCTGAGGAAATAAATCACTCCGCAGGCACTGTGGGAGCAATACAGATATCCGCGACGCAGCCTCGTCCCATCTGTGGCAGAAGGAACTTACCAGTGCTCTGCAGCTGCTGCCTATATGGGCTTTAGTACACACGGATGTAAAAACTGATAATAAAGCTGCCTTTTGTATAAGTGACAGAAATGCATTAGCATGATTAGGGTTACTTAGCAGCCTTATCCATGACAGATTAATCATGCTTTTAGTTATAATTAATAAGTAGGTGACTGATAGGTACATACAGTACATTTAAAAAAACCCTGCTCCTCTCCTACATAGACTTTAAATCTGAAGGGCTGTGAAGAAGTTATTTTCTGAGAGGCAAGCAAGAATACAAAGAATAAAGGAAATGGGAAAAACAGTCTCCACAGCAGCAGAAGCATTTGGTTTTTTGTCCATATCAACTTTTCTCATTTGGGCAGAACACTTTTGAGCTGATTGCTACCACTACATTGGGACGATGGGCTTTTAACTAACTTTTTAACTAATTTTTTTGCTGAGGACAGGCTCTCTTCCAGGCCTTGGTGAGGACATTGAGAATCGTGAGATTGGGGTTTATTGACAAAGGGTGCAATAAGACTGGACACCAGCAACCACGGGTCTGCTGGGACTTTCAAAGGCAGGGAACAGCTCTGTCTCAGGAAATCAAGAATGGTCCAGCACTTCGAGCATCCGTGTAGGACCCAGAAGAGGGATTCCGAAGAGGGATTCCTCACTCCACTGCAAACTCCTTGGGTGAAACCGAGCGTGTATTTTGCTCTCCCAAACTCACATCTCCTGGAGATGTGTTTCCTTCCCATTGATTTCAACAAGACTTTTGAGGAGCTGTTGATCTGAGCTTCATCTAACCCATCTGTAAAGTGGGTGATATTAGATGCCTACGCAACAGGGACGCTGTCAGGGTAAATGCATTAACGACTGTGAAATGCTCAGTTACGACCATAATAGGAGTGATAGAAGTAAGGCAATAGATCATTGGAACTGATTTTACACAGAAACATATGGTACAGAGGAGGATAAACAAGTGTATACGGAGTCTGCTGACAGGTGTGAGCCAAATGTTAGGAGCTGCTTTCCAAACTGAGCAACAGTCAGCCTCCCATCTGCTACCCCCCAGCCTTTCCTATCTGGGCCTGATGCACAAAATGGGGGAAGAATGGACGGAGCAGAACTGTAGTTGAGATGTCTCAGGTGAAAAGAAAAGCGTTTGCTTGCAAACGCTCCCCTTTTTTTTTTAGGTCATTTTCCCTCAGCAGTGCAGAAGGATGAAGGTACCCGGGCAACAACTTTCCTAGCAATGATAAATCCGTCTCCTTCCTTTCTTCTTTGCTAGCTAGAAGACCTAGGGGTCAGACCTCAGTGCTTGGTAAAAACAGGTGACCACCCTGAAAATTATTAATTGTTAATTGAATGGCTTAAAAAAGAGAAAAAAATGCAACAAAATATACATTCAGCAAAAGTGAGAGCTTTTTTAGCTCTGTGAAGCGTTTCTCTTAATTGCAAATCTCTTTGCTATTCAGATGCGCTCTACAGTCAGCACAAGGGAATAACAAGGGAGGAGTCAACCCACTCAAGCTGGAAGGAGCAGCTGCACAAGCACTGAGAGCAGGGGCCCACAGTCCCATTTGAGCACACGAGGGTGTTTTCTTTGCTTTGAAAAGGAATTCTTTCCTCTTTATCAACTTTTCAGCCCCTCCATCCCTATAGCCATATAGTATCTTCATCTGTTCTCCCTGGACTTCTTCCCTTTGAATGTTTCTTCAATCTTTCTTCTCATTTGTTCTGTACCTCACCCATCCTTGACTTCTACATCTCACCTCAACAGTTTCCCTCGCAAACTGCAAGGCAAACTAAATAGCAATAGGGAAAATAGGTTGCCATTAAAGATCTCCATTCTGCTTCATACCTGTAGAGCAGCTAATGCAACAGGGCCCCAGTTCTCATCTCGTTTCTAAGTCCTGAAGTAATGGATAGGGTTTATTACAATAACACAGATGACTTTCAAAGGCCCTTATTTTAGAACAAGAAATTTAGAATTTATTTTTTAGAGAAGCATAGTAGGGTGTAGACTTTCAGTCTCTTGCATCTCTAAAATCTAGACTCGCTAGATAACTTGCACAGCTAGACCCACATGGTCAGTTCTAGTGGTGCCACCACTACAGCACATTTTTCTCCAGCTTTCATGAGTAACTAAACAGCTCAGAATACTGCTGCAACCATCATTGCATTAACTCGATGCTCTGACCAGTTGTTCCTCTCTGTTCATACCCTCCTACCATTTCTTTGCTCTCTGTCACATCAGATGAACTGCTGGTCTCTATTTTCAAGGCTTTTCACTCACTGCCCATCCCCAAATCTTCCCTTATTCATTGCTAAGGAACTCACCCCTTCGATAAGCTCATGATATCAATCTCTTACATCTTTTTGGCATTCAGAAAAGACCCTCCAAACTCCTCTGCTTGGAAATGGTTCACCCTCCACATCCACAGGTTCAGTTGATGTTCTTCCTTCAGCATTATACTTGCAGAAAAGCTCAGGCTTTAGGAAGCTGAAACCTTCACTTAGTGGGTGGACTGTCATGGTCCCACTGCATGGTTGCCTAGTCCTCTTCCCATCTGTTTGTTTGTATCCATCTGTTGATCTTTGTCCTGTGTGTATATTATAAGCTCTGTCATTAAGGCACTGTCTAATTGTGCAGCACCTGACATATTTGTAGCCTCTGACCATGACTCTCAGTTATCAAAGCAACAAGAGCAACAGGAGACAGTGATTGCTTCATTTATGATGATAAGAAACGGCAATGACAACAGAGAGCTGGATATCCCTACGCTGGTCTTGTTGCTTCAGTTACTCTTTTGCTTGCTGTCACACAGGACTAAATCCTTGCATCAGAGACAAAACCTTCAGGGGTGTGCGTGTGTATTTTTGTGTGCGCACACGCACTCTGCTAAAAGTAATCCAAGTCAAGCACAAGTCCACATCAGAAACAGAGGGAAGGGATGCCATCCAGACACACCTGAACAGGCTGGAGAGGGGGGCCTGTGTGAACTTCATGAAGTTCAACCAGGCCAAGTGCAAGGGCCTGCACCTGGGTCATGGCAATCCCAGGCACAAATACAGGTTGGGCAGAGAATGGCTTGAGGGCAGCCCTGAGGAGAAGGACTTGGGGGTGTTGGTGGATGAGAAGCTCAACATGAGCAGGCAATGTGCACTTGCAGCCCAGAAAGCCAACCGCATCCTGGGCTGCATCAGAAGAAGCGTGGCCAGCAGGTCGAGGGAGGTGATTCTGTCCCTCTACTCTGCTCTGGCGAGACCCCACCTGGAGTGCTGTGTCCAGCTCTGGGGCCCCCAACACAAGAAGGACATGGACCTGTTGGAGCAGGTCCAGAGGAGTCCACAAAGATGATCAGAGGGCTGGAGCACCTCTGCTGTGAGGAGTTGGGGTTGTTCAGCCTGGAGAAGAGAAGGCTCCGGGGAGACCTTAGAGCCCCTTCCAGTACCTGAAGGGGGTCCTACAGGACAGATGGGGAGGGACTCTTTATTCGGGAGTGTAGTGATAGGAATAGGGGTAACAGTTTTAAAACAGAAGAGGGTAGATTTAGATTGGATCTCAGGAAGAAATTCTTTGCTGTGAGGGGGGTGAGCCCCTGGCCCAGGTTGCCCAGAGAAGCTGTGGCTGCCCCATCCCTGGAGGGGTTCAAGGCCAGGTTGGACGGGGCTTGGAGCAACCTGGGCTGGTGGGAGGTGTCCCTGCCCGGGGCAGGGGGTGGAATTGGGTGATCTTTAAGGTCCCTTCCAACCCTATGATATGATTCTATGAAATGGAGACACTCCAATTTGCAGCCACTTACATACGTGCATACTTCCAAGCGGGTGCAGGAGAAACTCTCCTACGCATCAGCTTAAGAGCCCAGTGAAAATGCCACTAATTCTGCCTGATCAAGGCAAATGCCTCTGTGCTGCAACGTCAGCTGCCATAGACTCCTCTGCAGGGTGCTAAAATAACCCCTTCTGCTCAGTGCCAGGCTGGAGACGTGAGCTTTAGGAAATGCCAGACTGGCTTATCTGAGGATGTAACAATAAAACGTTCCTTATCACATTGCTTATCAGGAAAGTGTTAAACTGAAAAGCATGTATGGAGCAATCTGTTACAAAATATATTAGAACTCAAAATCTACACATCCTGTTTTGCATGCCAGCAATGCCGCATTCGCTAAACCAACTTTACAGACACTTTCACTTGCTGTGGACTCAATATACATCCAGTGCCTTCTCCTTCCATTCCTAAAAAAGTTAACATTATGTCAAAAGTGATTTTGTTGGAAAATACTTTAACAAGAGGAAATTTGATTTTCACTCCCAGGAGATGTCAAAATAAAAGCTTCTCATTTTTGCTCTGTTTTTTAAACAGAACATTTTCATTTTCTCTTAAATGTCATCTCAAGTTTTTTAAACCAAAAAAAAAAATGGCACAAGAAAACCAAGTTGTTCTCTTGTTTTGAAATGTTGACAGGAAACAAGAACTTTTTTTAGCAGTTAAAAACTATTTCCTTCAAGAATTTGAAACATTTGGAGTGAAAGCATTTAAAACGAATCTTTAGAAATTCTTGTAAGGCAACACTAGGTTTCCAGACTTGTTTAATACATGAAATAAGATTCATTCCTTACCCTGAACTGTCTCCAGTGGGAGACAACGCAGACAAACACGAGGCCTAGGACGTATCATGCCCATTTGGTGTGTGGAAACTTAGAGACACCAAAACAAGTGACGTAAGCACAGCTGAGATGGAGATTGTAATACAATGATATATCAGCTCATAAGAAAGCCGTGTAAAAATGGAGAAGTCACTGCATAAACACTAAGCGTATGATCAATTTTCTCCCTTGATATGGGCACAGCAAGACTCTTATTGCTTTCTGAGGTGTGTTTGCAAAAAATGATGATACAGCCTAAAAGTCATATTTTTCTGGAGCTGAATGGACTATGGCTTGGAGCCACATGAAATCTGTTAGACCACGGCAGGTCAAGAGGCTGCCATTAGCAATATGCCTCCTCCTACAGCAACAGTAAACCCACGGTGCTGCTTCTGCATCACGTCAGCTCAGGATCTTACCGTCTGTGAGCAGCACGGTATCCTCCCAAGTGCCTGCGGATGAGGTGATGTCATCTCCATAATTATCCCTGGCGTGAAGGTGAAACATGGCTAAAGTCCTTCCGCTCAGTGAAAGCATGAACATCTCTGAGCTACTGGTGTGCCCAGGGGCAAGCAAGTGCAGTTTTTATGAGTGAAGTCCCTGGGATTTTCTCCTGACCTAGGGATGTTTTGCACCATTTCCAGAACTGAGCTGAGATGATGGTGTGCAGCAGGACACCCCCTCATGCTCCCAAATACTCTTTACCTCGTAAAAGCTTTTGCATTTTGCAAATATATCTTTTGATATCTGGCAGCTGAGTGAAATCTTGTGGAAGCTGGTGAGTGTGACAGGTGTTTCTTACTCAGGATGCATGTCCATAACTTTTAGGTTGTCTTTTGGAATTAAACATCTGGATTATAAAGTGCCTTTGCACAAAAGAATGGAACCGTGTTCAGCACGCAGCAGAGATGGGAGGGGTGGGATCGGTGGGGGCTGTATGGTTTCCCTGGGGCTGTATGCATTCACTGAATGCATGCAAGATGGATAAAGAGGGAAAAAACCCACTTCAGAGGCAGACAGGGAAGGCAGCAGGAAGCCAAGGACAGCTGGAGAAACACTTAAATATGGTGATTGTGGAGTAGAAGCACAATGCTGAAAGAAGCCCCCACAACCCATTTTATCTGTAGGGCTATGAATAGTGAGGAGCTTTGTGCAGGACATTGCCTTAGGTCCTAGTCTGCCTGTCCCAGGGAACCGTCCCCTGACACCTGGGCCAGTGGGAGCATCGGCATCGGAGCCGATGAGCGGCTGCCATGTGAGAGAGGTTAAAGAGAGCATCTGTTGCTCGTTTGGTGGTCAGCCCAGCCCAAACCTCGGCACCTGCTCGCACCTCAACTACCTACTAACGTGAAAGCCTGCGTCAGAGCCACGTCTAGCAGAAGTGCTGGTTTCTGCCTCTAAGGAAACACACATTCAGCATTGGCTAAGTGTTGTTCTTGAGCTGCAATACAGATGTCTCCTTTTGAGCCCTGTTTGTAGTCAGTAGAGACTATAGTCAGAGTCACTGACTAGTGACCAGCTCAGCTGCAAACATCGCTGCTGAGGCCTCTTTTTCTCTTTTGATTGGGTGAGTCCACTCAAAGTATTTCTTTTTATCTCTGCACAATACCTAGCACAAAGGTTTCATTTAAGCTCAGGTTCGGAAGTTACTATAATACAAACACCCACAACACGTGTAATGTAATGGGTGTGTGACCCACTACTTGTGTATGTAACAAGACTGAGTCTGGGAAAACTATGTCCCCACTTCCAAAGCTCTTGGGGGAATTAATTACATTTTCGCAATGCATCCTGAGCGGCAGTTGCCTGTCAGACCTCTTCTCCCTGCCTCGAGTGCATTACACGGCTCCTGCTGGGAAAAGAGCCCTGATCGGCCCACACAGCTGTGTCCCTCCAGCAGGTTCTGTGGCACGGCAGCAAGGTAGCCCAGCTCCTACCCTTCTCTGATGCTTAACAAAATCACCTCGTTACCAGAAGCTGTTGTGCTGGAAGCCACCACATCATGGAAACCAGCTCTGTTTTACCAGGAGGGACATCAGAGGAAGAAAACTGCTCTCCATCAGAGCGTTTCATGAGGGTGGGCCAGGAGTGACTTTGGTCACAAGCTTTATTGGCACACGAGTATGAGATAGAGAGCAGATCAGTACTGAAGGGGTGGGAAACTCGAGCGTGGAAATTTTTAGAAATGAAAACAGGGAAGGATTTGTCTTAGTTTTGTTTCCCCTTGGGGATGTCTATAAATGTGCAGGAGGACACACACGTTCCCTCTGTTACCACAAGCCCTCAGTTGGCACTGAACGGAGGTGCTAACCTGCCCCTCTTAACCTCTCAGGCTGAGTAGCACGTTAACCAGAGCTACTCGGCTTGTTTGGTGGAGCTGACTCACTCAAAGTGGGCTCAGTATGTGGGTAGACTGAGTTCACATGTGCTGCAAAATACCATATAAATATATCCACGGAAAACAGAGCGTAAGTGGGAAGGTTGGGGTGTTGCTGAGAAACACAGTTCCCCAGTATCTCTCCTTTGATATCGCCGTGTCCGGGGCTGAAAGGCAAATCATGCCTGAGATACTGAAGCTGCGCTCCAACATCTATTTCAGTAAGGCTGGGCAGTTCCTGCTGCTGCAGTCGCAAAGCACCAAAAGGGACGCAGGAACAGCCTTGGAGGCTGACACCACAGGTCCATCTAACCCGTACCCTGGCTGGAGTGGTGGCCAGAAGCAAAAGCGAAGGAGCGTAGGTTTAGAGGAACCCTCCTCCAGAAGACCTCCTTGCTTCGCCCATTGGACAGACAGGGCCAAGTCCACACAGTACACTTGAGGTTGCACCTGCATCTAAAGTAACCCGTGCTCTTAAATAAGACCATATAGAATCACAGACAGAGAGAGACGAGGACAAGGAACAGGCTCTGGAGACAAATGTTCTTTTTATCAATTAAGCATATATGAAACCTATAGTGCTGCTGATCCACCTTGCTTTAGGGCAACAGCAAGAGGAAGGTTAAACAGACATCTTCTGGATTATATGTGAAACGCGGTAGCTGGCAATCTCACTTGCCATATCATTATTCAGGCTGGAGTTTTGTAACAACCCATTCTGCTCTTAAAAATCAGTAATATAGGATGCTCAGTTCAAATAGTCCCATTTAAAGTGCATGTTTCATATCATTCCTACTGCAAGATTTTAGTTCAGCCAACGCAGTTATAGAATGGATCACTTTGTACACTACATATTATGCAAGCGATTAGTGTTTTTTTTAAAGGAAAGGTTACTTTGCCTTGCAACTTAGCAAGAGCCTCATGGATAGTCTTCACCTGTTCTCTTAATGCTGGAGGAGGAGAAAGCTCTCTCCGTGACACGGCGATCAAGAGAAGCTCTGATGCAGACAGCAAGCATAGCGCTGAATTTCCTTCCTGCAGCACTTCTGCAATAATAGCTGCTGTAATTGTTCAAATTGTAAAAAATCACAGGAAAACATGGTACTTTTCTCACCCACATGTAGCTACCTTCTGTTCATCAAAAGAAATTATCACTTTGCTGCCGTAGATGTGATTTATATATTACATGCCCTTGTGAACCTCAATAATGACAATCTCTCAGTCTCAAAAGAACTGAATTACAGAGCACAGGAGCTGGTTACGCAGAGAGTCCAGCTACCTCCACAGCAGTCCATTTTAATCTGCTTGTTATCTTGCTCTTCAGGGGAAACTAGTTATTAAACTTTGGAGCAGCTGGCATTTGTACTATCTCTTACTTCAAGTGATGTGTTTCTGTGAGCTGCAAACCGTGGCAAAGACGAATCCGAGAATGTTAACACAGGATATACGCTCCAGCAAATGTTAACTTTTTTTTTCCCATGCAACACATGGTTGCATTCGTATTTCCTTATTTTCAAAGCACACGGGACACACCCTCATGGGTTTTGCAGCGTTGGACAGCATTGGAGATCTAATTCTGAATGAGAAACAAATATTTATAGCCAAAAATTACCCTGGTTGGACAGCAGGGGGTGAAACAACACACATGATGACAGCTATTTTAAGGACCAAGAAATTCTCTCCTGCACCTAGGAAGAGTCACCGCTGGCTTTCATTGGTGTAAAACAGAGGCTGGCTTGACTAAGAACAGTGATGGAGTTCAGATCAGACATCTGACCGAATCTCTGCCTAGCTAAGCCTCACCTAAACTCACCATTTCTTTCCAGCAGAGGTGCAGAATAAGTTCCGCAAGAGTTAGCTTGCTTTGTCACTAATTGGGTTACAATGAGCCCCTACCTAGTCCTACTCTAGAGAATATTGACATTCCTCTGCACAGATTCCTACACAATTTCCAACACTCAGCTCCCGCCTTTAGTGTCATGAGGGATGCGTCATGCTCAGCTTCACCCGTTATCTCCTTCTCCAGTAGGAATAAAGCTCTTTATGTTGTAATCCATCGGCAACCGATCAAGCATAAGCTGGGCTCAGCACTTGTTGGTTCATCCTACCCAATTTTCCGGGAAGGCAGAAAACAAGAATATTTCTGTGAGGTTCGTTGACGGGGAAGGTGGGTTACAGGGCTGCCCAGCAGGTTGGGATTTGTGGTACGGGAGCCGTGCCCCAGATTTACACACAATGGGGTCAAAGCCCCAAGCAGCTGCATGGGTTTCCTGGGAAGAGTCAGGCATTTCGCAGTGCGGCTTATGGAAATTGGCACAGCAGAGGAGGAATAGAACTGCAGGATTTCAGCAGCTCTTTCCGAAAGAGGAGTGGTGCTTTGTCCTACACCACCACCAGCGGCCTCTGCTCAGGATCGTTTTGTCTGAATCTGCAGCACTCAGGCACTTGAGGAGCGCTTTTCCACAACAGAGGTCGGAGGAGCTGCCGCCTTTTTTATTCTGGAAGAGAAATGCTTAGAGCGCTCCATGAGTACTGGGTCAGTGACGAAGCGGCGTAACGCTCTGCACCCAAATAAGCATGCTGAGGAGCAATGAGAGATCCAACTGCATCTTCTCCAAATGGCTATGGATATTTAAATTTTTTGACATAAATTTAGCTGAAACTGTCCCCTTCTCCACAAAAACTCTCAGTGTCGCTCTGAGAACCACCAAATCTGACTTTTACATTGGGTCTCAGAATTTAAGTTCCTGCCCCGTTATGTTTCTTTATTTTTATTTCTTTTTCTACACAATTTAAAAGTTCTGTGTAAACTTTTGTTAGCACTCTGTATAAACTTCAGCTAAAAAGGCTGAAGATCTTTCTCTTCCCCTAATCCCAAAGAGGTATTGAGGGCATTTTAAAGATAAGGGGGGGAAACTGCTCTAAATCACAGTGGTAGAAGGAATATTAAAAATATCTCATAACCCCAACAGCTGCAGTAACCTTGAAGCTTTCAACAAAGTAGAACATGGCCAAAGGAGGTGGTATTGGTTGTCCCTTAGCTGGGATTGGTTGTGTGGGACTGTATGTTTACCATGTCCCTCCCTCTTGTTTCCTTTATCTGACACTTTCCAAGCACCCAGTTTGTGCAGTGCCATAAATGAGAACAAAGGAGATGGAAGGAAGTACAGATGCTTGCAGGGGGATGGTGAAGCAGAGCAATGCCAAGATCCTCAGGCACTACATGGCTCCCCAGGTCTGGTGGTACTTTGTAACGTGTGGGAAGGCGTCAGCATGGTGCACGTTATTATAGCTCATCCAGAGAATGGTCCTTTAGGAGGCAACCTGCAGCCAATGGCTGAATAATTAAGGGGCTTGATGTTGTCTGCGCATTGTCCCTCAGTGTTGTGGGTGGTTTGTCTGCTGTGGCCCACAAAAATGAACAACCTTTTGGTTCAGAAGGTCAAGTAAAGGGAAACAACAAAGCAGGCTAGACCCTTCCTGAAAATGAATATTCATATTTCAGATATATAATCGACCTACATAGAATCGTAGAATCACAGAATCATAGGATGTGTTGGGTTGGAAGGGACCTTTAAAGATCATCTAGTCCAACACCCCTGCAGTGAGCAGGGACATCTTCAACTAGACCAGGTTGCTCCGAGCCTCATCAAGCCTGGCCTTGAATGTCTCCAGGGATGGGGACCTCCACCACCTCTCTGGGCAACCTGGGCCAGTGTCTCACCACTCCCATTGTAAAGAAGTTCATCCTAATGTCTGATCTAAACCTGCCCTGCTCTAGTTTAAACCTTTGCCCCTCGTCCTATCGCTACATGCCCTCGCAAACAGCCCCTCCCCAGCTTTCCTGTAGGCCCCCTTCAGGTACTGGAAGGGGCTCTAAGGTCTCCCTGGAGCCTTCTCTTCTCCAGGCTGAACAACCCCAGCTCTCTCAGCCTGTCCTCACAGCCAAGGGGCTCCAGCCTTTGGATCACCTTCGTGGCCTCCTCTGGCCCCGCTCCAACAGGTCCATGTCCTTCTTGTGCTGAGGGCTCCAGAGCTGGACACAGCACTCCAGGTGGGGTCCCAGCAGAGCAGAGTAGAGGGGCAGAATCACCTCTCTGGATCTGCTGGTCACGGTTCTTTTGATGCAGCCCAGGATGTGATTGGCCTTCTGGGCTGCAAGCACACATTGTTGGCTCATGTCCAGGTTTTCATCCACCAGCACCCCCAAGTCCTTTTCTGCAGGGCTGCTCTCTATCATGTCATCCCCCAGCCTGTATTGATAATGAGGGTTGTCCCGACCCAAGTGTAGGACCTTGCACTTGGCCCTGTTGAACTTCATAAGGTTTGCTTGGGCCCACCTCTCCAGCTCGTCCAGGTCCCTCTGGATGACATCCCGTCCCTCTGGCACATCCACCGCACCACTCAGCTTAGTGTCGTCGGCAAACTTGCTGAGGGTGCACTTGATCCCACTCTCTATGTCATTGATGAAGATCTTGAACAACACCAGTCCCAGTACAGATCCCTGAGGGACACCACTTGTCACCCCTCTCCATCTGGACATCGAGCTATTGACCACCACCCTCTGGATGCGACCACCCAGCCAGTTCCTTATCCAACGAACAGTCCACCCATCAAATCCATATCCCTCCAACTTAGAGAGAAGGATGTTGTGGGGGACCGTGTCAAAGTCCCTGCAGAAGTCCAGATAGATGATATCCGTAGCTCTCCCCTTGTCCACTGATGCAGTCAATCCATTGTAGAAAGCCACCAGCTTTTTTTCATACATGGGAATATACGCTCCAAGAAAAACATCAGAGGCACAACATTATATGAGGGAACAGCTCCATTGGGCTAAAACACCTTTTTTTGTCTGTTTTGTACAAGTCTGTGTGTTAAAGTCTTAGAGACTGACAAATCTAGTAGCCCAATAGTGGTATGGCTACCACAGCTCCACGGTCTTGGGCCCAACGAGTAGTGAGACTGAGCGTGTATTCCCAATAGGAACACATACACACAACAGTTATAGCTATAAATATGCATGTATGCATATGTGCTTGACCAGCTACACAGATCAATACAAGAATTACAGCACTCACACAAATTCCAACAGTGCAAATAACCTCATCGTCTTGCCCTCTTTGGCGGACCAGGATGAAAGCCTGTTATGGGAAAATATATGCACATGTCTGTATACACATACATACAGTCTAGATCCCCGCATAACTGGTGGGCATAGATACCCAGTCTACCCAGTGGCTGCCCCTGGATCCCCTGGGCTCCCAGTTGCCTCAGCCACAGGCAGACACACACACGTGCACAAACAGGTCTCTCCAGTAGAAGTAACTTGGCAGTGGTGCTGCGGGGGTTTGTGGAAGAGGCGTTGCACGCAGGGACGCCTGCTGCATGCCGCAGCTGGGAAGTGATGGTGGGAGCCCGGATGTTCACCAGCATCTGGAACTGGACACAGAGTGAGCACTGTAACCCAGGGCAGTCCACAGCAGCGATCCAACAGCGGGGGAGACATAGTCTCAGAGGCCTTGGATGGGTTTCTCACAATAATTGAGGGCAGCATCTTAATTTTTAATCAGACACTTGCATTATGACCAGTGCAATTTGTTTACAACCTGCCTGAGAGTCCCTGTAGTGTCTTTAGCCAACTTAAAGCAAAAAGAAGAAAATGACACTGCAATATAACTGCATACATTAGCAAACAGTACACTGCCTTGACTTTACAACCTCAGCATGAGAGTCTCTTCCAGGACTGAAGCATCGATGTTTCTCCCAAATGCTTGGGATGGGAATTACCTGGGGTGACTTTGTAATACCAGCTGACTAGTGCCAGTTTTTAAAGTGATGACTACTGTGTAGTCACAGTCCTTGGACTGGCATTTCAGCTTTCCTCAATTTGTTTCCTTTTCCCTTTCTTTCCAAATGCAAATATATGTTGCTTGCCAGATTTCTTTTACAGAATGTCAGATCTCATGATACTGAAATAAATTGTATAAATGAGCTCTAAGCAACAATGTTCTGCCTTCCTTCTGGCATAGTCAGCCTGATCTAGCCTCCGCCTCACAACTGTAGATGGGGAATGAACATCTGTGTCAAATCTGGCACATCTCGTGACGTGGCTTCCTATTTGAATGTGTTTAAGTTATTAGTGGCTTTCAGAGTTGCCATTCAGCAGCTGAATTGTTAGTACTGTCTACGTGCAGGTTTAGCTGAGGCATGGATTATCGGGCTACAGAGAAACAAAGGGCACAGTTTCACGGTTGCTTTAAGTCAGCTTAACTTGGCACATAGGTGAGGAAGAAGAAACGGTCCTGCTCACCAATTAGTGCTGCCCAGAGGTGTTCACCTCTGTTCCTCCCTTGTGCTGGTACTGGCCATCATGCCAAAGCATGATGGATCAGGTCCGCGACTTTATCGCACCTCAGCTATCCCAGAACAAACAAAAACAAATGAGATGTTGGGTTTTAAACCAAATCAGTTCCTTAATCCTGGTTATGGCATGGTTGTGCAAATGCTTACAAGGAAAGTGAGGCCAAGAAGGCAGGAGGAAGGCAGGACTGTGTCCTCCATAGCGGTACAGGCCTAGAGAGACCGTGAACCTTCACCATACGGGGACCGTAGTCCTTCCACGGGGGAACGCCTGCAGTGTCACACGTGTTCCTGGCTGCATGGCAGAGGAATTCATATAGAGATACGGAACCCTCTTCATCCCCCTTTCCCTTTCTCCAGCTGTCCTTAACTGCCAGGTAAAACACACCGGATTAAACTTGTCCTAGAAAATCTTCCTGAAGGGCCAGCTGGATTTACACCATGTGTCAGTGTCTCTGCAGTAGTTCAATACAAGAAAATCTTTAATAACAGATATTTACGGTCTGGTTTCTCCTCCTACACTGCAATTGGTCAAGTGTAGCTCTGACCGTGACTGTGGAGGCACACTGCTGGGAAACAGGTCTCAGGAGAGACGCTTTTCAAAATGTTAAAGAAAATGCCTACTCTCATTGTTCTACTCTCCTTCTTCTAGGTTTTAAGATTTCTTTCCTGTGAGCAGCATCTTTTTTCAAAGCACACAACACTATCTGGAGCAGTATGAAGTTATCCAGCCTATATACAGCAGTGCTCTTATGCTCTGCTTGCTATTTCCCACTGGCAACATAAACCTGTTTATTTCTTGACTCATCCTTTCATTAGCTATAATCCCATTGCATATATTATTCATAGAATAATATGAATTCAGTAATATATATTGGTGGTCTTTTTTTAATCATCCTCAAATCAATCTTATTTTTCCCTCCACTCTTTAAACCAAGGGGTTTTTTGGGGTTTTTTTTCAAATTAATTTTCCACTAAGGCTCATTTCATTTCACTTTGTATAATCTGGTATGTATGGAGCAGAACAAGGGAAATACTCATCTCTATTTATATGCAATTAAATGGAAGTGATACATCCATGTCTTTTATAGATGGCTTTAATTTTCTCTGTAAAAGCACCTTACCACACTAAAACTCTGCAAAAGCAAAGTGTATTTCCCTTGAATGAAAATTCAAACTACCAAAATACCAACATACCAGGCGGGAGTCTTTATTACTTCTTACCACATACCAGCTCTTTAGACCTATCAGTGCTGGTACGCACAAGTATTAAGCTCATTAACAGTTAGAGAGATCTATATAAGGATATATAAAAAAAAAAAAACCACAAATGAAATTGCGACTCCATGCTTTGCAATGGTATAACCTGACCCAAAGAGGTATCATAGTCTGGTAGGCACAAAGTGTCCCCATAGCTGGGGCCTCACGCCACTGCAGCATGTCTGGGGTGAACTTAGACAAGTCATTTTTGCTCTGTGCCTATTTTCTCTAAAGTATCACAGGGCTTCTAACACTTTCTAAAACTTCTCCAATATGCAGGAAGAATATTCTCTGTCTTCATGACTCTCTGGGAATCCTTCTGACCAGATAACCTCCCTTAGCTATTTCTGCATCAAACATGCGGCTTCTGACTGAACCAGAGAGTTTAAAAGAGAGTGAATTTAGATCAGTTTTTGCAATGTTTAAATATAAGCATTGAACCTTATTTTAGCCTAAATTCCTCTATATTCAACCTATTCTACAATGTTAAAATACTGTTTCTTACCACAAAAATAATCTTTGCATGGAATGTTGATTATCATAATCTAGTCATTCTACAACTTTCAATATTAACTTTAATAACACACCCACTACCAAATATTTTCTTCTTTGGAAGTTCAATATAGAGAGATAGAGCTTCTTTGAGTACTAAATGTGAGACATGGCATCTTTAAAAATTCAAATCATTGAGTCTCCTGTCCCTGTTGGTTCCTTAGCCTCTTATCTGGGACATGAAATTTGGGTGCTTTGATTTCTTCAAGCGAAGGAAGATGCCTTCCAGACAGAAACCGTCTTTGCTTTAATCTAGGTAGAATTACTCTTTAATCTGTCCAAGGCCTTTAAATAAAAGTTCCCTCTTCCAAGTCACTTCTGCTTGCTGCTGAAGACATACAAAGAGCATTAGGCCTAGCAGGAGACTGATCTCCATTTCAGTTAGTTAATTTCCGTATTTTAAATTTCTACTTCATAAGTCCTGAGTGCCCATGACCCTTCTAGGTAAGAGTCATCAGACTGGAGGATTTACAGTTTATTCCTGCTAGATCCCAGACTGGGTTTTCGTCATTTCCATTCCCTGAATAAAATTCCCAATGACTTTTGATTAGCTCTTCTCTTCTTTCTTTTATCCCGCCTCGTCTTCCCCAGCACACTCACATCCCATCTGCTCTCTTCGGCACTGCCAACATCTCCCAAATTACGCCAGTCTAGCTGGGATTGCAATGCTAAAACAGTCTCCGTGTCTGGAAAATATTACTCCTAACCATACGAATAAATAATTATCTGCTTGCCCTCTTTATCTAAATGCTGAGGAAGAAAGTAAGCAACCAGGCTGCTGTAGGACTTGGGCAGATTTCTCTCTCACTGAGCTTCTGCCCAAGAGGGTTTTTTGCACAGAAGAAATGCGGAGATTTGATATCACAGAGCCCTGATCTGATTCTTTAGCTGTCTTTTTTTTTTTTGCCTTTAGTCTCCTTATTTCAAGAAAAGGAGGAAAAGTAGAATAAAATGTCCCTTCAGACATCATTTAATTCATAGTGCTGCTCTCTTAGGCTCTCAGGGCCAGGAGAGGACACAGAAGTTCATATGAAGAGAACATAATAGCAGTGGTTTGCCAAGATAACTGACAATTCTAGGGAGTTCAGGTTTGCAGCTCTGCCACAAACCTGGCTTTTCTACCAGGAACTTTGTCACTTCATGAAGGGACCAGCTATTAGCATCAGCATTTTGTCTCTCTGCATGTAGCTCTAATTCTGCAGCCCTAAGCTCTTCCAAGTTTGCAGCTACTGAGCAAAGCACAGAAAACAAATATATATTTCCAAGATACTAAAAGGAAATAACTTAAAGCATGTCTTTTTTAAGGGAACAGCCTTCCCTTCTATAAGAGAACAAAAGAAAAACTTCTATCAACAGTAAGTGGACCAACATCTGATGATGGAAGTACTGATTCTTCAGACTGGACGTTAGGAAGAAGTTCCTCACCGCAAGGGTGGTGAGCCCCTGGCCCAGGTTGCCCAGAGAAGCTGTGGCTGCCCCATCCCTGGAGGGGTTCAAGGCCAGGTTGGACGGGGCTTGGAGCAGCCTTGTCTGGTGGGAGGTGTCCCTGCCCAGGGCAGGGGGTTGGAACTGGATGGTCTATAAGGTCCCTTACAACTCAAACCATTCTGTGATTCTGTGACTTCTCTCTCTCAGACAGACACCACATGCCCACTATTGGATAAAGCAACTCTTTCTGTAGACCAAGGCACATGAAAGAACTGTCAGATGATCCATCGTAGCTGTTTGGATGTGTTGTCTTTGCCTACAGGAAAGGATAGCACCGAAGGGGAGCACATTTGAAGTTAACTTCCTTAAATGTAGCCAGAATTGAGAAAGTACATTATTTCAGGAAAAAAAGTATCCTACAATGTATAATTCAGTGGTCCCAGTACTCTGAAAGAAAAGACAGTATGATTATTTTCTCCAGTTATAATTTTTGGAGGGCCCGATTCTTTTCAGTAAAGACAAGTCCCCAAGGATAGGAGCTCTGTGTCAATGTCACTACCTGGCTGACAGCAAAAGCCATGGGTTACTTCAGGATTTCAGTTTTCCTTAAAAATGTATGAAGAGAGCTAACAGCCTTAATTGGGGGACTCATAAAAGGTAACTCTCTGATATGAAATGGCTTGTGCTGCCCAATAACTATTTGTACTTCACAGCAGAGATATAGCTTAAGTCATACTCTCTCCAAGGATTTTGCCTCCAACTGGATGCAACTGGGAGGTTTCTTTTTCCACTTAGCTGGGAAACCTTTCTCGAAAGGCAAGGATAAGGTTCCTTCTTTCATGGCTTTGGTTACAAAATATGAACATGGCAGGGAAATGGCAGTGCCTCCTTATTAAAAGGAGAAATACAAGCAGATGAGGATGTAAAAAATACTACTGATATATTAAATCTGTCAGTTTTCTCAGGCAAAAGAAGAAAAACATGAAGATCCTCAAGAAAATACAGAGCACCATGCATTATCTTGCCAAGGAAAAATGAGTATTGTGAGCCCGTCTTACTGAACAAGCTGGGAACAAGCCTTTAAGTGGAAAGAATAAATGCACCCAATTGCTTTACTAGCAAGCAGAATATCTAATCTTTCAAAGTGTCCAAAAAAAAAAAAAAAAAAGCGAAGATAAATGCACATGGCCAGGTATTCTATAGGGAGTAATGCAAACTGTGACTCTTAAATGCTAACGGATGTTTCTGAGATTTCTACAGTGGTGTACAGATATGTTAGATGAAAGAGATACCAGTAAAGATTATGTGATTTTAGGCTGGATAAAGGAGACAACTGTTCATAAACAGCCCAATTAATTGTGCAACGTATCTTCTGCATCAGCACAACTCATCATATCAGTAATTAGAGGCGTACGATTGCGTCTAAATCTAAAGATCAGCTGCGAGGGCAGACAATTCAATGCTCCTGCTACTGCTAAGAAAAGCTCGATATCTAATGTGGGAAACACTGCAAATGAAAGAAGCCAGGGTACATATGTTCATTTCCATGGAAATGCTTTGCATTTGCATTCTGTTTGAAATATTACTGGCCTAAGGATTCTTCTTGAAACTGCTTATGAAACTGCAACATGTAAGTCATCCAGAGAGGATGCTGCGCTTCAGGGCATGTCATAGGAAGCTGTTTCAGTTCTAGTTCTCAACCAGGTGCTCATCAGCCCTACAGATTTTCAGAATGTGGCTGCTCCATGCTTTCTAAAAGTCAGACAGTCCCGTACTCCATTGAAGAGCTGTCTTCGTTCCCATCTACAACTGCTGGGAAAGCAAGGCACCGATAGTCAGGGTGCCTTGCCCAAGGCAGGAGTAAAAGCCAGGCAGGGAAAGGATTGGACTACAACACACACCCCTACTCATCCCCACCCCACACCTCCACCGCAAGCCATACTAATGCCCTGGTTTCCTTTATATTCTATGCTTTTTTTTAACGATTACTGGATTTCTCTATGTTGCTTTCCAAAGATGTAATCTGGTGACAGAGTTCCTGTTCAAACTTTCTTGTGATAACTGCAGCTGAAGCTTTGATATCATTGTTTAAATTTATCCGTCTGAAAGCTTCAGCTGAACATTATTATTCTGACAAGAGTTTTTCTATACAGGGCTGATGAAATTAACTGAAGATGAGACCCACAAATGAAGATTTTAATCAAGATTAATACCCGCATTGTTAAGAGTTGACAAGGTGTATGAACATAGCGATATTTTCATCTATTACATCTTTTGATCCTAAAAAAAGAACCAAGCCTTTGGCCCTACCTCTGTTTTGATGAGTGTGAGAGGTCTTTAATTTTGTGGGGTAAGCAGAGTGTTTCACAATATTTCTGCCCAAAGACAGGAGGTAAAATTCTACCGTCGGAATCCCTGGATGCTTTGCAGAGACCCTGATTCTGCCAAGCACTTGCATATAGAGTCTGTGTTTCTGAGATAACTTGATTCCCTGAGCAGCTGGTTATTAATTAAAAGGGGGTACGGGAGGAACTCAGTGTCCTGCAGCCAGCGTCAGGGAGCTGCAACTGTTGAACCAAGATATCAATTCAAGTAAAATCTACAGGTCTCTTTAGACTGTTTCCATCCCTCATATATTCATATAAAAGAATTCAGTAATCACTCCCTGAGATTCCCTGAGATGCTGATCCCCTCCTACCAATATCTTCTGATCAAGCATGGGGTCCTCTTTCTTCACGTGTAAGACACCTGCATCTGCTCCTCTTGTAGCATCTTCTCACCTCCTCTATTTCAAGCTGGCACATCCAGGTGTCTGCTGACAAGCCAAAGTCACCGTGTAAAGGCAGGGGATCAGGGAAAGGATCTGAGGGTCGAAGCAAAGTGAAGAGATAAGCAAAGCCCAGACACAAAGGGAAGAGAACTGAGAATGTTCGGGTTGTTGTTAATTTTGCTTTCCAAACACATCCAGTAGTTGACTTGAAAATGTCAAAACAAACTCTTCCCATAATGCAGCCTTTGAGCTTTCTGCTCCAAGCTGAAGAACAGACATACAGCCCTGAGCTGACAGACAGCTAATGGGAGAAATTTTGCAGAGAAAAATGTAAAGGGGCAGCTGAGGTCAGAGGTGCTGGTAACAGCTTGTACCGGGTTTACATGGCAAGGTTTTGGTAGTCAAGGGGCTGCAGGGGTGGCTGCTGTGACAAGATGCCAGACTCTGCCCCTGTATTTGATAGAGCCAATGCCAGCCGGCTGCAAGACGGAACCACCACTGGCCAAAGCTGAGTCCATCAGCGACGGTGGTAGCGCCTCTGGGATAACGCAGTTAAGAAAGGGCAAAAAAAGGTTGTGCAACAGCAGCTGAGAGACAGGAGTGAGACAATGTACAACAACTGTGCAGACACCAAGGTCTGTGAAGAAGCTGTGGTTGGAGAAAGACTCTTTCCTGACAGCTGACCTGCTTTATCAAGGTTTTGGACTCATGTAGCTTATCCCTTCCTCCTCAGACGTTTCCACTTTCTTGGTGATGTCAAACCAACCATGGTGTAGCCATACTTAATGCAGGCATGAAAACCCTTGGTAACAGTGGAGATAAAATAGAGGAAGGGGAACAGGTCTGAGCAGCTGGCAACAAGACCGCCCAAAACCAGCCATAAATGTTTCTGAGGGTGAGGAGGAAGGACTGAGGTCTTTAATCCTTTTCTGTCTATCCTTCACAATCTTGTGAATTACTGAGCAGAAATTGCAGTCAGGTCACAGTGAGACGGCAAATTGCATTTATGGAATTTAAAAGCATATTCAGCCTCTTTGTAGCACTGCAGGCCTTTGCTTTTAGTAGGCTTGCATAGGAACTCAGCACTGAAGCAGCTAACCCCAAATGATTTGGAAAGCTTTACATGCACACAAACACAAGTCATTGCATGCCACTCTGTCCCCAGGGTTCACAAAAATAAAAGCACCAACACTTTTTTTTAATCTTCAAAAAGAAATTTTCTGCCAATCTCCACCATAATTTACTTGCTTTTTCTTCTACAGCATTTTTGAGCGATGGTTAAGAAGACACAGGCCCGTGCTAGAAGTTTACCCAGCAGCCAACGCACCCATTGGGCACAATCGAGAAAATTATATGGTCCCCTTTATCCCCCTTTACAGAAATGGAGAATTTTTTAAACCTTCAAGAGAGCTGGGATATGACTATGAATATCTGCAAGAACCAGGTAATGCTACTATTTTGGATAAATGTCAGATTTGTTGCCTATGACCTGGAATAGATCTGTAAAATGAGAAGATATTAAAAAATCCTTCTATTCCAGATTTTCCCCTGAATATAGTCCCAAATTATACCTGCTTGTTTTCACATTTCTGGTCTGGTGGAGAGTCAACATGATACCATAAGAAAAGTTCCAACCAAAAATAAATCACTGACATCAATGCTATCTATCCCAGCCTATTAACAGCAGAATCTGACCCAAATGGTCAGCTCATGATCAGAACTGGTGAGAAAAAGTGCTGGATTTCGAGACTGCCATTTGCCCAGCTCAGCTGTTACAGTGCAACACAAATGGGAACCAGTGGGATTTTATGATTTCTGGATATAGTTTAAAGGAGGGCAGATGCAAAGCTCTCTTTCTGGTTTACAAATGTAATCCTATCTCTTAAGTATCCGGAGTAAAATTCACCTCGTACCAAAGGCCAACACAAGGTCTGTACAGCACAGTCCATTGGCTCTGTGCTTGCCCTATGGTTATTCATACAGAATGCAACTGAATCATTCATAATGCTCATTTCACTTAATCAAATGAATTTTGCACTGTTTAGTGGTGGTTTTGACTTGCGTTGCTGTTCAGAGGTAGTTTTGACTTGGGCCTCTTGGCCATCCTCAGGTACAGGGAGTACAGAGGCTCTTGGGGCTGTAGCTGCTGGGGAACCTCAGGTAGATCAGGTCTTGTGCCCAGAGTAGTGGAACTCATAGTTTTGCTTGAGTGATACTGGTTTCCTTACTGTTTCCATACATATTGTCATTTCCTTATTGTCATACAATGTTATAATACAGGTATCCTTATCCCAGGCTGGACGGGGCTTTGAGCAACCTGATCCAGTGGGAGGTGTCCCTGCCCATGGCAGAGGGGTTGGAACTGGATGATCTTTGAGGCTGTCGTGGTTTTGCCCAAATTGGCCAATGGCCACGACAGATGCTCCCCCCCAGCCTCTCGTGCACTGGGAGGAGGGGGAGAGATAAAGAGAGATTTACAAGTTTAGAAGAAACTAACCTACTTTAATAAAATATTAAGAGTAAAATAAAAAGGGAAATAATGAAATAGATACAGTATATACAAAACCGTATCAAACTCCCAGGATGATGTCACCGGCAGGCACTGGGGAAGTCCCAGACTGGACTCAGCAATGGGTGGGAACTGGGTTCCAGGGCTGGGGTCAGGAACACACAGATCGGGATCAAAGGCAGATGAACAGACAGGGTCCTCCTCAGACGTCGGCCATTGAAGAAAGGGGCCGACCCTTTGATCCCTCAGCTTTTACACTGAGCATGGGGCAGATGGGATGGAATACCCCTGTTGGTCAATTTTGGGTCCCCTGTCCTGTCCGCTCCTCCCCACAGGTGGGACCCCTCTACGGTCTTCTGCTTCTGACCTTCCAACAGGCAAATAACGAAACTAGCTGACCCTGGTTGATATAGCAATAAGTATAATCAAGACCCTCTCTGCATACCATTCCTTGGCACAAACTTACCACTCTGAACGAACCGTTTCGGACACAACATGCTGTTAATTTCAGAGAGTTAGCAGAGACCTAGCTAAGAAGTAAAATTACTGAACAGAAAGTTGGTTCTGTTTTACCTCAAACCAGGACAGAGGTTCCTTCCCACTCTAACCATTATGTGATTCTATGATTGTCTAAGGGAAGGGTTAAATTCTGTTAAAGATATAATGTTGCCTGGAACGGAGGATTTCTCAGATATTTTGGCCCAACCCTTTATAAAACCGGGCCACTGGAATGATCAGACACGTCTCTTACGTTCACCACCATCAAAAGCTACCCGGGGTGTGGGATGCAGTTATCCTTACAAAGTATTGGCCACTGAACAGGCAAGTTTCTGGGCATGTTTGCTTCTCCTGGTTGAGGCAGAAAACTGTCTGTGAACGCAGCTCTTCAATGAAAAGGCAATTAAGAGCTAAAAGTCCAATAACTATATAGCAAAAGCAGCAGGGACATTTTAGCGATGCTAGCATTCTCATAGCCTGCTTTTTCTCTTTATCAAAGTAATAATATCGGTTCTGAGGGCATCCCTGCTTTTCTGACAGAGTTTGCTTACTAACAGGGGTGCACGGTTTCTGCACACTTGATAAACTGTCCGGTCATGCGTTTAGCTTCTTCGTTTAATTCTCAAGTAAAATCTAGCTTGTTCCACAGTCACCCAGAAAATGCGGTTTGGACCCTTTTCTGTGTAATGAAAGGAATCCACAACTCTCCTGTATAATTAAGGCTGGTTTAGTACTGCAACCCAGAGACAGAGGTCAATATTTGTCCTAACATGCCATAAACAATTCGGTCAACCCCAAGTATACAGACAGAAAACAATCAAAGAAATGCTTCAAATATAATCTCAAAATTATAATTTTAGATTTATTAGTAGTATTTTTGCCTTTTTATTCATGTTGACATAATTTAATTCCTGATCAAGACCAGAAATATTTATACACATTTTTAATTAAAGCCACTAGTTTCCTAAAATCACATTATTCCTAGAATCATATCACTAAAAAAAGTGACAAAGACCACGACTTTCAGAAATACGAAGTCCTGGATTGGAAAAGGAAGAAAATGGTAAACTATTTACCATTAACAATTCAATTTTGTTCCCTCCTGGTCTATTCTCCTTTCTCAGGGGAGAACACTGTCCTCAGAAATGAAATTCTTATTACATTCTGCCCATGTTCTTAACACAGAGGTAAGGAAAGTAGCTCCTTAATTATTTTGAAAGATCAGCACAAAGACTGAAATTCAAACTTGTTTAGAAAGCCCAGATAATCCTCAGATGTCGCTCAACCTCTTGTTAATCTCACTGAGAAGAAGAGAGCTTAAGCTATTTCTTATCTGAAGGGAAGAACTAGTTATAAATGGAAAATGGCTGGAATCTCAAAATGCAGATACCGATTTTTCTCAGTATTCCAGTGTTTAAACCCATACTTTTCTCCAGATAGGAATGCTGGATTCCTGTTCAGAGGAACATAGGAGTAAGCAGGGTAGACCAACGATCCACCTTCAAAGTTCCCATGGACTGAAGGGAGAACAGAAAGTCTGTGACTGGCAGCCAGGAGTTACTAGACAAATAGGAAAAAGTTACAAAGGGAAAAAAAGAAAATCATAGCAGTGAAGATCAGGGTGGCTGAGAAGAGGTAGCATTTCTGAAGATCTCCCAGATGAGGAGGACGAGGAAAGGCAGAGGAAGGGGACGGGACAGAGTGAGGGATGGGCACAGAAGCCAGGTCTCGTTTGCAGTTGAAGGAAGTAGCTGGAGGGAAGCAGCAAGGGCAGCAGTTCTGAGCTACAGCACCAGAGACTTGGCAGAGATGAAGCAGGGCGACACAGAGCGCGACGAGGCTGGTTACAAGAAAAAAATCTTGGAAAGAATCCAATGACAAAATGGCGTTTTAACGCTAAATTATATTGTTGCTGTTTCCCGGAGGAAAAGCTGATGCCTGGAGCCCTGCTTTCCGCTGAAAAGCAAATCAGTGTGTGACAGTACGTGGTTATTTTAATTGCAGCTTCATTTATTTTTATACGTATGACAGCCCTAAAGCAGAAGTGGTCACAAGCAGCGTGCATGGAAATCCATCCCTCAGGAATCAAAGACACATGTCAGAGTCTAGTGACTGGGGAGCTGATCTGAGCAGAAGCCGGAGCAGACGCCCAGCTTTCCTTGACATGGGAACCATGAAGTGTAGAACTACCACAACCCGCACGGCTTACTGAAAATGAACATTTGTTAGCATCAGTAAAAAAGATTTGGAAGACTAACGGCACCACCTAGCAATAGCTGTCAAAGCAACTTTCTATGGCAAGTGCTATTCCAAGCACTTACATTTGAGGGCCTGGACCAAGTCTTTTCTATTTTTTTCTTCCAGAAATAGGAACAGATAAATCCGTAGACACAGCCCTGACTTTTCCCCAGAAAAGCTCCCTCTCTCAGTGGGGAAAATTTTGATGACCACTATATGTGTAGCTGGGTGATTCACATTATTTTTTGGAAAAGCAGGCAGCTACCCAATTATAAACCTAGGAATCCAACCGTCAGTTGCAATTTTTGGACACCTTAACTAAGAATATTGGACACTCAGGGCAAAGCAAGGGATAAGAGCGTTGTGATTACAACGTAGAATGCCAGGTTGCCCACGGATGCGTTACAGGAGGAGAGCTGAGATCCAGAGTCCGACTGCAGCTCATTTCTATTTCCAGCTCTTCAGCAATTTGGTTGCGAAATCACATCAGGTGAGAAGAAAACGTGGCAGCCGGCAAATAGAGTGCCACCACAGAGAGACTCCGCTGGGTTTGCAGACCCAGGAGCGCACACTGTCGGGCATAACGTGAAAGGGACAAGTTACGCGTGCAAGAGCCCACAATAAAACAGTGGCATGCACAATAAAACGTGGATGCTGGGACAATAGAAAGCAATTAAAGGTGACAATACTACCTTGGAAGGTGGTTTACATTCATGGATTAAATAAAAGACGAGAAGAGAGCATTTTGGTCCCTGGTTTTTCTTCAGGCAGAGATAAGGAGGTGTAGATTAAGGTTAATTGAAACAGGAGGAGAGAACCAAAGAAAACAGGATGCAAAAATACATTGCTCAGAAAGAAGAGTATGAGCAGATATTTTGGTGGTTATATAACGATGCTTAATGGAGGAACAGAAATATGGATTTTAAAAACAGTTGTGTTTTTTTTTTTCTTTTGCATGGGAGCCATTTAGGGGTAGGAAGCTATCTTTTCATGAGTTATTAACACCCTAGTAGCATACAGTGTGCTAATATCGGGTATCCTATAGCTAGATCTCACCTCTTTTTAGGGAAATTTCCATAAGAAAACTGTGAAAGAGCAGTTATGAAGTGCAAGTGTTAACTGAGGTTGTCAAACAAAAAGTAAACAGTATTGCTCTATAAATATATCGAGGAATATTTGACTTATTTCCTCTCAATAATCCAATATAATCATTTTTTGCCAGTAATCCACTCTGCAGGGTGCCACCATTGCCGGTGAGTGAGCAGGACCCCACAGCAACGTTACTCTGCAGAAGTAACAGGCGGTGACCACTCTAATCAACTTCAGCACTGAAAAATGACTTAAAAAGCTGTTATTAGCCATGCAGAAATGGTCTGATTCTCACTGCTGGGTGGGGGGTGGGTCACAGTTTCCTGGTTTACCCACCTTGGGCTGAAGGCAGAACCGAAAGGGAGCGTCTTGAATGTACCTCAGCAGATACCGTAGCCCTGCCACGGACACCCCACTCCCACCCACTGCACGGCATCCCTTGCAGTCCGGAGACAGAACCACAGAATGGGTCGGGCTGGAAGGGACCTTAAAGGTCATCTAGTTCCAACCCCCTGCCCTGGGCAGGGACACCTGCCACTAGACTGTCCAAGCTGTAATGATGAGGAGACTCTGATTAAGTTAGTAGGAGCTGTGAACTTTGCATCCCTGCAAAGACGAGTGATCCTGCCTTAGAACAGAGGGACTCAATAACTTGAAGCCCTCTCAGTTCATCTTCCTGGTTTTTGGTTGTGGAAGTCTCTCTAATATTTCCTTTGACCACCTAGAAGGACACAATCAGAGAACCATACACACACAAGAAATGGCAGAAAACAGAAAGAACGAACTTGCTCACCAGGATAAGAAAAATTTTTCAAGCTTGACCTATTAAGATGCGTTTGTGCTGCCTCAAGGTTTGCTTTAAAATCTTGAACCCATTAACTACCCAAGTTAACAGTAGAAAAGCATGTAAAATGGAATAGCAAGACTGCCAACATATTGGTAGGGCATATGGCAATAATGGTAATAAATTGATAATAAATGATAGAAAATTTTTTTGTTTATTTCTTGCCTGGCCAGAGTTTTGATTTCTGATTTGTGGAATTAACCCTGGAAAGACTTTGTCATCCTCTACTTTACATAGAAGGAATATCTAAGATATACAAATATTCTTTCCATTTTTTTTTTTTTTAATACTAAGGTGGTTTTTTTCATCCTTGGGATCCATGATATGAATAATGTAGTTTGATGTTACCACAAAAGGAAGATCTCAGGATGCCCATCAGTAGATTTCCCATAGGATGTTTCTTCAATCATCATGGAAAGTCCACATTATTACCCTAAATATAGGAGACGCACATTGTTTTACCTTAAAATTACACTGTTGTGGTTTCCTACCCTCTCAATGACCTCCAGAGATCCATGCAAAATGGACTGCTTAGTATTTTTAAATTGCATTAAAAAAGAACTATCTGGTGTATTAAGAGTAAGAAATTACTTGTGGATGTTAGCTAGAGCTAACACTCTCTTTGAGAAGAAAGAGTATGCCAAGAGCTGAATGCTAAAAGCGTGTCTGAGGTTAATCACTGCTGTTTTCCTATCAGAAGGAGCGAGATGAGGAGATATTGTTGGTATTAGTCACTAATGGGAGGGCAGATATCAAGCACCAGCCCAGCCTGGCTTCCTCTTGCTTTGTCATGAACCTATTGACTGAAAGGGCAGTTTTAATCGATGTTCATGGCAGCTTCCAGGGAGGATTATCATTTGACTCCAAGCACTGATATAAAAGGAATGGAATTGGCATTGGCTAACGTCTCCCACAAAGCAGCCATTGTTGTCCCCACCACCACCGCCCCCTTGACGCTTTTCCCAGGTAGTCATCAGCAAATGCAGCCGCTGCACTTTTGGGCCTTGCACAGTTAGATATTAAAGAATTATGGTAATGGGAAACTGAAATCGCAGTTTGTGTGATTTTGGCTGGGCAGTCAGCCCAGTCATAGTTTACTGTTGTGTTACAGTCACAGGTTAACAGATTATAGGGTGTCCTGGGGTGCTCCGTCCTCTGACACCCAAGAGTTGCCATGGCAACTTTATGATAGCGATGCCAAACACCTTTTGTGCAGCAAAAAGAAACAGCCAGTAGATGCCGGGAGGTGGCTTTTGGCTTTGAGCTAATTACAGAAACTGTACGGACTGAGGCGGACAGGAAAAGAAGAGCATGTTCGGCTGATTATCAGGGTATAATGAAATAGATTAATCCCTTCTGAAAGGGCCTGTTGTGAAATGTGATATCCCATCATCTCAAAGTCATGTTATGTTTTGCCAGGGAGAAGATAGCGCAGACCTCCAACTAATAGTGATGGAGGAGATGGTTCAAGGACAAAGTATGAATTTAAGATGTCACTTAGAAAACCCTCGTATCCCAGATAAATTCTGCAAGGAGGAGAACTTTGTGATAATGCTCTTTTCCCATAACATTAAAACAGTATCAAGTTCCTGTTATGTATCAATCTTCTTTTAGCATATGCATACTCCAGTTTAAATAGCCAGATTGTTTCTAATTTAGACGTTTGCAATGTAAACGTAAAAGAGCTGAGTTAAAAAGCATTGGAGTTGCAGTCAAGCACACAAAGTCAAGAAATGCCAGCATTAGCTGTCTATAGCCATAACGCACCCTCCACATCTACGTGTATGCATTCTCCTCACTTGCACGCCATTTTTTCCCCAGAGCCCCACCTCATTCTCTGCACAGCGCAGACAGCATTCATTAAGAACCGGATGTCCAATCCCTTATAGTTTTGGTTTTCTTTTTCTCAGTGAAGCAGTGTGTAGCCTAACGTACGGTTTATTGCACACTTTCAAAATGCTATCCTGAAGATGTTTCCTCTAACACTTTTCCTTGGTGCCGATCACTGCAGCAGCTGAGTCCTGCAGAAATATGAATTTATATTCACAATACAAAGGATTCAGTGAGTGGTACTGTCCTCATTTGACAGACGAGAAATGAAGGATTAAAGAGATAATGTACCTCATACCCAGAGGTTTGTGGAGTTCACTCTGAAACATCAAGAACCTAATTGTTTTTGTAATTCTTAGTGTTATATAGCATTTATATGTCTAATGAGGTCAGAAGCAGAAGGCTGAACATGCAGACTCTTCCAAATACAATCTCAGAATACAAACTTGGATTAACTGGAAAACAAGGACCAGAGAAATAGCAACCAAACATTCCCCAAAGTGAAGCTGAGTTGTAGTAGCGACAAACAAAATACATTCAGCCTAAACTCAGCCCAAGTTGGAAAGGAAAAAAAGAAAGTGATTCAGGCATCAAGCGCTAAGGATAGCTTCACCTTAAAGGCAATGTGAGCCAAAAGCATCTGTTCAGGGCACAGTGCACATAACAGCATAGGCTGAGAAGCACCATGATCCAAGAAGATATATGGAATTACTTTCATGGGCACCAGTGAAAATGCCAGATGGCAGGAAGACATCTATAGCCTTTGGGGGGTATATCACACTAAATACGGCTGACTACATCTAAATCAGCCCAGATGCATGAAATCTATTAAAAAATATACCACCATAGGGTATCCTAAAGAAGCTACCCAAAGAGGCGCTTTTTGCCCCCCTTAATAGCTAGTAATTACAGCTAATAATAGTAATTATAGCTAGTAATTGGGAGATGAGGCTTCCAAATCCTCCTTGGCCCAAGCGGACAGGTATTCCCACTTCTCAAATTCAAGCCACCAAGCTGTTGGGTGCGTTGGGAAGAGGTCACTTTCCAACCTCTGTCATGGCGTGAGAGCCCTGTATGGCAGGGTCTTCATAACTCATCAAGTCATAGTGAGACAGACGGACAGACACACATTCATACCACGAGGCAAGAAGGCAGCTGATTATCTAACCAGTGAGAAACTGCCCTGTATTCACCAAAGAAAAGAGGGCTCTGACTCTTTCTTTAAGGATTTCTTGTGAGTGAACCGATAATAGTCTACTGCCTCTCCCCGCACAAGAATTATCAAAGGAAACGAGCAGGTGGCAGGTTCAAAATTAGTGAAAGGAAGCTTTTATTTTTTCCCCCAACATGTAGTTAAGACAAGGATCTCCCTGCTGCAAGCAGTTGAGATAAAAGTTCAAAGAGCAGCTAGAAATGCTGATGGAAGGGGAAAAAGATAATCCTCCAACAAGTATTATATACGATGACACCACGTGGTTCAGGAAGTCCCTGAGCTGCAAATTGTTGGAGGCTGGGTAAGGATTTTGTGAAAGGATCCTAATAGGCTTGACCTGTTGTGAAACTCGTCCTAGCGCTCTGCTTCAGTCGTTGTTGCCAACAGGACGCTGAGCCAGCAGGACCTTCAGCCACCTCTGTCAGACTTCTTGGGTCTTACAGTTTTGACAAAACCATAAAGAGCACTGGGGACAGTGAACTCTATTCCTGCTTTTAATACGAAGATTGAGAAACAGACTGTAAGGACTGAAGAGATTTGTTAAAACTATTTATGACCTTCAGACAGTTTTTAGCAGTGTAGTCTCTCCTTTCACTCAGATTTCCAGTGTTACCTGTTACACAACTTCTATAAACTGACAGTACATTGCATCATGTAAAAGGACTTTATTTTTCTCTCTTCTCTTTTTTTCCTTTTTTTTTTTTTTTTCTTTTTCCAGCACTTGATTCTTTCCAGGAGTTTTTAATACCCTACCTTGAGCAAGCCCGTCAGATCTGGGCTTGGTTGGTTGGAGCAGCTGTGATTGGAGGCGTAATTACTGCTGTGCTCACGGGGCTCATTCTGGCCTGCCGGAAGAAAAGAAGAGGAACTTCTTCAGAGATACAACCCTTGCTCACAGAAAGTGAAGATTACAACAATATATCTTACCAGTCCAATTTCTAGAGGCCTCCGGTAACTCAGTGATGTTATTAAGGTGCTAATCAAGCATGCATTGTTTGATTCACGTTTACAAATACCTTGTTGAGGTGTGCTGCGTAAGCAGGCTGGACAGTCCTGCTCCTCATGCCTCTTGTAACCTCCAGTGTTGTAGAATCTTATCAGACCCAGTCCTACAAAAATCTCCCAGATCCAACATAAGTTACCACACCACCCAAAGAACACCATGTGTTTCCTGTGCTTGATTAAATAATGCTCCTATGAAACCAGACCAGCTTCTGTGTTGGTGACTTTATTGTATAATGCTCCGTAGGGTCCAATCCCACAGCCCAATCCATGTGATCTGTGCATGGATTTAGTGAGAGGTGTCTGACTGCACCATTGGTGCTACTCTCATGTTTGAATGTAAGAGCAGAACGACCCCTTTAGTTTAGTAAGAAAAATACGTGGTGTCTCTGAGTAGAGTGAATGACCCATAGACACATTTTTCTTCTAGGATAGAAATATTCTCCCTCCAGCTCCCATAACATCATGTTTGTCCTTGATTGAATGCTGTCGGCAGCTGAAAGTGAGCTTTTAGAAGGCACTTCTCACTTGTCTCAAACGCTCCAGTTAGTTGTCCTCTGTACCACCTTGCTTTCATCTGGGGAGGTGAGAGGTTTTTAGGAGATGAAACCTAGTCTCACCTTGTCCACTTTTGTTCAGTTTTACTTAACGATTGCTCATATTATGGTTGACTTTTGGTTGCTCAGTATGCACATTCCATACAGGTAACCCATGCATAACAAAACAAGGTGTGGAGGGTTGACCATGGCTGGCTGCTGGGTGCCCACCAAACCACTTTATCACTTCCCTTCTCAGCAGGACAGGGGAGAAAAAATATAACTAAAGGCTGGTGGGTCGCGATAAGGACAGGGAGATCACTCAGCAGTTACCGTCACAGGCAAAACAGACTCAACTCGGGGAAACTAATTTAATTTATTGACAATCAAAAGTCAGAGTAGGATAATGAGAAATAAAGCCAAATCTTAAAGCACCTTGCCCCCCACCCCTCCCTTCTTCCTGGGCTCAACTTCACTCCCAATTTCATCACCTCCTCCCCACCAGTGGCGCAGGGGGACAGGGAATGGGGGTTGTGGTCAGGTTCATCACACGCTGTCTCTGCTGCTCCTTCCTCCTCAGCACGGATCCCCCATGGGATCACAAGTCCTGCCAGCAAACCTGCTCCAGAGTGGGCTCCTCTCTCCATGGGGGCCACAGGTCCTTCTGGGACCCTGCTCCAGAGTGGGGTCTCCCTGGGATCACAGCCTCTCTTGCAGTTTTTTCCCCCTTCTTTGTGTTATCACAGCGGCACTACCACCATCACTGATGGGCTCAGCTTTGGCCAGCGTTGGGTCTGTCTTGGAGCCGGCTGGCATTGGCTTTCTTGGATATGGGGGAAGCTTCTGGCGTCTTCTCGCAGAAGTCATCCCTGTAGCCCCTCTGCTGCCAACACCTTGCCATGCGAACCCAATATACAAGGTATCTAATTACATGATGAACCTTAACCAAAAAGCATCACTTCTTTTTTTGGGATGGTGACTCCAACTGGCTTTTGATAGTTAAAAAGTTCATCTCCAGCCAAAAGCATAAATTCACAGCTGTCCTGAAATGTTCTAATACTGTTAGTCTGGTTCAGAAGACTCCCATCACTTTTTGGTCTTCTTTTAAAAAATTAACAGGAAAGGGCAAGATTAATTAACAGAACATGCCTTTGTTGCTGGAGAGACCCGCTCCACTGATGGCGATGCTGCCATGTGGGTTTAGTCCAGGTGCTCAGGACAGTCTTGTCGTTAAAGCGATAGGTTCAGCCTTTGGGAACTGCAAACGAGAGTGCCTTGAAGGCTGCAAGGGGTCACAATCAGGTTCAGGGGGGCTGTGAGAAGGCTGAGGGAGGGAAGGTGAGTGGGAAGGAAGGGGCGACACTGCATCATTTAGAAAACGGGGGGAAATACGTACTTTGGCCATTGGTCTGAGTGCTCTTTCCTAGTCAACAAATGCCACGGGACCTCTTGGATGAGCTATTTTCTCTCACAACTATCTCCAGTGAACATCCTCATGAAGCACTGAAAGACATTATTCTGATAGTTTTCAAGTGCCCAACGACATGGATTCATTTCCATTTCAGGGCAATTGCACTGGAATTGTCCTCTGAACTGCAGAGATCACATCTCTTTACAGAGCAGGAGAGACAGAAAACAGCAAGGGTCTGGCGTGTCTGTTGGGTAGGGTCCACTGGAGCAGATGTTTCTGTAGGAGTTGTCCTTCCATGATTTTTCACATCAAAGTATTAATATCCCTCTCCTGCTGTGGAAATCCTGCTTTCAAGGAGCATACAAGGACATTCACAGTCTCCCAGCTACTCTTGACTGAACAGTAATAGTCACAAAAACAGACAAAATGGAAGGTGAGAATAAAACTACCAGCGTATTCCACTAGAAATAGAAGGAAAGGTCTACACCCTCAAATCCAACCACATCCCATCCCCAGGAGTGGAGTGACTGACCAGTGCCTGCTGATCTGCTCCACTGCCCCGATTAAGGAAGGCGTGGGCTAAAATCGCCTCCAGCTCAGCAAATCGCAGACCTTTTGCTGAATTGAAACTGCTCTCCCATGTGAAAGACTCTGGTCTTAAATCCAAACGAGATGCTTCTTTTCCTATGGTTTCTGACTGATGATCTGAGACACTAGTAGATGAAAGCTCTCCAGTATCTTAGAAAGTATTAAAAACAATCCCAATGCATGGGATTTTAAATGCTTCTTGGCACTGAGGCATAGGCAGGAGGAAAGGAATTATATTATGATACTATTTCAAGTCATCAGTTCAGTCATTTAATTTGTGTTTCATATAACCCACAATATTCTATTGGTAGAAATAAATACTAGCAGCAGAGGAAAAACATCCATATTTAAATTTTGATTTCATAAATGCTGATTGGTTTCAAAGTCAGATAAACACAAAGATTTTTTTGTGGTCTATTTGAGGACTCCACTCAAATTCTACAACTAGTAACTATTAGTTTAATTCATCTGAACTATTTCAACTAATTAAGATGCGAGGAAAAAACCTCTGATAAGCACGCAGTGAAAAGCACCCTTTGGTGCTCAGTGACTCTTCCAAAACCCTTGCTTCTTGTGTTCAGTAACCACGGCTTGGTTAAAATATTTTAAATTATTATGTAATCCTTATTCTGCTAAAGTCTTCTGAACAAATATGAAAAAGGTAACAGAAGAACTTTGAGAGGGAAATCTTTGTGGACAGTGAGATTAAAATAAAAAGTGCTTTTTATTCCATAATTGTTCATAGAAACCTAAGCTGCACAATTACCTGGAATCCTGGACTCTCTGCTCCCACTCGGTTCTCCTGGGCAGATGGAGAGCTGCCAACACACAAACGGTGTCGGCCACAGTGGAGCTGAGCTATAAAGCCATGTTCAGTCTGTGGAGGGAGAGTAGAAATCCCACGAGCCCCCGGGAGCTTCCCAGACAGAGAGGTGTCTCCTGTGGGACTCTGGAGATTGTACGCTTCTGGGGTCCCCAGTCCTGGAGTTAGAATGTGACAGGAATATGTTGGAGTCGTGCACCTCCAAAATCCCAAATGTCCAGCTTTGAGACAGTCTGAATGGCTGCAGTAGCCTGAGACAGACTGCAGCAGAGCCGTGATCCCTGGCTGGGGGGATGCCCTGGCAGGAAGACAACTCCTGTGTTATACTGGAAGTTTGTTGAAAACAATGTCTTTCTGCAAAATATTTCATGTCCGTAAAGTGATATTTTCCTTTGAAAAGTTGCTCTGACCGAAAAATTCTAACTATATTAAGCAAGTTTATCTCAACCATTGCAATATTCCATGGTTATTTCGCTGTCTCTGGTGAAAGTGCCTCATTTTCGTACCTGCTAAGGTAATTTTTACCATATGTCACCTCCTCGCAAAGGATACAGCCAACAAGTCATTTCTGATTCAGCTCCTCAGCTGTTGGGGTCTTCTCCACAGACCTTCACCATTGTTCCCTGGGCATTCCTCCTTTGGCCACAGGAGCTCATCATCCATGGAAGGATGGAAGTGCAGCTTTGGCTCATCAGGTCTTCTAAATCTTGCCAGCTCTTGATCTTACCTTCTTCCCCCAAAGCATGGAACCTTGTGACCAAACCTTGTGACTTATTAGCTAAAGTCTCTTCATGCTCTTCTCAGAACACCTACCAAGCTTCTTCCTTTCCCTTTTCTTCAGTGGAGGATCTAACAGCCTGTTTTCTTCCCCCAGAAGTTTCATCACAGAGACCTCAAACTAGCCCTAATTGATGAAAGGGAATTTGCATCCTCTTCATACTTATAGGCATATCCCCAAGCATTTTTCCCCTGTAACTCCCACTCACCATATGACTTGGAGACCACGTCTGCTTTGAGAGGAAACAAAGAACACAGAAGCAGGGGATAAATAGTACAGTGTATATTAATCTTAGTAACTAGGACACAATTGATACAAGCAACTCATGCCAGTTCTCTCCATCAGGGGGTTTCTGCTGAGACCGCTGGCCTGATGAGAGTTTGTGGTTAAAACTCTTCAGAAATGTATCTGACTCTGAGCACATGAAAACCCAACTGGTCGTCTCTTCTGAGCAAGCTCTTCAGGTTCCTCCACAGTGGGGAGTGGGGACTGACTGTCTGGTGGCGTTGACTGCACCAATCTTAAAGCACCTATTTTGGGACAGGAGAAATTGTCCTGCCGACATGCCTAAGCCTTCCCATTGACTTTCTGGGGACTCTGCGTGTTAGCTGGGACCAGCCACCTAGTCTTTGGATGGGCCAGAAGAAGGGAGAGGACTCTTTCAGTACCATGGCGCTCAATGATTTCTTGGCACACCTCACCTGCGCTGACGGGAGACATTGTGCGTTCTGCCTGCAGGCTACAGACGCAATGGGACCTCATTTTAATTCTCAGTGTCATGTTCAGGGTTGTGCTTACTCCTGTGCTCAGACGTATGTAAGTTAAGTGTTGAAGGACCTGCTTTCTTCATTGATGCTTCCCTGAGATGGGAGCTGGAGCTCTTGCATTTTTTTTTTCTTGGGAATAATGTAACGCCGTGAGGCTGCGCTTGCTGTGTGATCTCATTGAATTAGAGTGGGCAGAACTTAAAATGCAACTCTGCCTTTACCTTTTCCTCTGTCTGGCCAAGATGACTTGAAATAAGAACCTTCCCATCGGCTTTGGGCAGTTGGCTCAGGTTTGGGGAGTACATTCTGTCAGGATCAATGCCAAAAATGGGTCATTACAGTGATTGGTGCCATAAAACCCAGATCCTGTGTATGTAGACCATGCCATCACATAAACCTTGACCCCAGTGGGCACTGAAGTCAGGTTTGTCTGAAAGTACGTGTTAGATGAGGATCCCACCAGCTTCAGTATCCAGGGATGTATTTGCAGTATCAGGACCATGTTGTTTCACGTTAATGAAACAAAAATACCATATGGCTGATGTTCAGAAATCTTCTACAGGATACGCGGCAGCTTCATTATGACATGCTCAGTGCTGTGTGTCTCTTGCCTCTGCAGAACGGTTACTTCTGTGAAGCCTTTCATTTTCTAGCCCCGTGTCTTTCTTCCCCAGACTATTAAGAGTCACATTTAGTCAGGGCAGGACAATGAGCTGCTGGCAGTCTTTTCCATTCTGTTCCCCCTCCCACATTTTCCCCAAATTTATATTTTTAGCACCTGCCCTCTCCATTGAGTTAAATCTGTAATTCACCATCTGTGGATACACGTGTGCAGGGATGCAAGTCATTTTGAATCACTCTCCATAGTGAGCTGGAAATTAGCAGCAATGAGACCTTACCATTAAAAATGGCCTTTTGCTGTAATTTTTGTAATAAGCTCTGAAGTAGATATGAAGTAGCTATTATAACTACAGAAAACCAACTTATTTCTGCGTATCCCATCTTGCATCCATTAGGGTTTTTGATGCCCCATTTTACACATGGACATTTCCCCAGGCGTCTGCCTGCTACCTCCTCCTCTTGAGGGCGTCAGGCACGCAGAATTCACACAGTGCTAAAAAGTTTTGGAAACCTGCTGGATTCCAAAATATGTAGAGAAACTAGTTCTTTCCCTGCATACACACAAAATCCCCTTTGAAAGAAGAACTTGGCTATAAACATTGACTCTGGACCCTCACTGTGGCTTGGCACTTCATCTCCCTTCATGCAACTTGGTTCGGCCTTCCCTGTCCTGTCACCCCTCACTGCGCCATTTCATCCGTCAGGAAAAGGGATCCTTGAGGGCTCGGTGGTGGGATTGTCCCACGTTACCGAGGCTGGTACAGTGATGGCAATGCGAAACAGCCCACAGGGGTTGTGCCTACACCGTGTCTGCCCGAGTGCGTCACCCAGATTCTAAAGGAACTCGTATGTATGCAAACACCTCCCTGATTTTCCTCATTGTTTTCTAGTAAAAGAAACATGCTCAGGCAATAATAAGCAAATAAGGTATTTTCAGGTCAATTACACATTGTGGACAAATTTTCATATATTTTCCTGCAATCCTAACAATGTTAAAATGTTCCTGGTTTGAATTGCTTCTTGAAAAATTTAAGCGCAGCCATTTCACTGTGCTACATTTTCGGACTGCTGTACATCTTTCCAGGCGCTTCTGACAACTGTGCCATAAATATGAATAAAGGAAAGCAGAGTCTGCAGAGCCTCCGAACTCCGAGGGCAGAGCCACGCAGCCGGCTGCCCTTGCCTTGCATACCAATGCAACCCTCCTCGTAACCACATTCTGCTCCTCTCCACCTCTGACTGATGCTGATGAGCCTTTTTGCAACATTAATGTCATTACTCACCTTCACTCCTACGTGCAAGCTATTGCAAACAGATAGTCCTTACACACCACAGAAGAAAATATACTTCTGGGAGAAGTGCTAAAAGCTTAAGTTCTTCACATGTGACCCCTTCATGCAAAGACAAGAACGTTGCAAAAACATGCCGGATATTTTGTCACAGAGCTGAATGTGTCCCGAAGATCTGCTAATCACAGAATCACAGAATCTTCAGAGCTGGAAGGGACCTCTAGAGATCATCTAGTCCCACTCCCCTGCTAAAGCAGGATTGCCCAGAGCACATCACTCAGGACTGCATCCAGGCGGGTCTTGAAAGTCTCCAGAGAAGGGACTCCACACCCTCCCTGGGCAGCCTGTTCCAGTGCTCTGTCACCCTCACCGTAAAGAAGTTTTTCCGTGTATTTGAACGGAACTTCCTATGTTCCAACTTGTGCCCATTGCCCCTTGTCCTGTCATTGGGAACCATTGAGAAGAGTCTGGCTCCATCCTCCTTCAACCCACCCTTTAGATACTTGTGTGCCATAATAAGGTCTCCCCTCAGCCTTCTCTTCTCCAGGCTGAAGAGTCCCAGCTCTCTCAGCCTTTCCTCATAAGGGAGATGCTCCAATGCCTCCCTCAATCGCTGGACTCGCTCCAGCAGTTCCCTGTCCCTCTTGAACTGGGGAGCCCAAAACTGGACACAGTATTCCAGTTGTGGCCTCACCAGCACCGAGTAGAGGGGGAGAATGACCTCCCTCGACCTACTGTCCACAGTCTTCCCTCTGCAGCCCAGGATTCCATTGGCCTTTTTGGCGACAAGGGCACATTGCTGGCTCATGGATAATTTGCTGTCTACCAAGACCCCCAGATCCTTCTCCTCAGAACTACTTCCCAGCAGGCCCACCCCTAACCTGTACTGGTGCCTGACATTCTTCCTCCCCAGGTGCAGGACCTTGCGCTTGCTTTTGTTGAACCTCATGAGGTTCTTCTCCGCCCGGCTCTCCAGCCTGGCCAGGTCACGCTGGGTGGCAGCGCGGCCCTCTGGGGTGTCAGCCACCCCTCCCAGTTTGGTATCACCAGTGAACTTGCTGAGGATACGCTCTGTCCCCTCATCCAGGTCATTAATGAATATATTGAACAAAATTGGACCGAGTATTGACCCCTGGGGGACACCACTGGTTACAGGCCTCCAACTAGACTCTGTGCCACTGATCACAACCCTCTGAGTCCTGTCACAGCGAGCTCTCGATCCACCTCACTGTCACCTCATCTGGCTGACACTTCCTCAGCTTCCTAATGAGGATGTTATGGGAGACAGTGTCAAAAGCCTTGCTAAAGTCGATGACATCTACGGCTCTCCCCTCATCCAGTCAACCAGTTACAACATCACAGAAGGCCATCAAATTTGTCAAGCATGATTTACCCTTGGTAAATCCGTGTTGACCACTCTCAATAACTTCCTGTTCCTCAGTGTGTTTGGAGATGACATCCAGAATGAGTCTCCCCATTACCTTCCCAGGGTCAGAGGTGAGACTAACCGGTCTGTAGTTCCCTGGGTCCTCCTTCTTGCCTTTTTTGAAGATTGGAGTGATGTCGGCCTTCCTCCAGTCCTCAGGCACCTCTCCTGTTCCCCATGACCTTTCAAAGACGATGGAGAGTGGTCTAGCAATAACATCTGCCAGCTCTCTCAGCACTCGTGGGTGCATCCCATGAGGACCCATGGACTTATGAATATCCAGCTTGGCCAAGTGGTCTCTGACCCAGTCCTCCTCAACTGGGGGAAAATCTTCCTCTCTCCAGACCTTCCCCCTTGCCTCCAGGGTATAGGATTCATGAGGGACAGCTTTAGCAGTGAAGACCGAAGAAAAGAAGGCATTCAGTAACTCTGCCTTCTCTGTGTCTTCCACCACTAGGGCACCCATCTCATTCATCAGTGGGCCTACATTTTCCTTAGTCTTCCTTTTTCTATTGATGTACTGAAAGAATCTCTTCTTATTGTCTTTAACTGCAGTGGCCAAGCTGAGTTCTGATTGAGCTTTGGCCCTTCTAATTTTCCCCCTACATAGCTTCGTTATATCTTGATAACCCTCATAAGTTGCCAACCCCCTTTTCCAGAGAATGTAAGCTTTCCTCTTTTTCCTGAGGTCCAGCCAAAGCTCTCTATTTAGCCAGGCCGGTCTTCTTCCCCGTCGGCTCGTTTTTCGAGCCATGGGGATGGCCTTCTCCTGTGCTTCTAAGAGTACCTGCTTGAAGCAAGACCAGCAAGGTCTTGCCAATAAGGACTTAAAGGCCTGGACTGTCTTCTCATAAATTTACTGGGCGATTGGCAGGGTGGAAAGTAGGGGTTCATTAATGGTGCTCTGCTAAATGTACTGTGGACTGATTGCATTGTCAGATGAGCTGGCTGTGTAGGATGAAATATATACATGGCTAGATAGTTGGAAAAATATCAAATGACCAAGATCATGACAGTATCTGTATACAGAATTATTTATTGGTGTAATTATGAGAAAATGTGATTTTTTTTTTTTTTTTTTTAACTGAAGCACAACACACATCCCAGAGTGACAGAGCCACAGCCATTAGCAAAAGATATAAACTCATGGCAACGGAGAGGTGCTATACACCTGTATTCTTACACTGTAGCAGTAAAAGTTGTACAACATGTGCGTATATGTGTGTAGACAAGCCCTATAAGGACACTTTTTCCTGCTCCCCTTTCGTTTGGATGACATTACATTTATACCACAAACAAGTGAATGTAGGATTTGTAAGTCAGAACAGCAGCAATTTGTTTCAACTTTGATCGCGTCAATTAATGCCACAGTGACCACACAGACCACATCCTCTTTTGCACCATCATGGACTTGAGATGCTACTTTAAAATTCATTTTAGTTTTTTAATTCTATAGCCTGTGGTCCCAATTATTTAATCCAGTGGGTGACTTTCAAAGCACCAACCTCCTATTAACATTCAGGGAGAATCAGGCTCTTGACAACTCTCATTTAAGAACCTAAATGAAAATGAGGCATTTCTGTCTTCCCAACTGGTACCAGAAAAGCTGCTTTTCACTTTGGAGAATCAGATCACTACAGTCAGAAAGACTTCTCCCTCTCAGTGGAACAAATACACTTAAATCCTCCCGTCTAGATAACAAGACTTAAAAATGATGGCGTCTTGTCTCGTCCTAGGAGCCATGGCACTCGGGAGCACCAAACGGGGATGTCTGCAGGGAGGCTGTCACTTCGGAAACTGTTCAGAGGTCTGGATGCAGGCGACAGGCCGGGGAATTACTGCAGTCATCACAATTAAGGTGACATTCTCATACAAGAAGACATACTACTGTAAAACGTTACATGAAGGCTCATTTGGAAAATTAATCTGTAGAGGGATCAGAAACTTTGGGCTAGCGAAATTAATTTTCAGGAAAACCAGAAGAAGAGTTTTGGGGAGGGAGACAGGACAAGTTGGTGGTTATTCAGAACATCGGTCACCGGTCCACAATGCACAGTTTCAGATTAGAAAGCGCGCTGTTATTAGGCTCAGTCTAATGCTGGCGCATATGCTAAACAAGACACCAGAAAGAGTAATGATAAATCATGGAGCCATTAAATTCCTGAGAATTAAATCTGGGAGGAGTTGGAAACGGGAAATGGATGAGAAGCGCAGATGATTGTAAGCCATCTCGCATACAAAAATGATGATGGGTTTCCAGGAGAAACAATCCAAGTTGCATTGATTAGAGATTATTCCAACGTGCCACTCTTCAGCCCTCCCGTAACAGCCACGTGGCTCTAATGCGCTTTAGGGCACATTTAAGGCTAAACATCAGTTACCTGCAGTGAACAAGGCTCTAACTGGATTGCGCAGCCGCTCCCCAGCCTTCAGAAGGCTGGTGGGACCAGCAATGGGGTACCTGACCCTTTTACCCCAGAATTTAGAATGAGGAACAGGTAAGGAATCACTCATGCGCTCCTGGGTCTCAATTTGTAACGCATGCTGCTTTTTCAGGTGATTCTCCAGCTGAGAGATTCTAGGACAGGGGACCCAGATCACACCTAACCAGCACCCGCATTTGCAGTCCATAACATGCTGCATTCTCCAAATAAATGAGTACGTTCCCTATAACATTAATGGAGGGGAAAAGGAGCTTTTGAAACAGATTTTGTACACTGAAATGCAAAAATCCAAGTCAGGTGAGTCAAATCTCCCTGGAGGTCTTCAAAGGCTTTCCCATCTCCCCACTGATTATGTGAGGAAGGTGTTCATTTACTTTAGGAGATTCGGTTCATTAAATACCTGACATTCACGAGCGGCTGGTGCCTGGACCGGGCAGACAGCTCAGCCCACAGCCGACGGTTTTCTCCCTAGAAAGGCCCATCTGTTAGCGGGAGCCGACTTTGCCTGACATTGACCACCCTTCTGCTCACCTTGTTATCAATAATTTATCATGATCAATGATGCCTATATAGTGCTGAAGTGGGGAGGAGGAAGCAGAGTTTTTCTCTTCTTCTGGGAAAACAGCAGACTGCAATACTTTGCTGCCCAGTGCAAGGAGAGTTTCTTATTTGCTTCACCATTTTTAGCCAGCTTTTGTCAAAATACACAGCCCCTCCCCCCAGTTTTTGTGCTCTCCTTCCCCAACTCTTCTTGCGTGAACAACAACATTTCCCTCTTGATCAAATGCATTTGTGAAATGTATCATTTCCCATAAAAGCCCTCCAAATATCAGACAGAAAATCAAAGCTCATGAGCCAAAACACATTTTGCCAAACCTCATTACTTGGCCAGGGGAAGGTGAGTGGGAAAGGACATTCCTCTTAATGAAAAACAACATAATTATTTTTGAAAATATCAATTTTTCCTTTGATAGCTCTGCCCAGTGTGCCACGGACCCTGCATTAAGTATAAATAAACACCTTTTACATTTCCACAGCTCAGGAACTTCTCTGAAGTGTAGACATTAAGTTTCTCTACATGTTTTTAACCTAGCAACTAAAAATAAATGAGAAGGAATATACAAGGTTGGTGTTTTTTTTTCATCTTACTGCAGTTAAACTCATCCTGGACGGATGTAGTACCTGGAGGTACATTTTACTGTCATTATATCAACACTGCTCTGGAATGAGAATGCGAAAAATACAACCCCAAGATTCATATATGCTGTTTAATTGTGTATACTTACGTCTCAAAAACAAATAATTACCTAGAACTTTTGAGAGCAATTCTGAAAAATCTCACTGAAGTCTGCACACTTACATTAATCCATGTTTCACATGTAGTTTTCCTAAGAAAAAACCACAACCCTGGCAAATGCAGAATGATGATTAGGTGGATGGCTACCAGGACGTTCAACGTCTCGCAGAAAGATCGAGGGGGTGCTTCAGTCCGTAGTGCGCCAGAAAGACCCTTAACCACGTTACCGGGAAGTGGATTATGAGTTTGAAAACAATTCTTTCAGACTGGCTGTAGAATCATCAGTCTCTTGAAGATCATAGTAAAATATCAGCTCTCCGTTACAATCCATCGAAAGCAGCATGGTCTGAGCAGGTAATTCAAATAAAACACACCGTGAAATACTTCACCAGGCCGAGCAGAATAAAGCAAGTGCCCAGACTTTGTGTCACTCACTCAGGCTCTCAAGCACTCATCTTAAGTGGGAAGGATTTCTACACACTTCTGGTATCGGAAGAACTTTGTTCATCATTTATTTTGGTAGGTTAGGGTCAGGCAGGCGTTTTCTGTTCCCACTATAAACGCGGAGTGGAGTAGAGAGGACTGACGTTCTTCTAAGTCCCAGTGGTGGGATGGCTGTGTATGAGAACCAGATATTCTGCTTCTGAGATGGTCTCATAGTTGCAGATACAACACGTATATATTTGGCACAGTCCTTCATTTCAAATGGTCTGGATTTATCAGAAATTTCCAGAGGTGGCATATGAAGTACTCATGTGCCTGATGTTTTGAGTCAGAAAATGACTCTGGGTGGCTAAACAAGGGTGCCTAGTACAATTTTGGCACTTCAGGTATCCTACCCAGCTTCCTGCTGTTGTTCCAGAGGATCCTGGGTCTCCTGTAGCATATCTACCAACCCTGCGGGGATGCTTCGGCTAGTTTAGGGCACCTCAAACAGTATGAGAGACTCTATTTCAGCAGTGAAATCCCAGCCTCCCGTACCAGCAGTAATACGTATGCACACATGCACATACACAATGCTTCCATGATTAAAGCAGTACGTCATTAATTAAAACCAGGTCACAAACAGCAACTCAACCATGTTTTGCTCAGTCTTGGAATGGTTGTTTATTCCAAAGTCATGAAACTTCCTGTAAAGTAAATACCTTGAGAGTACAGTGCCATAATTACATGATGAATAAATGTATGGTGCTTTGTCAAATACAATAAGAGATATAAACTCAACTTAGGGTGTCCTGCTAATATAACAGAATGTAAAAATAACATCTGAACAGCAACAGAACTCAGCAACCAAATACTTCACTTGTCAGGATTGCCATTAAGATAAAATGGCTAATTCAATCTAGAATCAATCAATGGCTAATTCAATCTAGAATTAATCAATGGCTAATTCAATCTGGAATCCAATCTAGAATCTAGAAAGCTTCCTTTCCATACCGCAACCATGATTTTGCAATTTAACTAAACAAATTTGCAATGAAGGACTATTTGGCAGGCAAACCCATAAAACTCTTTTCAGGTGTTGACTGTCCCCATTTTACAGGTAGGCAAAAAAACCGCAGGATTTTAGAAAGAAGCTTAATGCAGATGGGAATCAAAACCTCAGTGAACTTGAATTCTTCATGTTACTCTGAAAATCCTAAACTGAGTGACTGTTTTGTAAGGAAACTCTGTAAGACCATGGGGTAAAGCCCAGAGTGTCCCCCTATCCGATCCTTTTTCAGCCAGTGGTTCGCACCTACCCTCACAACACCGTGTAATTAACACAGGGACACTACGGGAAAAGATTTCTGCATATGACTCAGGAAAAAGAGAAGAAGAAAAAAACTCTGAAGGACTCAGGAAGAAGAGAGAGAGAAGGAAAAAAAGCTTTTTTTATGATCAATTTTCTAGCTCTGCCTTATTATACAGCTAACTGGCAAAAGCTTTGCTTCGTTTGATGGGAACTAAGAGAGTTGAAAAGCTTATTGCTTGCTCTTCGAAGGTTTACGAGGCATGCAGTTACAATAGTGACCTATTTAAATCCTTCCAGACAGTGAAACGTAGTTCCTCTGTTGTGTTGGGGGGCAGCAAACTGACGCTACAAAATGGGCTGTTTCATGTGACAAGGGCATGACTTGTTATGGGCAGGAGCCCACTAAGTACTATTCTTGTCCTTAAAGCCAAGCCTGGGGGGGAAAAACTAAAAATGAAAGTTCAGGACCAAATTTTGCTTTCTGTTCCACTTGGAAACTAAGCAGAGATTTGTCTTCAAAGAATTGTACCACATCCTGGTCTATAAAAACGTAATAACAGATTGAAATTACATTAATGTAAACAGGCATCTCTGAAAAGAACATTGAGTACTCAAAACTGTGGACATTTACGCTAGTACTTTCCCAAACGGTTATCTCGCACATAGAGACAAAAAAGTAAATGCTGCCTTCCTTTTTAATATATTGTTTTTATTTCAGCTGTAGTGGAAAAAAATATATAATTACAGAATTGGAATTCAGAACGAATTTTCTGCCTTCTTCCTTTTGGGACAGGAAAGAGTGAGGGAAGAATGTGGTCAGTAGTGAAAAAGTCAAGACGTGCAACTACGGAAAAGACAGGGCATTCATTTTTTCTATCACATGTTAACTGGAAATAAGTACTTCCAAGGCTTATTTCTTAAAAGCAAAATTGTAAAGTTGAACTTTATTGCTTTTTGAAGAGTTTATTGCTTTTTCCATTTTTTTTTGGATGGCAATACTTCCATCTGGGGTCCGTATCTTCTTTCCTGAGACTGGATTTTGATTAATTGTTTCCTGTCTGCATAGCACTCTGGTTCCAAGAAGTCCTTTGACAAGTGGGAACTCAAGCGAAGGTCTTTTCAGGAAACCCACGCTCATACCAGCGTGCCCAGTTCTTATACATTTACCATGTCAAACTCTCACACGGCTTATGAGCCCCAAATAACTACCCAAAGCGAGATAAAAAATTGGATCATTTGTTTTCTTCCTTTCTGAGATAATTCCTAGCTCTATATACCCTCATCACTACGAGACGATATACAGAAACTACTGAGATAACCTAAGCTGTGGCCAAAGAAGGCCAAATGCCCACCACGCTCCCTGCCCTCAGTAGACACAGCTTCCCCATGGGAGGGCTGGTGTGTCCCCAAGCGTCCACCGAGCCCCCGGCGTCTGGCTCAGCCTCTGAGCGCAAGTTACGGAGCAACCCAAGCCTAGACCTGCCGCGGACATCGCCTTGAAAGTTCAGACGACAGCGTAGACATGATCCTAGAGAGATGCTTTGCTTTAAAAGGAAGATATTCACTTGTCGAAGCTCAGTTTGTGGTAGCATTCCTTAGTTCGAACAGCACTTTTCATTAATGAAGGTTGGAAAGAAAAAATAAACCAAAGAATTCTTTGCCACTAGAAAATAATAGTTTTTTCCAGCTGGTTTCCACTCTCCTTGAAACATCTTTGAAAGTATATTCGGGACATGGTAACATTTCCCAAGTAAAAAAAAAAAAGTTTGGGGTTTTTTTTGTTCTGCTTTTTTGCTCTGAAATGAAAATATATTTATATAAACAATGTAAAACCATAGAATCTGAAAAAACCTCTCCATGTGCACGTTATGGAACTAATAGAGCTGGCCCAGACAAAATATCTTTTTGGACATCAGTTTGAGGAAAAATGTCACAATTATGTCTTTTCTCCTAAACTATCACAGACCAAGGAAACCATTTCTTACCCAACGGTGCTTTATCAAATTTGCTCTTGCGAGTGATTAGAAGGAACACAGGGAGACAAAAACTCAGTGGGATTAAGGGGTTTCACGACCTGGCGTGCACGGGCTAAGGCTTCTTGTTTCAGAAAAAGATAACTAAAAAGCCCAGAGGTTCATCAACACACGAACCCTGGAAGGGGCTCTTGGTCACACCTGCTTCCCAGTGAAAGCTCCGCCCTTTGCTCCTTCCCAGAGACGCAGAGCAGAACACACGCGTTGGGAGCCGTCTGGTGAACAGCACAATCCCCCTCCTCCCCCTTTGCAAACAACGAGCTCTCAAGCTCCCCGAAGCAAAGAAACCAGGCAAGGAAATACTTAATCAGTGAAAGGAGGGATTCATATGCAGCTGATAAACCAGGGGCTGTACGGAAATAGAGAACGTAATTGAAAAAAGCAACCCTTTCCATCACTGCCCGCTGACCTGAAATGCCTACATGCAAATGCAGAAACACGACAACTCATTGACGGCTACAAACCATCTGCCTTTCACAGAACCAAATCTCCGATTCTCATCCAGAAGATGACATGATCATTGCTATGACAAGTTTTCCCCATTTTCTACACATCCTTGTGCTACTGCCCCTCATCTCCGTCTAATAAGGCATCTCCAGGACTAGGATGCTGCAACCCATCACCTTCCTAGTGCTAATCACAGTGACTACAAGACCCCCATTGGTTTGTGCACATTAGGAGCGTTATTAGGCTGGTGTATGCTATGATCAAAACTGAGGACCTCTGCGTTTCCCAAGGTGGCATTTTCCTGAGTTAAGGGAAGCAGAGAGTGGGAGAAGCCTCTTGACACAACACGTGCTACGGAGGGAGAGAGATGGGTGTGAAAGCTCAGCTCCCACTTATCTTCCCTGGAGAGGGAGCAGACTGAGGTTAATGAAAGCACCAACGCATCCAGCTCCAACAGCTAACGATACTTCACTATCAGTGGAGACCCTTTGCCAAGTTGCATCTCAGACACGTTTTTAAACTCTGCTTGGGGACATTATGTTTTTCTCAAAAAGCGTATGTTGAACAGTTACAAGTGCTTGAGCAATGAAAAAGAATAATGCCATAGGTGAATCTTCACATTCTTATCAAATACTTTTTAACAGTTATTTACGTTGCTCTGACACAATAAAGGAAAAGCACAGCACTTGTATCTTCTCTGCAGATTTTGCCATTTGTTCCTCGTGAACACGGATGCAAATGCGGGCAGGTATATTCAGCTGTCAGCGGACGCTGGCATTCACCGTCCTCATCTGCTCTGGACAGGACACGCTTCGAAGCATCTGGCACCCAATGAGGCGCAACACCACGCTCTGCTCCGCGCTCCTGGACAACTTCTGCAGAGCCCCAGACACACACGGGGTCCGTCCGTGCCCCCAGCCCAGCGCAGCCGAGGCCGCGCTCGAGCGTCGGACCAGCTCCTTGTCTGTGCGACTCACCCCCGGAGCGACAGCTCTGAGCGCCAAGCCGCAGAGTGCGCACGGGCGGCTCACCCGCCTGCATTTAGACCTGCTTCTATCCCACACCGCCGGCTCAATCCGAGCCCTCCGCCTTCTCTGATACCACAGCGTACCTCTGGGACAGGCTCTGACTCAGCACCGTTCAAAAACGTGATGGCCAATGCTGTGGCACGGCCTGCTTCTGGCTATGGATCACGTATCACCGCTGTGTGTTTCTCCTTAAAACAGTCGTTTTCCTCCCCGCCCCAACCCCCCCCTTCCAGCAGCCTGCAGAGCCGTGCAGCATCCCTAGCCAGGCTGCTCCGAGTGCAGCTCAGGACACAGCCCCCTCTGTACGCTCTCTGGTATTTTGCATTTCTCTCAGATTATTAAAGGGAGAAGGAAAGGCTCAGAGGTGTTATTTATTCAATTCAGAAGCAACCCGTTATCACCGTGTTACATTTCTAACATGCAAACACCTCTACACAGCACCAGGAGAGAACCCGTTATCCCCGAAAAAGAAACGATACGCTCTTTTGAAATCAAAAGAAATGCCCTGCTGTCAGTGAATATATTCCTGGGTACAGTACGAGGAAGTTTTCGCTTTTCCTCCCCCACCCCTCATCCAAATTTCTTCCCCGGGGTTGCGGAGTACGAGATGAGCAACGCGACCTTGCAACGACAGAATTTCAATGTGTGCCCGGTGCACCAAAAGCAATGCAGCAGCGTCTCCCTCCCCGGTGCTGCCGTCTACACCAGACATCTACGGAACGCTGCTTCGCATCCTCAAGGCTGTCCTCTCCTGGGGTCAGCAGCAGCCAACACAGAATCTGTTCAGTCAACTGCCAAAGCCGCTTACGGCTGGCACAGAGCGCCACGCGCTCCAGGATTCCGGTGAGGAGGAGTTAACAGGTAAAAGCCATTCCCAACCCCAAAGCTGCAAAACAGAAGTGGAAACAGGTTAACTAGGAAGAGTCAACAGTGGATTTATTTCAAACAAATTGCTTATTTCCAAGGTGTTTGCTAAAATATACGGTTTTTCTTAGGTGCTTTAGCTCTGAGTGGTGCGCAAAAAGGCAACGTCTTTGCAGATGTTAGTTCTCAAACCGCAGGGAGACTTTGCATCCACATCCAGGCAACGGGGCTTGCTTGTAATTTCTAGAGTTGAGGAGCCAGGAACAACGTCTCAGTCCTTCCCCTTTGCTCCCAGGTTCGAAATATTTCATCCCGTTCATTGCTGGCATTCATCACGCTCTCCTGCCCGGCAAGCCCAGGTTGACGGCAGTTCACCTGGAGCTGCAGGAGCTGCTCTTGGCTTCCCCCTCCTGGTGTAACAATACAGGTCATCAGGACGAAAGTGCCGATTTTGGACTGTGGCATGGACAGACTTTGCCGGGACGAAGCAGACAGCACGTAAATATCTTTTGCACGGTCTGACATTCTCAGAAATCCAAGGGCTCTGTTAAGAGGCAACGTGCAATTGGCACGGGCGGCTCTCCCCAGCCTTCTCTCCGCGCCCCTGCACAGCTCCAGCAGCTGTCTCTTACAAATACGATCCTTCTGGGAATATAACACTTCAGGCACGGCAAACCTCGAGCATCCACTGCAAGTCTGGAGATATTCATAACCTCAGAGGAAGCGCTCAGCATTCCACCGTACCCAAAACAGATCCCATCCCTCTTACAACACGGGCGGTACAGCTAGCGGGGCACTAAACCTTCTCAAATACTCACCCAGCCCTTTACGGAGCAGCATTTGTTGCTCAGAACCTTTGCACAAGAGCATTCATTACACATGTCAGTCCAGCAGAGGACTCGGGGTTCAACCCTAAAGGATGCTGGCTAATTAAGGTACTGTACCTATGAAGGGAATTCCAGAGCTTCTGAGATTTACTATGTTTAGTACCGGCACTGAAATATCAGGCTCTTCATGGGAATGAAGAACCTCATTTCAGCTCCATGTGTTTCACCAGTGCATCGCTGTAGTGGCCTTAATGAAATACACCAGCCGCGGAGACGGTGCGACCCCCAGATCAGCATTCAGAGCTCAGTCCTCACCGTATTCCATATATCCCTGAAAAATGTACATTCATTGCAGAAAAGCTCAGTTGTGCACGGGCATCAGCGGCATTTTGATTAAACCTTGCTGTTAAATCCTCTTTGTTAAAACAATAACGGACTGGTTTTATTTGTGAGGGCTGGGAATTCTGCAGACAGATCAGACACATAATCCAGAGAAGAGCAGATCCAGCTTGTCTTAAATCACACTGGCATGTTTATGGAATGATTGCCAGGCTCAAGTGAAAATTAATCTCCCTAGAAGCCCTTTTATATTTTTTAAGCAAGTAAACATTGCATTTTAATAGCAATGCGTCTTCTCTGACTCGCAGGGCTCGAGCTGCTGTAGGCCATGACTGGCGAGCCTCCGGCCTGCTTCTCCCGGCAGCATCTTGTGGTTTGAAACTAAAACCTGGTGCGTCAGCGTTGAGGAGAGGCTTTTCTCTTTAGCTGCCTGTTCTAAAAGCAAATTTCTTACCAAGCCATTACTTCTCCGCTCTGTTAGGCCGTTACAACTGAATTATTGTTCCCAACGCGGCTGGTCTGCCGCTCGCGTTGTCCGCCCCTTCCCAGCCAGCCCCAAATGGCTTCCCCACCCACGTGCTGGCAGCGTCCACAGCCAGGGGACGACTCCGCACTCGCGTGCCCTGGCTGCAACGTGTGCCCACAGGCCGCCCCGTGCGTGTATCGGACTGCGCGCGGATGCAAGCACGGGCAGCGCTTCCCTCCCCTGCAAGGCACGTCTGCTGACACGGCAGGCGAGGATCTGCCATCAGGGGAAACGACGAGGATTCGTGCCGGGGGAGTAAGCGCCGCCATCGGGACGCAGCGGCAGCTGAACACGCGCAGGGCTGTCACACGCGTCGTCACATCAGGCTTGTGTGGGCAGGAGTCTTCAAACAGAGAGAGGGTTTATCTCTTTTCCCTCGACAGCAACTGTTCGCTAGTCTGTTGTGGCAAAACATTCAGCATTTTGCAGAAAAATGGATGTGGCTCAAACTTCCTACCCTAAGCAGTGCAGCCATCGGCCAGGTGCCTGTGGTACGCGTCGGTGTCCTCTCCCCAGCCCAGGTTCCAGATTGTGATCTCTCGTACTCCTTTCATGTCTCCTAGAAGAGCAGATAAAAGACCACGGGAGAACTCACACGCTATTAGTACCACAGGCTGCAATCGGGAAGTCTTGCTCCGAACCCAGGGCTGGAATAATCGCCAGGGAGAGACGGGCTGTCCTGCAGACCGCAGCCGTGAAGGTCGCTCCTCATCAGCCCTTCCCGCGCTCCATCAGGGCTCAGCGCTCCAGCCCGTTGCTCCAGCAGTGAGCATTTGCTCACACAAGTAATCTCGGAGCTACGGGAATAGAATGGCTCGGGTCAATCCGGCTAATCCAGCTGTCAGCTGTGCACAGCCCCCAGCCCGGCGCTGCCGCAGCACGGCTGGACTCCCATTGCAGGGAAAGGGCCTGGTTTCCATCGTGGCGTGAAAACACTCCTGTTTTAAAGAAAAGCCCCGAAACATTTATGATGAATAAAACACAAAGATCCCGCTGAGCAAACACGGAGGGGTCTGCAGTTCTGTGACAGACGGAGCGAGAAGTGGCAGATCCATGGTGGGATCCTGCTCCCGCCAGCAGGACGCGTGTGACAGACTCACTTACAGGACTCACTTTACAGCACAAAGAGACGTTCAGTTATGTAAATCCGGTTCAGTTATGTAAATCCGGTTGATCTGTACATGTGGAATGAAGTGCTGTCAGCCTTCACTCGCTTGCGGGGCACAGAGTTGTATTTTCAGGTACACGTGGCTTACAGATAAAAAAGCTACGGAGTTCAGAAGAGAGCTCAGCTCGGTTTTGCAAGCTGGAGACACGCAGAAGCAACAAGGACAATGCAGCCTCTAGAAACACCGTGTTATCACAACACGTGTCGCTCCTGAAGCCAAGACACAGTCACCGACCCTTCAAATTCTGCCCCTCTAGAAAGCATAGCTCAAGGAAAAGGAAAAAGGCAACTGAGGCTTTTAGCCTTTCCCCAGACTCGCCCTCACCTGCTCCAGCAACTACTCACGTGAGCAACAGGGAGGTTTGGTCAGGCGAAGCTTTACCCAAGATAAAACACAACTGCAGCCACACAGCAATTAGACCTTCTCGCTGCAGGTGCACCGACGTCATCCCGAAACATCAATTAAGCCTCACAGCACGGCGGAAAGGCGGAAGGGCAGAGAGCCCCAAGCCCCTTCTGCAGCGGGTCCGTGAGGTCCGTGCGGGACAAAGGCAGCCAGAGGAGACGGCGGCTCGGCCCGCGCCCGGCGCTGCCCGCACGGCCCACCGGAACCGCGGCGTCCCACGTGCCGACACGCAGCACCAGCTCCTGCTGCAGAACAAGAGCACAGGACCAGTATTATTATTTTAATTAGAAGGCAGTACCTATATAGGGGCTGAGCCAGAAAATATCATCTGTTCTAGCGCAGAGCTAACTACGAAACTGGCAGCTCATTATACGGTAACGGAACAGATATCTATCAGAGAGGAGATGTTAAACCACAAACAACGTCGTGATTGCATGACTCTGAACTGTATTTAAACACCATTAGATACTACATCCTAAAACAAGAGGAAAAAGATGGCTGTCTGGCTGTGGCTAATAGACGCAGTCATGATTTCAATCATGCTTTAAGCTAACTGCCAGCAAACAAAAAAGCCTGCAGTATCGGCAATACCCAGCATCTATGCGTTCTGCCACCAATGGCATGTTTATTATAAGATCCACGCAGGCAGCATTAGAAATAAATCTTAATAATTAAAAAGGACCTAATCCTTTTCTGCATACCTCCAATTTTACAGTGACAGATGAATGAGATCCAATGGGAAAATAATGATCCTTCCGGCCTCAAAAAAAAAAAAAATTAAAATCAGTAGCTGCAATGTAGGTTCCCATCTCTCACTGCATTTCTATTTTGGCTTCTCTCTGCTCTAGGCTACTTTGAGAATTCTCGTCTGTAGGAATACATCCATCTCCGGCTCTTTCCTTCCCCCACGAATTTCAAGTTGGGCAGAGCCAGAGGTAAAAACTCCAGCGCAAAGCGCAGACACCGAGGAACAGACCCCCCTGCGGCCCCGCTGCTGCACCGCCCCCCCGCTGCTCCGCGGAGAAGCTGCCGAGGCAAAGACCACGCTCACTTTCACCACTTGCACATACACCGTGCCCATACACCACCTGCCAGAGAAACGCTTCCCTCTGAACACTGGTACTCCCAGATCCCTTCACAGAGTTTGCGCTGTGAGCTGGGAGTTAGTGTTTTTCCTACCAAAATAAAAAAAGGTATTCATTGGAAGGCTGTAAACCCAATCAAATGCACTGTGCTAAACACAGGCGAAGCCCGGGCGTGAGATGCCGAGCCGTCCCACCTCCGTGTGTGCTGCAGACGCCGCGGGGCATCGCCCCCCGGCTTCTGATGGAGACAAGGGGCAGGTTTTCAGCAAGCGTAAAGCGACGCTGCTCTATTAAGATGCACTAAAATGATGCCTATTTCTGCCAGCGAAGTGCCTGACTCCTGCTTAAACGTCTTCTTCTCAGCGAAGTCAGGTAAGGAGGGTGAAGAAGAAATAAGGGAAGTTGGACTGGCTACTGGATGGAGAAAAAAAAACAACTTGCTCCTCAGAACCAAAAAGTTTTAAAGTGCCTGTTTCGACCTCTAGCCCTTCCACGGCAAGGATGAGCAGAGTGGAAAACAGCTGTGGGGAGGAGAAGGGAAGGGGAGATTAAATTTGGATATTTCAGCTCCTCCCCTTTGGAACTTCCTGAAACCGTGCTGCGGCTCCTGCAGGGTTTGTGCCTGCACGCGGGATGCAAAGAACCGCGGTAAGGACGGCTGCGTTCTTACTCTGCTGCACATCCGGCCCGATCCCGCTTCCAACGACATCCGTGCAAACCAGCGTGACCCCAGGGACGGTACTCAAAGCATCGCAGTCAACCAAGCGTAGGCCAGCCCCTCTAAAGCTGAATTTCAACCTGCTGCGTTGTAAAATAATCAGTAAAAACATCTGAGTGCTTGAGTATTTGACATTCAGGGCACGTGCGTGCAGAGTGAGTGCAACTTCCACGCTGAGCACGCGGTACAATGAAGCATCCTATCCCGCCCGCTCCCGTTAACCAGCTGCTGGATCCACCTTTCTGGCTGCACAGATCACACTCACTTTGCAAACTCACTGAATGCTGAACTGATGCGAGACAGAGACTTCTCGCCACACGGCCGTCTGCTTGTCCAAAGGGTGAGTGACACCGCGCCAGAGTCTGCCCACGGGGGCTACACAGCTGTGCTCACTTTTCCATAGGTTAACCTAAACCTTTCCCTATATTCCACCCTCTCTTCCATTCAGGGTGGGAATATTCGCATCCATTATGGAAGCAGACTAGTAAGAGTAACACTCTATATTTTAAATACAGAATCCCAGTTCTGCAATGTACAAAATCTTTAATATGGAGTGTTTCCACCCCAAAGCCATGAGATCTGTATACCAACAAAAGCAATAGTCTTTGTAATACACTGTTTTGTCATTTGGATTAACCTGGGGCTTGGTTTACTCATCCAGCTTCAGAGGACTGGAAGCGGAAGAAGTTCAAATGTTCCACAGATTCTTCTTCCATCAGGTTTTAAAGCAATTGTGCCTCTCCCCAGCTTCTGTACTTTTTAATTAACAGAAACAAATCCAAAGAATCGCCACTGCTACGAATATTGTGCGAGTGCATTTGGGTTTGAGCATAAGCACTTATTATTTGTTGGTATACTGCTGCATCCATCATTTTCCAAAGTCTTAAATTATCATAAATAAGAAAATCTGTGCTATTCTTTGGTACATTTTTGTCTGTTTAAACCACAGCTGAACTTTAAGTTGTACAAACAAAAAATTGCACTTTTATCTTCAGGAGAGCCTTGCGAGTCCAACAGACTTTCAGCTGAAGGATTCCTTATTATACTCAAACCTTGTCCCATAAGAGTTGCTGCTGTTGCTCAGTTTATGAAGTATCTTAGAGATTTTGTTTGGTCCACAACAGAAAACGCCAATGGTTTTCCTGTTAAAAAAGAGAAGAGAAGAAAAGAAAAAGTTATGACATTGCAAACAGACAGTAACTTCTAGCGATGCATTTGGATTCTGGCCTGTAGAGCCAGAATGACAGATCTGGATTCTGCGCTGCAGAGCAGCACACTAGATCACTAGATCACTAGATCACTACATCACTAGATCACTAGATCACTAGATCACGTAGTCAGCATTACTGAAGCCACCAGACTTCTCCCAGGTATCCCCACAACAAGCCCTATTACTTTTTTGACTAAGACAACCCTTAGGAAAAAGTGCCTCATCTTAGTCGCAAGACACCAAGTGATGAAAAATTACTGCTTCCCGCTCTGATTTTTTCCATGATTAATCACTTTTTTTTTGTTAAAAATGGTCCTCACTGTAATGACTTCATTAGTGTAACTCGCGAGTTACGCCGGCAGGAGATCTAGTCACTAACGGTGGCTCGTTACACTAACGCAAACAGAGCACTTCTAACCCGTGATTATTTCTGGCAGCAGCAGAATACTTTTACCGCTTTCGTTTCACATTAGCATGCGATCTTTCCTCCAGCAGCTGTATCGGGAAGTCTTACGAAAAGCCAAACACGGAACGCGATCCTTGTTCATCGCCCGCGGCTGGTGGCCCGGGTTCGTTCGTTAACCTGACTTTTTCACACCGCTCCACCGACAACAGCTCTTTGCTCTCGGGTCGCCCCCAGCACAGGCTGTGGGTCAGACCCACGGTCAGACGGCACCCGAGGGCTCGGAACGGCGGCCAGCATCGCGACGGGGCCGCCGCAACGGCGGGACCGCGGCTCTCAAGGTACTCACCATCTCCCCGTTTTTGACAGATGAGGGGAAGGGAAAGGATGGGGCAGGGGAAGGATGCCGAGCTGTCTGTTCTATATAATGAAAAAAAATATTTGCCTTCATCTTCCTGCTGAAATTGTGCAGAGAAAGATCTTAAAGATTTACTGGGATAGAGAGAGGGCACGGAACAGGGGACGAAGCTGTAACTAACGGGACCTACAGCACCCACAAGGGGGCTGGAGACGGGGGTTCTGGTCCCTGCCTCCGGGACGGCTTCAGTATCTTATCCAGTAAATATTTAATAAAAATATCTTGGCACATGCGGGATAAGCAAATGCACGGTTTAAAGCTGCCGCTGTATTTTTTGTGTGAGGTGGGAATGGAACACACTTAAGAAATCTTTGGTGCCTATTGCTAAGTGTATGGGCCCGATGTGAGGCAGCAGCTGGAACGGCACAGCAGCACACCCCACAGCAGCACACCCCACACCAGCACACCCCCCACCAGCACACCCCACACCAGCACACCCCCCACCAGCGCACCCCACACCAGCGCACCCCACACCAGCACACCCCCCACCAGCGCACCCCACAGCAGCACACCCCACAGCAGCACACCCCACACCAGCACACCCCACAGCAGCACACCCCACACCAGCACACCCCCCACCAGCACACCCCACACCAGCACACCCCCCACCAGCGCACCCCACAGCAGCACACCCCACACCAGCACACCCACACCAGCACACCCCACAGCAGCACACCCCACACCAGCACACCCCACAGCAGCACACCCCACACCAGCACACCCCCCACCAGCGCACCCCCCACCAGCACACCCCACACCAGCACACCCCACACCAGCACACCCCACAGCAGCACACCCCACAGCAGCATACCCCACACCAGCACACCCCACACCAGCACACCCCACAGCAGCACACCCCACAGCAGCATACCCCACACCAGCACACCCCACACCAGCACACCCCACACCAGCACACCCCACAGCAGCACACCCCACACCAGCACACCCCCCATCAGCGCACCCCACAGCAGCGCACCCCACACCAGCACACCCCACACCAGCACACCCCACACCAGTGTGGCACCGTAGAGGGACCAAACAGCGAAACGCATCACAAAGGTACGCAGGTAACGGCATCGGTGCCCTTGTGCGGGCATCTTACAAAGCTGGCTTTAATTGCCTTCAATCACATCGTTCTCATACCAATCTATGGCAAATATTCGTAACTCGTACTTTTCTCACCCTTAGGCTCATCTATTAAACCTTCCTGTCCTGGCAGCGCTCCTTTTAACGGCAAGGGCTGTTGTGCTGGTGGCTGGATTTGCAGAAACAATGACCCTACTATTGCTTGCTGTCGCTCTCAGGGGTCCTCAGCACTTGCAGAACTTGAACACGGTCTAAGCGGTGTGCGGCAGAGGGACAGGGTGCACGAGCTGTCAGCATGAATCTGCCTTCTACGGTGTATTTAAACGAGAGAATTAATGTTGTTGGGTTTTTTCATTAGTCTAATTACAGACAACCGGTTAATAAAACCCAAAGAGTTCGTCTGTCTCTCTCCCTTTCGTTACGTGCATGTATAGCCCCCGAAGCACAGACACGTCTACGCAGCACATGCTGCTGATGTATTCCCATCCCAGCAACATCCTGCCAAGAATTTTTGGTTAGTAAACAGAACGACGGAGAGGTTAAACGATTTGCCCATGGCCACACAAGAGATGTGCGACTGACGAGCAAGGTCTCCTGAAACCCAGCAGAGCCCCTGCCCAGGCGGTGACCCAGAGGGTCTCAAACGTCCTTCCCGGGATACCCACCATCACCGTCTGTTCTGGACAACCCCCCACGTACCATTTATCTCCTCCCGCCCCCTGCCCACGTCCTTCCCCACCTACCCCCCGTTCCCTGCCTGCAGGTACCCTCCTCCCCGCCCCGCAGCTACTGGCAGCACACACAGCTGTCCTGAGCTGACGGGCTTTAATTGCGTATCGCTTGTTTGGGGCGATGGCTGGCCTTCGTGCTCAAACGACAACAGACAGCTATTGCTGAGGCATAATGTCTGAAAATCTTTTAAATACCACTAACGTTTACCATTAGGGAAACTGTGTAATAGGCCATTCTTTGTAATAATTATAAACATTAATAAAGGATTTTACTCGTTCAGAGCACTAAGTAAATAACTTCTCAGAGTTCCTATGGGATGAGTAGGTCAGCATCTATTCTTACAGCCATTTCATGAATGGCGTGAGACGAGGGAGAGGTGAAATACTTTTCTACCTAGAGAGAACAGAGTCAGGACTTGAAACGTTCTAGTTTGAAACCTCATATTCATTCCTAGAGAGAGATTTCTCCTTTACAGTGCACAAGAAATCTATCGTGGTGCCCCTGCCCTCCCCTCCTACAGACATTCATGTCTTTTCCTAGGTCAGACTCCATCTGGAACAAAGCACGCGTCCATTTGAACTAAGCAAAACCGAGCGAGCGCGGCGTGAGCTTCCCATCCGGGAGACAACTGAACAGGAACAAGGCTGCTGCTCTGTCCCCAGAGAGAGAGCACGAAAAACAAGACAATTTATTATATAAACTGTCCCAACGCACATCCTTGGGACTGCGGGTGTCATGTGAAATACCAACAGCAGATGGCACACGTCTGCTCCTCGTAGTCCAGGAGAAAGAACTGGGAACCTGATGCTGGGCTGTCCCGTGTCACGCTCTGAAGGTCTGGCAAGGCTCAGGCACTTACAAATGCTCTTTGGTTATTTGGGACCCAAACAGCAACAACAGCAACAATCCACAAACCACAAACCAATCAGACGGCTAAACCGATGAGAGGTTTGCCAGCTGCGTGTCTATTTATGCGCAGCTTTTCCTAAAATCACAAGATAAAAAGTGGAAAATATCTTGGCTGCCCATAAGCAAGCCCAAGGGATGGCTGCAAATACATCACTGGCACCAGATGTTGAAAATAACTTGGTTGCCCTGCCTTTTTTTTTCCTTCCTTTTTTTTTTTTGGTCTGCATATTGCAGCAGGGACATTTAGGTGGAAAGTTAATGAGAAATAACAACTGAAATGGAGTTAGTAGGAGACCAGGAAACTGGACTCTAGAGAAAAATGTAAGTTCCCTTCTCATCCAAGGAAACAGGGAGAATATTCACCTACAACAGGCAAGTTTCTGTGGGACAGCTGAGTTATGGGTTACACTACTGTCATCACGTTACACGTAACTACGTCTATGGATACAGACCTGTACCCACAGAGCCGGCTGAAGGGGTGACGAAGGGTGCGGAAGCCTACATCTTGGCAAGCCGCAGGGCAATCAAAGGAGCCAGAACATTATTTAGGTACTAAAATACACCTGGCTTGGAAGTGGTGGCACAATTTAAAGACCTGATGTGGAAATGCAGAGAAAATGGTACTTGAAGTCTAATTAGGAGTAATGCGATGGAAAACACAAAAGAAAAAGAAAGTATGACTACCACTAATAGCTTCATCTATATTATGTGCACTTACAGCCTTGCAAGGAACCTGCAGAAACCTCATCATTTTCCTCTTTTAAAACTGCATTCACCCAGTTAAACAAAAAACCCCATTAGAATGGAGCTTTTATGCTCCGTAGAGGTCAACAGTCCTCTTCACAGAGGACTCCGAACCAGACAGTCAACTTGCTTCTCTGACCTCTCTTTTTCCCTTTCTTTCCTGTGGTTCTTTACTACGAAACCCTTCTCTAAGGGGTTCTCATTTGCACAGTGTGAGAATCCTACTGGGGATGTCCCTCTGCAGCAGCCTTTGGGGTGTCCTGGCAAGGGACCCTGTCCGCAACGTCCTGTAGGACCTGAATCCAAGACACATATTGCCAGAAGCTTGCGCTGCCAACAGCGATACACCCTGGCGCTCAGTATTTCCCAAGAGCCAGGGCCCAGCGTCCCCGTCCACATCCAGCCTCAGAAGAGAAGAGTCCATAACCCATGGGCAGATGTTCACTTTGCAAGTGCAGCAGAGAACAAAGAGTTATTGAGGGAAAGTTCTGCAGGGGAACGTGAGAGCAGCTCTCACCCTGGTGCACCCAGATTCCTACGAACAGCCACTGGGGGTGGTTTGCTGCCACCCTGCTGACTTTGCCAGAAGTGGATTAGGGAAGATTCACACAACCCCTTCTGCCGGATTGGCTTCTGAGGCAGAAAACTGCCAGTGGGGTGTAAAATACTCAACCAACAAAGCTGGACCTAGACAAAGACATTCCATGGTTTAACTGCATGTCTACTCTGGTTTACAACTGTCTTGTTTCGGACCATAATATGTTTGCCTAGCACAGTAAATAGGCATTGCCAGGTCTTAACAAAGAATAAAAAAGTGCCAGGAATCTCGACAGACAATATACACTCTGAATAAAAACAATACAGGACACTCAGATTCTTCCTTGTGCATCCTGTTTGTAAACCAGCACTATATATCATGAAAATTATAGGAGAAGTCAACAATTTAAAAAAATGCAACTTTATAAAACCAGCATACGTTGCAAGCGAGATATTGCCACGGACAAAAACATATGCAATCTCTGTGCAGTGAGATGGAAATCTATTACTTTTATTTTCTGGGCCACTGAACATCCTAGCTGCATTAAAAAGATGAACTGTTCTGAGTGTAAAAAAAAGTTTCTGTTTGTACAGGCTACCTCTCGCAGCAAAATATTAGCTAATTTCAACATCAGTAGCTTAAACATACTCGAAGATAAAACCACAAAATATTTTCTTACAAACATAGCTGGAAACTATAATATCCCCACCCTTCAAACTGAAGCATCCTCCAAGGGGAGTGGTACTTACCGCCTGTTACACTTCGCTATTTCATCAAAAAGGAGTTTCCACCGGGGTCGTCCAATCAAAAGCCTTGAGTTTAAAGCTTGATATTTTTCACCGATTATTTTCTGCAAGGAACAAAAAATTCCATTCTGCCTGATTTGCCAAGTGCCTCATATCGCCCAGGGCTCCCATTTCTGACACTGGCTGACTTACCGCACCGCTGAGGTGTAAAACCTGAGCACAAGTATCAGACAGTTGCGATTAAAACTGCAGCCGTTTCATGCACCGATACCTCGGCTCACTGCCTTTTCAACGGCTCTCCCTGGTGTTCGTTACACATTGTTCCTCATGCAGCTGCTCGTTAATCTCCCCATTACTTTTAAACCAATTTATTTAAGCCATAAAACAACGACCACGCTCCTATTATTCATTCTCTCATTGGCTTTTAATGCTAAGCTGGAAGAAACACTGCTGATGCAAAAAGTCATATTTCTGTCTGATGTCTTTTTTCTTAACTTTGTACAAGTAGCCATTAAGATGACTAGCCCTGAAGACATAACAAGGGAAATCTCACATTTCTCCCTGAGAGCAGTTTGCCAGCTGTTCTGAGCTGCCTTAACAGCAGAAAGCAGCCAAAACTGCTCCCCGGGTGGATCCCAACCCATTCCAGCAATGCTACCTCACCAGCGTTTTGACGAGGTCCAATGCCCTTCCCCTGCAGGGCACTTTCTTTAGTTTTCGGTCCTCATGCGATAGAAAGGCAGCGGGAAGTTGCCTTTTATCCGTGCTCCCACATTGACTCCACTGCTGAGCGACTTGAGACGCTGCTCACACCAACACAAACACAGAGGCTTGGCCAACTCACCCTCCATTGGCCTTCTATATATATATTTTATATATATTCAAGGGGCATTTGCTGATGGATGAGCTTGGCTCCCTGTTGGCACACAGGCATGCTACTTCTGAACAAAGGGAGCACGGAGCAAAACTGCCCTAATTTTGGTAGCAGTCAGCATTTTGGACTAACATCAGTGAACACGTAAGCTGTACGGCAATGGAGAGTGGAATTTAATTCCCCCCTTGAGAAATCATGAGCAGCGTTACGGTTCATGCCAGTTTTGTTCAATAGTCACAAAAGAAAAGTGACTTCAAAGAAAGACTTAAACCAAAGCTGACTGAAATAAATTCAGCAGCTGCTTGATACACAATCTTAGAAAACTTTGCTCTAAATTGTCTGTTATTACAACCTTGCTGTGTCATTGCAATGCAGTCCTGCTTCGGGTTTTAATTTTAACCTAGCAATTACACACCAGCCTCATCAATCGGGTATTTTCAAGCACCCCATTCCAGTCGACACGTGTTGTCCAGGCATTAAAACCGTAGAGCACTGTTCGTAACTACCGCAGCTATCGCATCACTTAGACTGGTGGACAGTGTTCCTACCAGAGCTGGGAACGTTATGCTCTCTCCACCTCACACCAGGCAGATCAAAATCCTCTGGGCACGGCTTCTCACTGCATTTCATGTTTCGTAGTAATTGTTAGGCTTGGTCCTGGACCCGCTGCAGTCAATGGAAAGCTTCCAGACGCAGCAGGGTAAAGAATCAGGCCCAGGCTCATGTGACAAATAATGCAAAATGAACACTGTAAACAGCTAGAGGAGATGCCAAGAGGTGGGGAATTAGCCTAGCCTTGGGGTTGGTAACACATGTCAGTTCAGTATAATTTCCAATCTCATACATCAAGAAATTTGTAACTTTTGTCTATATCTGAGGCAAAGAAATCCAAAGCTTTTAAAAATAGCTAGTTTCTCTCAAAATATGTATGTGAAAAGAAGACTTGAGCTTGCAAGTTCCTAGAACTATGCTGTTTTGATTCTTATCCCAGAAATGATGCAGATTTCCCATCAAACACGGCCAACTGTCTGGTCCGTGGCCTGGCCTGGAAGGACCTCTTTCCTAGAAAAGGAAGATATGGATTTTTGCCCACATCTAATCAAGTTAGGGCTTCTAGACCACATTCTCTTAATGCTGTGGGGATGGACTTGCTCTCTTGCCCTAGTAATGAATCAGTCACTTGAGTTTATGGCCTCATTTCCTGTTTTTACCGTCTGCAGTAATTCCTTTTTGCCTTTGACTGACAGTTTGCGTTGTCTACCGCTCCAAGGTCTAGTATGGTTTACAAACAGCATTTAGCCACGTACCTGTATTCCGTCTGTTTGACTGAGGTACAGCTGGATGTTTATATAGTCTGGTCGATTCTCCTGCCAAAGCTGGGGGGATGACAGAAAAGGCTAGTGAAAAAACATCCCTTCTCTTAAGGTAAGTGTGAAGTCACTTGTGCCTACTATCCTGACAGACTTGGGATTCAGCATCAATGAAGCAAGTTTTTTAAGGAAGAAGATACGCCTGCATAGCACCCCTTCCTGCACTCCAGAATGCTGCACATCGTGCTGCGTACGAAGTATTATTTCAGGAAGCTACACTGCTCTTAAAATCTACCTGAAATTGCAAATCCCCCTCCCTTCTCAATCTGCCCACTCAGACTCCCCAACCTGCACGTTCTTTTTCCATCTCATAAATTTTACAGGTAAGTGTCCAGACTAGTGGTACGTGGCCACACCGAGCAACAAAATACTGGTGATCGACACTGGAGTTGTTTTGTGCAGCTCCAAGGATAAACGGAGTCCGGGGCAGGTGGCCCGAGCAGGAGCACTGCCGGAGCTTGCTCGTTTCGAGCCAGGCTGCCTCCCCCTGCCGCGCGCCGGCGGCGTGTGCGGACGCACCCTGCAGCTGTGGAGTCGCCCGTGCCCCTCCAAGCGACCCCCGTTACCTTGCCGTGCAGCGTGCAGAGCAGGTCTGCGAACCAGCGGAAAGACTCGATGTCCCGGCACACCCAGATGAAGTACAGCCTTCTCAGCTTGTGGCATTTCCAGCCGTCACTTGAAAATAAAATGTTTGGGTAATTAAAAATTATCGTTTAAAAGGAAAGATTAATTAAGACGGTTTATATTCATTAGTGGAAACGGGAGTTTGCATTAGAAGCTACCTGCTGAGTTGTTCTTCACCCTGTGATACATCAGCCACTGCAATGACCAGTGCCGTCCATCAGGACGATCCCGAGAACGTTAACTCTCCGGCACAGAGCTAACGCCCTTCACAGACACTTTCTGCATTAGGAAGTTGTCAGCTGCACAGATTATTTGAGCAGCAAATACGGATTCATGCATCATCCTCAAACTTTTATTTCAAAGCAAAGCAGACATTCTAAGTTCAAATGTAGTATATCAATTCTTTATTAGGTTTATAAAGCGACCCAGAAGAAGAAAATATCGACAAATGCAATAAAGTCAGAACTTAATTCTGCCTTTATATGTGAAATGCTCTGGCTGATTATAATTAATACTCTAGCAAAATCACAAAGACCCAGTCCAATCAGAGCTCCATCGTGTTAGAGAACTGTGCGATATATTACAGTCCTCAGAAAATGCCAGCGGGGAAAGTGCAGTCATGGCCAGATTCTGACGTTGCATTTAGAAAAACAGGACTCTCATGTCACATTTCTAATACAAATAAAACACAAATATAGCACAAAGGACTGGAATGAACTGGGAAAGAAAACAGAAGTGAAAAAAATCTTGATGATTAATGAGTTCAAACAAAGTACAAATATCCATGAAGTATCGTCTTAGCCAGGGCTGTTCTCTGCTGTTCTGATCACTGAAATAGCCAGTGCACAGACTGTTTCCTCCTTTTCCTCCTAAAATAACTTTCAGATAGAGAAGGCCGTAGCCTGTCAACTTCAAACATGTGTCCCAGGAGCCAACCGCAGTTGAAAAGCTTCATGACACATCTCCCCATACCCACTGCGCGTTGTTTCAAACTCCGGGGGTGCTGGCATGCCCACCTCCTGTACATCTTGTATTAACGGATCTACCTTAGCCATGACTCCGACCGTCTCACCTCCCACACCCCAGCCCCACTGTGAGCCCGAGGAACGAGGATGGAGACGTTCTCAGCAGCACGTGGGGGCTGAGAACTCACCTTCCGTGTAAACTACCCATGGAGAGAAAAAAAGTGCTTTAAGACTGGAGAATATAGTGACTTTCAAGTGCTGATTTCAGGTTTTTTTGTTTGTAAACTGCTGACCTGCAGAGCAGGATTTCCTCAATCTTTTTCTGACTGCCTATACTAAGACAAGCCCTTAGGAAGGGTCACAATCTGGTCGGATGGGACAACATAACTATAAGCAGTAGCAAGGAAAATAAGTGCCTTTCACCATAAGGATAAATGAAGAGAAAAATGCAAGGCATTTTGTACTAAACTGCTGTAGCTCGGTAACAAAACACCACTCTCGGTGATGAAACATCGCAGCTGGACAAAGAGGCCAGGCTGCAAGACTTCGTGAAACAAGTCAAGCCTAGATTTAAAATAGCACCTCAGACACACACGCTTGGGTCTACCTCCAGCAGGACAGGATATATCACGCAATAAAGGTGCAGTCCCCATTACAACCAAATCCATGCGTATATAACACTTGCTGTGTGTTTCTATGTTACCAGCCGTTATTTACAGACCATTCCCCACGAAAACCACTAGCTTTCCTTATGGAAGTTATACTTTCTTAAAAATAGGGCACAGCGCTCAACAGTTAAGTGGAGGGAAGGGCAGGAGCAGGAATTAAATTGTGTACGTACAACACAACCGAGGAGGAAACAAACGACTACGTCGACAGGCTTCTGACCTCCCCCAGACCTGCGTGTCCTCGACACAAGAGGACCGGCCCCGCTGCCCCGCGGAGCTGGCGTCGAAAGGCAGTTGGCGTGTTCACACCTGCCAACTTCTGCTTCTAAGCCAGGGCAAGGACAAGAGGCAGATCACCCACTAAACAAGTGCTTTGTTGATGCTTAAATCCTGAGAAGGAAAGCAGGCTTAGGCTGTTACTTTCTCCCAGAGTCCCAGAATGGTTCCTCTGTGTAGCGTTACAGCGCACAAGGGGAAGATTGGCTACAAAGCCAAGTTATGGGATGCGCTGCTTGGAAGCCCATTTATGGCTTTATCCAGATAAATGGACATTGCAAAAGCTTTTGGACACTAACCTTCTGTGGCAATGTCTGTGCAAGTTCCCACAGCCCCTGACAACACACCGGTAGAGGCAAGCATCTCATTGCCTGCTGTTGGCCTGTCATTATCATCTGTGACGTTTTTCCTAAGCACTGTCAAGGGTAATCCATCACGAGGAAAACGGTCATCTCATCCACCTGGGCCCCAGGCTTTCAGCAAAAACATACCCTCTTTTTGAGAGGATGATCAATACACTCTCAGGAAAAGAAAATGAGGGAGACCAAGACGGTCTTTGAGGGCTGCAGCACTATGAGACAGGTGGGGCTGATGGTTTTCAGACGTGCTCAGCACTGTCGGGTCAGGCCCGGATAAAGGACAGAAGAACGTGCACAGCATCTAAGTTCTGGGCTTTAACTCCACTCGGGAGTCAGAGCTGGCCATTGGCATCTTAGAACAAATGCTTCAGTTGTGCACTGTAAAACCCCCCCAAAGCCACCAAGCCTTTCAACACCTGGGGGAAGGTTTGCTGCTTTGGTTGGCTGTTTATACAATGCCTGTGAAACAGAGGCGCTTAACGTCTGACCGGAGCTCTTAGCCAATCATCTAGCAAAAAAAACCCAAAACCCAATAGCAATCATAAAAACAAGCCTATTTCACACAGCGTAAGATTTGGTGGGAACCGTGTTGCCAATGTGACAGAGGAACAAGAGGTGAAAGGTTTGGTCTGAATTGAATGTCACAGGCTTTAAATTAAAATAAAAAAAAATAAAGAGAGGAACAAGAAAAAAAAGTAAAGAAAAAGGCACCCCTAAAACTTAAACTTTTCAACTAAACATCTGAATCCCTTTCCTTTAAAACCTTAAGCATATGCATTTCCAGAAGACAACAGACCAGGAGAAGCGGCCCCACGCTTCCAGCAGAAAGACTCACGACGTCCTGGCTCTCAAAAACTCACTACCACAGTCCGCAGCCTCACGCAGGCTGGGACTAGGGAACAAGTCTAGCTGCAGTGCTGGGACGACGTTAATCACCGGCCACGCTGGTGGCAGGACGTAAAGGTTAGTGACGTTGTCCCAGCCCAGGTGCATTACTGGCACAACTCTGCCACAGCTCTGTGGGTTATAAAGCCTGTACGTGATGATTTATGCTCTTCAGAGGACATCCCAGTCCTCCACCTCTCTCCAAGGAATCATTCACTTATGTTATGCTAATGGAAGTTTTTATATACTCTAAAAGTCTTTCTGACATGCACTGCTGGTAAATTGGGGGGAAATAGCTTTAAAAGGCTTAAGCTGACTTACAGCAGTGTGTTGAGTACTGATGCGAACGGTGTAACTCCAATACCTCCAGCCACACAGAGGCTGACCTCGTAGTTCAGGGATTCCTCAAAGGGACTTCCAAAAGGTCCATCCACATACAGTCTGCAGAAAAAGCACAAAGAGCACTTTTAGAGAAAGCTGCTAAAATCAGAGAAGAGAGGAAAAGAAACATGGGCTGGAATTAACATCCTGCAAAGAATTTGTTTCCATTTTTTATTAGTCTTGGGATGAAGAATATGAAAATCTTTTTCCTGGAAAGCTTTATATGGAGAGAAACCAACGTACAAATGGTATGAAAACCTGTCATGTGAAATCTCTTGGCACATTCTCTGATTAGACAAGCCATTTTTTAATCGAACTGGTGGAGGTAACTATATTTTGAGTGACCTTTGTGTCTGGTATTAGAGGGCAAAGGAAGAGTTGCACTGGAAACCATAACAACTCGGCGGGTCATAAGCAGAAAGAGACCTCGGCCAGCCCTGCCGTGGAGGTTTACCTCTTGACCATCAGAAACAGCTGAGATGCACAAAGGGATACAAAGATCTATTTTTCATGGCTTCTCTTAATGCTTTTCATGGGCCTCCGGGTAATAACGAAGAGGTGACACATATCCAGTGTGAGCGAGTGAGCAAGAGGAACAAATTAACATCTGTCCACTGCTTCGCTTCACATCCAGACCCTTGGGAATGTGATCTATCCCAATCATACAGGATAACTGAAAAGAGGGAAGAACTACGGAGTTTACTTCTTTGACTCATGCCTCGTATTCTTACAACAGTTTTGTCTACCTGCTTTTAAAGATCATTTAGGAGACTGAGTCCCATTTCCAACCCATTTTTAATATTTCAGATACTGCTGGAAAGTCAGTTGACTATAATTGTAAAATGGGCTTTTAGTCATCTTCAAAAATTTGACCTTCAAATCTTTCCTACACTGATGAAAGTCTCACGAAGGTCATCCATCGATAGCCTAAAATTTACTGGCTGTAATAGCTCTAATAAGATTCGCATACTCCCTATTCTACTTATGGAATACCAATCTCCGGTAATAGATTCACCTTTAGAAACTATTATGAAGTACGATTTGTCAAGGTCCGTTCTGCACATGAGTGGCTCACTCATCACCCCATTTTAGGTAACCGGCGAATGAGCAAAGCGTGGTGGGACCAGCACTGCATTCAGCAGCTCATCGATTCGGTATTTGCTCACAGCTGGGCTGACTGACATCAACTTTGGCCTGAGTCCACACAAAAGCTCCAACATATATATTTTTATACACACACTCATACTGGTACCATTATGCAACTAAGCTAGGCATACTATTTGCCTACTAAAAGGGCATGAGCTTCTCCTTTATACCATCGGCCAGAGAATTAAAGGCAGAGGAGACGTCTCTGTTCCCAGACAAAGCCTTCCAACCCTCATCTGATTCTTTCCTTTTGAGGGCTGGATCTTAGCCATAATTTAAGATCTCAGTCTGCTCTCATTTCTTTTAGTTTTGTGGTCTGACCCTTGGCATCTTGTCTCGTCAAGACAACATCTTGTCTGGGTGTCTTTGGCCAACATGATCCTTTCTAGGAAATTTCTTCCAGACCTCTGCTATTGCTGACATCCTGATGCCTCACACGTTAGGCGCCGCCTTCTACAGTGTCTTATCTAAACACAGATAAGCACCTACTTTCTGATGGATCTGGAGGCAAACAGACTGATCCTTAGCTATGCCCTGTCTTATAAATTAATTTCTTGGCTTTTGGTGTCCTACCTGGAGAGAAAGGGAGAAGACACTGGGCCAGCCACAGCCATCATCAGAAAGCACTGGAAGTGCTGTCAGTAGACGTTTTTAAGTAACCAAAATTCCTCACTGATATTCATAACTAGTCAATCTGCAACCCAAATATGCTTATTCTTATTTCTGTCTTTGCATTCTGAAGCCACTACAGTATTCTACAAATGTTCTCCTGGAGAATCTAAAAGCTTTTCAACGTCAGGTACGTTCGTACCAGCAGGATGGTAATACTAGAAAACCAAATTGACTTCTTACTTAGGACAGATAAATTCTTTTGCACAATGGGGACAAGAAAAACTTGACTGGACATGTGCACACAATATAAACAGAACTTTAAGTATCTTCTCATTAAATGTTTCCTGTTGCATAATACTTTATATACCATTTGCTTAACCAGGGTTCATTTTCCACTAATGAAATGACACCACTGCTCGTGCAGAGCGCAGCCGCAGCTGCTGTAAGAGATCTTCTACATGCTGCACGGTCATTTCCCTGAGGAGGTAAAGGAGCATCTCTTACTTAAATAAGCAACAAGGGAAACGTAGAGAGGCAGGTCATTACTCTGAAGTGAATCTAGCCCCGGGGACATTTTGAGAGAAGTCCACAAATGTTATAGGTCTCAGATACCTATCTCAACAGAGATCTAATTTCAGGATATCAGTGTAGGGCAAAAAGGAAAAAAAAAACCCAAAGTCCACTGTCGTTCCTGGCATACCTCTTATACATGTGCTACCCTAGTCAGATGCCGCCAAGCCGGTGAAATCTGGAGAACCGCTCCTAAATGTATGAAGGGCATAACACAGGCCTGAGGACATTTCCTTGCATTTTGCACAAGCAGCATCAACTTTCATTTGGATATACAGACTTAAAGCCAACATTTTTGGGGAAAAAACCACAAGTAAACAAGACAAAAAAAAAAAAATTGCAAAGGAGATTTTTCCAGAAATTACCACAGTGGATGCGATAATAGCCATATACTGGAGGGGTGCCACTTAGCAGAACTGCACTTACGCCTGCTTGAGGACGATCTGGGCTATGTATGTATGTCTGATCTCAGAAGGAACTAAGCAATTCCTGGGAAGTCTGAGTTCCACCGAATACCACTGACATGATCCGGAACTGAAACATGCAAAACCAGATACGGTCACCGCAAACCAGTCAAGTATGGAGCATAATTCCATGCCAGAAATCCAAGAAACAACCTTCAATTAAATATGCATTTTGGTCAGATGGCTCCAGTTTGTGGCCCATTAGCCCCATCTGGCCTGCGAAGTATTTCTGCCTGCCCACTGCGTCCCTCTGGGGGAGTACGGAGCAGTTGCTTGGACGGCAAACGCGGTCAGAGGAGCCAAGAGCCTCCTGCTGTGCCTGCATGTGGCCCAGCACAGAACAGCCAGAAGTCACCGCTTCCAAGTGTGAGAAATGGGGGAAAAGCTGGAGAAATATTGCTACTGCATTAACCCACTCCGCAAGACTGCCTGAAAAGACCGATTCCAAGGATAACATGACCTCCCTGGAAGATTTTGTTGGATGTCATAAACATGCACTATTTAATCCCATTTTACTATGGGGATAATCTATAACTAAAAGAAATGTGGCTCTGATGCCCTGACGGAGGTGGTCGGTCAGGAATTGATCCTTCTTTTATTCAAGTCAGTGGAATTAAAAGAAACCTCATGATGCTGCATAAAACAGAGCAGCGATTCAGCCGTGGACTTTTGCAGAGATTACGCAACTTTCGCTTCCTGTCAACATGTTCCTCCCTTCATTTGGTGGCACTGAAAAGTTTTGCATAAAAGCAGTTCATTATTGCAAATGAAGTCTCACAGCACTCAATAAAAAGACAGACAAGCCAAGGGGGGTAAGAGGACTTTCTGCTTCTTGAGTTGTGCCCCAGATACATCACACTAACCATGCTATGGTCTCCTATCCCCCAGCTTTAATTTAATTAACATGAAGGAAGGGAACGGAATTTTACTAAAAGTTTAGAAATTCCCCCTTCAGGCAAACTGATTCAAATAGCGGGTTGTTCTTTTCACATGCATTCATTTCCAGCCTTAGGAGCGCTCTCAGTTATTCTGGCACAATTTCCCAGCTCACAAACAGAAAAAAAGATCCTCAAAACAGAATATATCACAAAAAAATCGCAGAGCATGTTATTAACAAGCATCTGACAGATAGCTGGTGAGCGTATTTTCTATTTAAAGCACACTTACATTCGACAGTAGAGGGGTACGGAAATGTCCCACCAGGACAGCGCTGGGCAATGGGACTGCACTTGGATGGGGCTGTCCCTAAACCGGGGGACGCTCTCGGGGACACAGGCGGCGGCACTGCTTTTGAGACCCATGTTGCTGTCGTCCATAAGGAACTGCCTAGGGACGCGTGAAGGCACCTCCTCACGCCTCTGTCAGGCTTGGACCTCAGTGCCACGCTTTACTTCAGGCTCTGCGTGCCCTTAGAAGAAATTAATACTTTTACTGTACTTCACTACCCAACTGTAAATGCTGATATTACATTTTTCTTCCAGGCTCTTTGGGAGCTACTGTGAGACATTATCTGGGATATTAGTGGAGTAACAGATGGGTAGGGGAGTTAATTCAAGAGCTTGTAGGAAATTTTAATTAAAACGTATCAGCATTTGCAAGTTGAACAAAATGCTTGGATACAAAGTACTGCAAAGAGCGCAGAAAGTGAGGTCCTAGTCTGACTGCACTTTGTGGCAAAACTCTTATCGGTGTCAACAGAGTAAGGATTTCACCCAGCAGGATGAGATTTTATGTCCTCGGAGCAGTATTCAGTTTGTTACTGAGACCCAGGTGTGCGAGCGTACCAAGTCCCCCACGCAGTCAAAAGAGACGCAGTCAACACACTAACTGGAGCCTGGAGAGAGATTCGGGATGCGGGGAATGGCCCTCTGTGCTGACTGCACCGACAATTCAAGACAGAGATCGGTGTCCCTCCGGAACGGCAGCTGAAGGCCAGGCGGAACTGAAGCGGCACTAGACACCTCGCCTGAGGCACCCGATTACCCACCCTGATATCCACTGAGATAATCGGAGCTTCCACACCTAGCTCACACACAGACACCCACATTTAGGTGTCTTCAGCTGGAGCCGAATCTCTGCCCTGAGGGAAAGCCCGTGTCATTGACTTCAATACGTTTTGGATAATTGCTCCAAAATTACAATAAAATCAGCACAACAACCCTTCTCCCACACTTACTCTCCTCTTCAACTTACCCCACCAAAACCGCAGCTCGGTACTGCCGTGATGGGTACAGCCCGAGAACTCCACGGACCCAGCTGTCTGATGGATGAAAGTCTCCTGACGCTCCTCTCACGCACCGGAGAGATGCCGTCACCTCCCCCGATAACCCACAATACCAGCCTCCGCCCCCACGTGATAAATATTCAAACAAGCGCCTTCATGTTCCTCCCACACTGCCCTTCATGCCTGGGAGGAAATCTCTGTAAACATCTGCAGAGCTATTGCATTGCCTCCCTTCGAATTCCTTCTTAAGACTCCTCTTTCCTCAATATCTAAAAAGCACAACAAACCAGAAGCTGACAGCAGTTAGGCTGACAACGTGCTTGCCACAGCTCAGACATATTCTGGCCCAGTGCTGTCTCACTGTTTCCCCGAATTCTCCTTCTGATTGCGTCCAGCTGCTGTCTCCTGCTCTTCTGGTTTGAGCCGGTTTGGTCAGGGCAGCTTCTCTGCTGTGTGGCTGCATGTATCAGGGATGCTTCCCGATGCATGCCGGGTCCTTCAGGGCACCAGGATAATACAGGGAAACGAAAAATTACTGTAAACCATCCAAATCTGAAACTTAGAGGCAATCCTTCATATGGTAGGCTTGCAGAAAGCAAAACTGACTGCAGAAGTGTTCCAGAACACCTTGGAGTCCAGGCCTCAACTCACAGTTTTCAGTAAAAACCTAGTTACAACAAATTACACTGTTTTTATTTATTTACACAGTTTTATGTTTCAAAGAAGCTGCACTCACTACTATTGATGATTTTTAAAATATTTTCTGCAACAAAAATCAAGACAGTCGCTTCATCTTTTGAAGTCAACACATGACACTTCATGTCATTATTTAAACCTCAATTAGTAAGTGTACACCCTGACATTGTTTTTCCAGAGGGCTTGTGATTAGTGACAGCATTTCAGCACCAACAGCCTTTTACAGACGAAGAACCACCAGTGAACAAAGCACATCATCCTTGGTCTGTATGGATTTCCAAAACTACAATGGCTTTCAAGGTTTAAAAGTGTAACAAAATGTGACATCTGGCATGTGGGATCAGAGATTCCCATGTGTTCTCCTGGCATTGTGAAGGATGATGTTTTCATTACAGAAAACAGCAGCTCCTTAGACAAGGAAGCCTGCAAAACCCAGTGGGTCCAATTAACTTTATATACCATTTTGCGCAAGATTGCAGTGTTATGATTCTAATTCAGATTTCATTAGGCATCCTCTCCTTTTTTTAACAGATTGAGTTTAATTTCTGATTGATTATTCATATTTTTTCCTTTCAACTTCAAACATTTTCTTTCGATATGTACTAGAGCTTGTAGAAGCTTCCTTCTCTCTTCCACAGAAGCTGTTTGCTTTATCAGTTGGTGGAATATCCAATTATAACAACGTAGATGGCTCAAAACCCTACAGAATCAATTAGCATCAGCTTTTCTTCTCACAGGGACATGCCAAATTATCATTATTTTTAAAATTGTACAAAAACCATCAGTTTTAGTACATCTCAGTTCCATTTATTTCTCCCTGGCTGAGCAAAACAAAATGAATTCACCCGTTCTTCAGCTTACTGCACTCTCAAAGGCCCAGAGATGACTGAAGAAGCATTTCCATTTCTACAACATCCTTAGCAAGAGAAAATATGTTGAAGGCATGATGACAAGGGCAAGAAAGTGGAAAAGCAGAGCAGGCACCTGCATTTTCATGGATAAGGCTCCTTCTGTAAACCCTGAGCTGAGATCCACGGTTTTCCATGAGACAGTGCCAGTTCAAGGAGAAGAAGACCCCACTGGAGTTCGCTGGAGCACTAAAGCAGGAAATGTTGTACCACAACCTATGGTGAGCTGGCCTTGTTACAGAGGAGTGAAGAGGATGGTGAAGATGCCGAAAAGAACCTCATAACTATGAAGGAAAATTTCAAAAAGGCATAGAAATAGAATATCCACTGAAGGCCACAGAAAAGAGACTTGCACAACTGATGGGCACCCTTGTAAGCATGGCTCGTCCTTGTTCAGGACTCCTAGAGCAATCTGAAGCTAATTCCTCAGATCAAGTTCATTTTCCTCAGAATTGAATAAAACTGTCTAAATATTGCCCAAATTATTTATGGAGAGCCCATATTTCTTATTACTCATTGCTGACTATCATAAGGGAGGAGCAGCAGTTTAGACCATTCACTTCATTAAAGAGGTCTGTAAAACCACCACGAGAACTACAATCAAGTATAATTATGTATTCAGACAACTTTGTTCTCTGAAAGTACATGTACTTTCTGTACCAAATTCTTGGGTCAATATTCTTAATTAATGTTGCATTAATTCTTTTCCATGGCAGCCTTTTTACTGTCATTTTCATAAAATGTTTCCAAAATGTATTCCTTTGATTAACGATCACACATAATTTATTTTATTATAACAAGAAATCCCATTTTCCACTTATTTCCTCACCAATTACAGTATCTATTTTGTGAAGTGCCTTGCCTCTCTGTAAACTTGCCTCCCACCAATTTTGCCTCAGCTAATAAAGTAAAAGAAGAGCATCTGTAACGACTGCACCGCCTACTGTAACTTGCCTTTTGAAAATTTAGTTTGTTACACCATTAAGTGACAAGATGCTGCAGATCAGCGACCACAAGTCGGTTGAGCGCGTTGACCATGTTTCTCCACAACTCGTTCTCTGGTGCAGCAGTTATCTGTCCATCTCACCCCAAACGGCATTTCTGCTTTAGAGTAATCCACGTCCATATCTGACCCGTTGTCTCTTTCAGTATTTACAGGAAGCTTTTTCTTGCCTACACTGTTCCCTTTGGTGGCCATCTCAGAATGCCATCCAGCAGACAGCACGGGTCCTCTCACAAGCAGTGCCGATATTAGCACGGAGCCCTTTTCCTCACGAGGTAAATTATATTCCCTGAGACAGGACATCCCTCCTCCCGTGTCACTGGAAACACCTGCAGCATCAGTACCTCAGGGCACTGCTGGGATACCTGAAGCAACTGAAGTACATTGATGCAACTGAATTGCAGACTGCAGATGTCGACTCAAATTTTTCACACCTCCAATGATTACATATTTGCCAGCACCGGAGGTCTAATGCAGTTCCCTCAGCCAGCATGTAGGTATTTTCAAGTTAAGTGAAAAAAAAAGTCTACATGGGAGTTTAGGACTTGGGAAAGCCTGACAGTACATATATGAGGTATACCAGTTGTTCCCCCTGGAAGCTACTTTGCACTTACAAATATATTTGGGGGCATATTATATTATATATTATATTATAGGGACTTGGGTCTCTTCAGTCTGGAAAAAAGACGGCTGAGGGGGGATCCTATCAATGCTTAAAGGGGGAGTGTCAGGAGGATGGGGCCAGGCTCTTCTCAGTGGTGCCCAGCGACAGGACAAGGGGTAACGGGCACAAACTTGACCATGGGAAGTTCCACCTAAACACGAGGAGGAACTTCTTTCCTGTGAGGGTGGCAGAGGCCTGGCACAGGCTGCCCAGAGAGGTGGTGGAGTCTCCGTCTCTGGAGACATCCCAAACCCACCTGGACGCGTTCCTGTGCCACCTGCTCTGGGTGACCCTGCTCTGGCAGGGGGTGGGACTGGGTGATCTCCAGAGGGCCCTTCTAACCCCTAACATTCTGTGATTCTGTGAAAATACTTTTTTGATAGAGTAGGCTAGGGGAAAAAGCAGACCACGCTAACTAGACATCCGCACTGCTAGTAGGCTTTCCTGGTCACGCTCCAATAATACACCTTAAGGTTGGGGAAAGAAAAGTTGGCACCTGCTGACACATCCCAAGGATGACAAGTAGAGAAATTAAAATCCTAACTATGTACCTGCAGAAACAAAAGAGGAGGGGAGAAGCAGCTGACTGGAGCACTGGAAGATGTAGCTGGCAGCAGATCAATCTGAAGACAAGGCCAGGCGTAGCATGATGCCCTCCAAAGGCAGCCCGCTCAGGATTTTTGGACTAGATTAAGTAGGGATGAAGAATTCAAAATGAAGAGAATAAGAAGAAAAAACAAAGACAGAAAAGTCACAACAAATTCGGCAGTTGGAATGAAGTAGTCAGTCCTGCAGTAAAATGGGATCCTCCATATACAGTAAACCTAAGCACAAATATGATACCTAAAATGTAACAAACTCCCAAGAAAAATTTCCCATGTCTCACTGCTGGATTCTTTTCTGTCTTAGGGTGGACATTGGGTAAGCAAAGTGAATCAGTCCAGTCACAAGCCCATCTTTTCTCTACAGAACTCTCTTTGTAAGGAAATGTCTCTCACAGCTGCGCTTCCTTTAAGGAAAGATGCTTTCCATGACCCTCACATCCTACACAAGCTGGTGAATGTGCCTATATGTGCCCTTTTATTTGCTTTTATTTCCCTTTTATTTATTATTTCACATTATTTGCTTCATGAAGCAAATAATTACTGGTTTGGGGGATTGTAAAATATCTTTGCTGGAACTTAGCTGCCAGGAAGCCTAGAAAGAAATTCTCTAAAAATTGCTCAGACAGTTGAGGAGTGACGTCTGCGAGATAATGAGGAGGCAACTACAAATGGCTTCCAGGTGTTCTGCGATGGTCAGACAAGCTCATTTCCTCAGCAGACAGCCTCTTACCTGGAAAGAGATATAGAAAACTGGCAAGGCCAAAATGGAAAGAACACCTGCTGAACACTATAGTAAACCATACACAGTTGCAGTAAAATGGCAGATTAAGGATGAGATCATCCAACTTGGAGAAGGAATTTCTGAAGTCAACCTAAGTCTATAGATGAGTCCGCACATAGATTCGCAGGCAGAAGCTTATCAAGCTACTGGAGAATATACTGCATTACATCATTGATGAGCTCAATCCAGCCCTGACCATCTTGACCTCTTCATTGATCTTCTCTGAATATGCTCCAACTTCTTATTTCAAGTTCTGTTTTTTAGAGTGAAGAGCCTATTATTGTCTGCAGTACTTGAATTTCAGTCCTGCCAAGGCTCTATATAACGGCATCATTATTCATAGGTGGTAGTGTCATCATCAGTACCTTTTTAGACGTACAAATATGCCTCTGTACAGCCCTTTGGCCTCTTGGGTTATTCAAAATTAAGAATTTTTCATCCCTTGAATTTTTAAATTCCTTCAAGTTCTTACCTGTCTTGTGTTGTAAGAGTAACTATGATTACAGAAAGTCTTATTTTTAGCATTTCTATGAGTTTTAAGAAGCTAGGAGAAAACAGGTGACCCTGAACGAGACAGCTGAGAAGTGACTTGATGAGAGACACAGAGGGAGAGGACTAGTGTTGAAGTAATTCAAATATATAATTCCTCTCCCAACCCTTCCCACCCTCACTTTTCATAAATACCCCGAGGGTTACAACCCACTGGGTGTGAAACACTGCTGCAGAGCAAGGCGATTATAAGGCACTGAAGAGGACAGAGGCTGGACATCACAGAACACATCTAGGACAGAGTCAGGGTCTAAGCCGAACGGGGCCTTCCCGTAGGCCCAATACCAGCTCCTACCGACCAGGCCCCCTGAGGTTGTGTATACACAGAGAAACTGCACTGTGTGTGACTGGCCTGGTCATTCTGGAACAGGCTGCCCAGAGAAGGTGTGGAGGCCTCAGCCCTGGAAGTGCTCAAGGCCAGGCTGGACGGGGCTTTGAGGAACCTGGTGAAATGGGAGGTGTCGGGAGGCTCGGGACTAGATGGTGTTTAAAGGTCCCTTCCAACTGTAACCATTCTGTGATTCTATGAAATCTTGACTCATGAGACTTCTTGAGTAAAATCAGTGTCCTGCAGCCCCACACTGGTCAAGCCGATCCCCATCATGTTCGTTGGCATTGTGAAATGCAGATCACAGGACTGTGCCCTCAAATGCCACTTTTGATCAGTCAGCGAGGAAGAGAAGCCCTGCCTTTTAACCCCATCTCCCTCATGCTGATCCGCTGTCATTTCCAGAATGTCATTTACATTCTCAGCTACGCTAACCCTTTTGGTGAAACCGGGCAGCAACACTTTCTCAGACCCCTCCACACTATCGGGAATGCTTAATTTAACAGGTTTAATACTCTGACGCACACAGAAAAAAGGGTGTTATAAAGTGCTAAGTATGGTCCTAACATTTCCCCCCCAGCGCCATGTCACTGTTCCTTCTTTAATAACGATAATTTCTCTTGTTGAACTGTCTGACATTTCTGCTATTCCAACTCATCTTCCTTTTCTCCCACCCACCTCCTAAAATTTGACAGATCATTCAGAAATTTCAATCCATCTGCTCTGAAATATACTATCCTCCCTGGCCCAGCATCATCCGAGGATTTAATTAACTTGGTGTTTACATCTCCCCCCTTGTCATTCATTACTTGATATATTGAAAAGAACAAGTCCCAAGATGAACTGCTGTATATTTGATACCTCACCCCTTTAAAACTGTCTGCGTAAGAACTATTTGCTGCTTGCCACCTGTCAGCACCGTTTCATTTTTTCTTTTTAATACACTGTGCTGTATTCTTATTTAGACAATACTTTGCTAAATTATCTGTGGAAAAAAAATAAAACTGATTCCAGGACAAATCAAATGTCAAAAATGCCACTGAATTCCACAATACCAGGATTTAGTTCTGCAGGACTGAAGAGTATATTGTCAAGCAGATACCGACTATACAAGTGTGTGTATATATACCAAGTCTACTTTTCACTATTTACCCCGCTGTGGTACCTATATTTGTAAGTAAACACACCAGGACACAGGCAGTACATGAAGGATGGAATCCCAGTTCTCTGTGTTTTGTGTATCTGCCAAATCTCAATTTTTGAAGAGCTCGCTCTGCATCCCTCAGCGGTGATCAGTGGTTTAGGTGTTCCGCATACTGTTTACTTTCTTTCTGCTTTAGGGCTCCCGTAACAACTGTAACTTAGACACACTGTAAAGTAACAATTGGACTGACAGGTGAATACTTTCTGGCTGTTCCTTTCTGAGACTCTGAAAACTGCATTTGTTTTCCCTAGTGGTTGCATTCATCAACCATTTGCTAAACCACCACCTGCTACATCCCCTGTGGAAGTGGTCCCTAATCAAAAGGTACTTTCCCCCTTGGAGCAGGAACTTTATAAAAAGTGCAGAAAGAGGGAGGATGAATAGAGCAGCTCAGGTGCTGTGGTAGGATCCAACCCGCGTTCTGCCGTACCGTCCTTAGGAGAACGTGGGCAAGTCAGCGTGACACCGTGTGAGAGCGTCTACCTGTTACACAGGAATATGTACGTCTCAAACAGAGAAGAGCGTTGCAAGAATGGCTTCATTAAAAGGCTGCGAGGCCCATAGATAGATCTGTAATGGTGGTCATAAATCCCATCAATGTATGGATCACAGTCCTTAATGAGCAAATAAAAGGAAAGGAAGGATAACATCACGCAAAGGAGTGTTTCTAGAGATTCATTGCTTTGCGGTTTCATCTAACTGATGGCTTTTATCTGCAGAACCAACATACACAGTTGAAAAAAGGGTAAGCGATAGCTTCACACCTCATTGGAGAAGCCTCGCCAAGACAAGTGAAAGAAAGGGTAAAGACGACTGTGGATAAAGGCACCAGCCCTGTTACTTCCTTGTTAATTCTGTTCCATCAGTTTGGTTAACCTTACAGGACAGTGTTCAAATACTTAAGTGCACAGGGGTTTTTTACCACCACTGACCCAAGGATAATAAAACCACACATGATTTAGAAGCACTTTTGATATATTTCTTTCTGTGAACAAGTTTCATGGTGCAATGTCCCTTGAACTTTCATCCCCCAAGGGACTTTCAAGTGTAGAGAAACACAGACCCCGAGACTCAGCAAAACCAAGACACCCCCTTTTTTTTTTTAATAGATGCTAAATATTTCACTCATGAGTCTTCTCCTTGACATCACAAGAAGGACGGAACAGGGGAACAAGCCAAATTTAATTGGTTCTTAATTGCCAAAACATTTCCACATGGTGCAGATGCTGTTCACTGGTGCCAGAATCTGAGTGCCGGGCGATGTAACTAACCAAGAGGTTAATCCGGTGAGGGGGGGTCACCTGAGCACGTACAGCTGGCACAGCCAGTGCAGAGATAAACGGATTTCTTAAACTCCAGTGATGCTCTTTAGACTTGCTTGGAGTCAACCTGCTCTATTTTGCTATCAAATGACTTGAGAGCGCCAGCTCACATTTTGATAACCACTGATTGCACCAATCCCCTAAAGCGGATTCCTTAATTGTAGTGCAAATCTGCACCAAGAAGAAGAAAAGTTAACCATCAACCACTACAGAGCTAGTTACTGCCTTCTAACAACGTGAAGGCAAAATGCACATAGACAGACGCACAAAAATGCATTCAAACAGCAAAGCGCTGCTGCAGATGGGGCACTGACAGCTGGAAAAGTTCCCCATCAGAGAAGTGCTGCTTGTGCCCAAAAGAGGGAAGCGGGGGCTGAGCCCCGGGGACAGCCCTTCTGCTGCACTCAGAGCTCGGAATTAGATGCTCAAGTACGTGCTAATGGCACCATGGGTGAAAGAAGCCTTGGAGATGCCAAACTCACAGCCTGTTTTCTCCTGGGGACACAGCGATCCGCAAATAAATTAGGGAGACATTCCTTAAGCCCTCCTGCCCAACACAAGACAGAAGGAGCTGCAGTTGTCTGTCAACACCACCATCACTCGCCTGTCACAGAAGAGCAGAGCCCAGAGGCTCCCAGCACAATCAGAGCCCCGCGCAGCTCATTTTGCTGTGCTCTGCTGACCCCGTAAGACAAACCTGTTCTTTTGAATTAAGGTATTTTTCTCTATGTAATGTGTGGCTGTGCGCAAACCAAAAAGCTACATCTGTCTTTTCTTCCTCCCTGCTCTCCTCCCCTCCCTCTCTCCCTCCCTCCGTCCTCACACAACATTCAGCATCGCTGCTCCCTTCCACGCCGTTCAGAAACTAAACCTACATTAGACGTTTTTGCTGGAGTTCACCAGCAAGTTTGACGTATGGGACTGAAGCAAAATTTCATGTCCTCTCCTTGAAACAAAACGGGGCTGACAGTGAGGATGGCGTGTAACGACTGTCCTTCACCCAAAGTTTGCTCTTCCTGAGGGAAAGCAGCAAAGCATTTCACTTGGGCACAACTGAAATACGTAACCAATGACTTTTACACTCTTCGGGTGGGCCGTGATCCTTCAGCAGCCCCTGCCCCTTCCACTCAGAAACACCGGCACTGTATGGCCCTAACTAATGGATTTTGGTACGTTCTAGACTTCCCTGCAGCTTATACTAAATAATTATGGAAAGCCTGAGTTCGGATCACAACTCCGACAGATTTTGTCTTATACCAGCTTTAACAAAGTGCCAGTTTCCCAGATTTGAGCAAAGTGAGTGCGATCTCTCCAACACGCTTCGAACTCTCACTGATGGAGCCATGAGCTGAAATCCTAGAACTGCTTCGCTTGGAAACTGCCGTGCCAGAAGATACTCTTGGTATATCATTAAGATCAGAGAGCTCCATCTTCACAGCGCCCAAACGCCCAGAACATCAGGTTTATGACTGCTTCACAAGGTAACGTTACACCCCACGTGATTTGCCTCATCCAAGTTGAAAATACATCTGGGGATGAAGCACAAGAAAATGTGTGGCCCAGTCCTGCCACCACTCCTTTGGCTTTGCTCTGGTAATAACGGTACCACGTGATGGAGAAATTGACACCGAACACTTCCATTGCACTATCTTCCCTATAGAAAGTATGGCACAAAACATAAATTACAAATAGCTTTCAAAGCCTTTTGAGAGGGGCTGCAAATACCTTTATTTTAGAGAAGACACTGGAAATAAATGCCTGCATTTCAAATATTATTTAGGAAGCTCCAGCTATTCATGAAAAAGGGACAATTTAATCTATTTTAAAACCTTCAGAATTGGTTTAGCAGACGGAAATCAATATAATAAAGAAATTCAATCTTTTATGGTGGTTTGTTTAAAAGAGGAATTAATTATACCTTAAACATTCCAATATTAGAAATCAACAACCGTAATGTACCTAAAAACTGTTTTATGCCTTAAGGACATGGTATACAGTGAAGGGAAATACAAAGCTACAATGACCTTAGGCAACACCACGATACACCATGCAGAGGAGAGCAAGACCCCAGTCCGCAGAAGCGCTGAGGAATTTGGCTTTCATTAGGCGCTTTTGACCACGTTTTGAAGCCAGAGAGGATACAGAGAACCCTCACGCTGACAACTGCACAGGCTGCCGCATCGGTCACCTTTTCCATACTGGCCAAGCGGATTTTGGGCAGGAGGACTGATCCTGCTCCCATGTGGTTTTTCGGAGCATGCAGCAGTTTTGCCTTCCTCCCAGAGGAATGAGGAAAATTCCTTGCAGAGTTTCGTTCTAAATGAGTTTCAACCATACACAATTTAAGCCTCATATCACAAAGATACCTTGACAGCAATGAAAGCTATTAGGCTCTAAAGCAAATTATTCTGGTATCTTTTCTTTCTGGTTGGTGCCTATAACACAGCTTCTGTCATTGCTTTGGGGGGAGGAAAAATGTCACTACATCCACGATACCAAGGAAAAGCATTGCCAGTCACCTCACTGGACAAATTTTCATGCCTCACTTTCGGTGCAGATGGTTAGCCTGGTCATTTTCTGACAAATCTGTAACCCACAAAATTCTTCTATTAAAAAACAATAACCAGGAACTCTGAATATCACCCAATTTATCTTCGCCACCCAGCAACTCAGTACATACCTTCTATTCGAACAGCTTTTGTGTTAGGACTTATCTACTTTAGTCTCGAATTCTGCTCATGACCAGCCTCAGCCAGCTGATTAGGCAACACTCAGAAAAGATTTGGCAGCTACTATCATGGGCCGTTGCTGTTCTGCAGCTGCTAACAATGTTTTCCAGCTGCTAGCTGTCTGGCTGTTCAAAAGCACTTGTGATTCTTACAAACTACTTGACGTGGTCGGAGAAGAACTTTCCTTGGGGCTAGGCTTGGGCCACTGGGTACAATCCACCAGCAGCCACCTCCCGTCCCCACGACTGATGATAACTAACAGCTGGAATAATGTATTATAGGCTGAGATGGATCTTCTACTGCTGCCAGTTTTTATGACTTGGTAGTTACTTCTGAGTTGCATTCTAACCTGGATGCTGAGACATCTTCCTCCATGAAATGTGGTTTTCACATACGTGTTTACTTGGGGGTGCTCAATTCAGGGTGGTCCAGTCGGCATCCCACAGCACGGATCTCCTATCCATTTCTCAGAAGAGACAGGGGACATCTGTTAGATCAACATGGGCCTCTTTCTGCCTCTGATAATCACCAGGAGCTGAAAGCCCAACTTGCTGCAGAAAACAAAATGTGAAGTGTCTCCTTCACATACACTAAAGAGCCTGGCACTCAGAATTGAGCAACTCCTCCAGTGCCACACTCCAAAAGATTGCTAAAACTGAAGTCCAGGCTCACACCCTGACGAGAGCAAGCCATCCTTGCCCATTTTATGCAAAACTAGAACATCAGAACTGCCTCCTTTGGCTCGAAGGTCCATGCTCCCCTCTAGTCTGACAGAGCACACGCACTTGCTCTGCTACCCAGGGGCAGCAGCAGCGTATGCTGTTTTCTGAGGGATTAAATGGTATGAAGAGGGACTTGTGGTACAGCTCAGACGTTTATCTATCAGTTTTCCTCCGTCTTCAAACCTTTTTTGGGAAAGGGCCAGAATAGCCGTGAGTGTAGCTAGATTTCTGCCCTCCTCAGAGACCAGTAAATACAGTTTTTGCTTATGTCTTACATGAAATACAAAGGAAGACGTGGTAGGCAACTCCTTTTTCTCTCCCGGTTTCTTTCAGATGTTTAGGGGCATAATATCATCAGTCTTCCCCTTTGTTATAGCTGGAATCTTTCTTTTATCCCTTTTTCACCAAGATTCAATAAGAAAACACCAATAAAAGATGCTGCCTCCTTTAACAGGTTCTATGAAAGACAGCAGCCTCCGGGGTCCCACACTGAAAGCCCAGAAATTAAATTGCTAATGTGCAGGTAGGCGTATATGAGTGAATGAATGATGCTGTTCCCTTTTATCCAGAGTCGAGGAGGAAGTCACTACTGTCAACAACCACATCTCTTTAGCACTTCTTCTTTTTCAAAAGCCTGGTGCTTGGATTTCTGTAACTATGGTAATTGTGAAACTGTTTTTTAAACTAATATAAGCCATTATTTTTAAAACTATGTTAAAAGTGGGTATAAGGCCAGAAGGGATCCTTGTAACTCTCTGTTGCATAATGAGTCAAAGAACTTCACTAAGAATTTCTGCATCAAACTACTATAACTTCTGTCTGAGCTGTTTAAAAAAACATCCTTCAAGACACCTGGTGGCAGATAATTCCCCAGTCTCACACTGCTGCTCAGTAGGCAGGTATACACCAATTAAATCAACAGGCTTTATCAAGAACCGTGCTCACGCTCCCAAACAGCAGAATGAAAACCAGCTGTAATGTTTTGTCTTATACCATCCACTTTGAACAAAGCGATGATTTCATCTCCCAAATATTTTGAAAGGTTTAGGCATCTTTTATTTTCAGTCAGCCCTCTCCCCTTCTCAACTGGGGGTATGGCAATGTTTTGCATAAAACAGTTCACGACTGCTAATACGCCACAACTACGCTGTGATAAACAGCTAAGTTACACACGGACTCTAGAGCGGCTGGTACTGAGGCACACAGAGCTTCGATTTGGCATGTATGTTGCTGCACAAATACATGTTTTTCCCCAAAATCTCTCTCAATCTGAAAGAGTTGCACCTGCTGCTTCAAAGTTTCTTAGATTTCAGGTCTGTGCCCCGTTGAAGGTCGCAGCACAGCTCCCCTCGGCTTCACGGGGACTGGCTCAGCGTTGTTGGTACTTGAACCTGAGGCCTTTGGAAACAGAACAGAAGTGTCTTTATTTTGCACTAGAAGTTACTGGGGCATTGTACGGATGCGCTAAACAAATACAGCCTCTGTCTCAAGGAATTTATAACACGCACTTGAGTTTAATGTACAGTCTTAAGTATTTCAAGATACTGACTTGGACTTGTTGGATATTACGTGAATGTGCTCACACAAGCCTTTGGAGGATCTGAGCCCAACCATGTAGCGCACAGTATGAATTACTGTCCTCTTTCTTCCTGTTTTCATTATGTTTTCAACAAAATCTAAATCTAAGACTTGCATTTTTAGTGACGATTACTCCTATAACATGATCATTGTTTTTACAAACAGCTACCAGCCTTTACTCCATTGCCACTGTTATTCTTACCATTTGGTAAAAATTCCAAATGACAGGAAAATGCCCTTTATTTATAGCGGAAGTCTTAGTGTCATGGATTTCAACTCCGCACTGCTCTCCAAATTCTACAGGATAACCTGATATCACTGCAAGTCACATTAAAAAAAAAAAGAAAAAAGAAAGAAAAAAGAATGAAAAATAAGAGACAAAATCCCAAACCACCAAAAAACCCTGTAAATATTCTTCTCTATAAACAGCTTGAGTTTCTTTTAAATGTTATTACAAATTCCTTAAGCAGGCATCTCTTTTTTTATCAGGTAATCAAAATTCTCTGAGATCCAGGTTTTCTGGGGGCTCGGTGCTGCTGGTGCGACGGTTAGCTTCTAGCCTGCATTTTGAAATAAATCTTGGAGCATTTCAAACCCAGCAATTTTCATGCTTAATGTACGATGCTACACAAAGCATTTAAAGTGCTTGTGTGGGCACTTTTGAAAGGCTCCTTCACTTGGCACTTTCCCATCTGATTTCAGCAATATGGGCAGGCCACGTGTTTTTGCAGTGGAAACCAGGGTAGATGTTATTTTAGATGAGAGAGCCAACTGCATACAACTGAAAGGACGCGGAAGACCTAAATTCTAACTTCTGTTTCTGGCCTTGTCCCCAGGAGAGTTGTTCCTGGGTGACACTGGTAACTCGCATCAGCGTCCCGTGCCTCGGTTTCTTCTCCATAAAAAGAGAACATCTTTTGTAAAGCACTTCACAGAAAGCCTCTTATAGAAAATCACTCCACCTCTTTTAAAACTAAGAACTTCCTTGCATTTACAACAAAGACTGAGTGACAAATGCATAGGCTGTGATTTGTCCCCTTGTTGAACACCAAGGAAAACGTTGCTTTTGTTTCTAACATAAGCTAAATTGGGTTTCTGGGCCGTGTTCCCGCTGCTGGGACTCGGGGGGAATTTCGGCAGCTGCTCTGCCTGAGCGCCCTCACTTCCAGAAGCTCCAGCTTGCTGCTTCCTCTACTCAGACACAAATCACTTTCCACTAAAAACGTTCTCAAGCCAGCTACAAATAAGATACAAGTTTTATTCCTGGGGCATTATTTATGAAATATTATCAGTTTCTTGGCTCAGATCCCAAGCTGTAGTAAATTGGCATGGATCCATTACAGATCCATTATCGTTACAATGAGCAGCAATCAGGAACCAGATGGCACAATGGTTTAGGGCACTAACTTTCTGCCGCCTATTTGTCTAGACTGCTCCATGATGAGAATTGAGTAACACCATTTGGCTTTGTTTGAGCTGAAACTTTCAGCAGCTTTTCAAAGATGACCTTCGAAAATATGTATTTGAAGATACATATATACATGAAAATCAAAATCCTGTATTTTCTGGTTCTTTGTGACATGAAAATGAGCAGTATTTTTGTGCATAAACAAGAAGTCTACCTTAATTTATTAAGAATGTGTGCCAAAGAAAGGTTTGTAAGTTTATGACTGATGGAAAATAAACGTATTTTGAATACTCTGTTATTTCACCTGTTAGATTCTGAGTTCAGTTTTTTCCTCTGAAGTTCAGCACTTTGTCACTCCATTTAAATAACAAGATAACTCAGTTTACATTGTCTCCCTCTTTGACTACAAAGAAGTGCTGTTATTTCTCTATATGCACATTATGCAAACAGCTACAAAAATGCTTTCTTAATTCCTGCCTATGTTTAAAGAAAGAAAAAGAAAAAGAAAAAGGAAAAGAAAAGAAAAAGGAAAAGAAAAAGAAAAAGGAAAAGAAAAAGAAAAAGGAAAAAGGAAAAGGAAAGAAAAAGAAAAGAAAAAGAAAAAGAAAAAGGAAAAGGAAAAGAAAAAGGAAAAAAAGCAAAAGCAAAAGCAAAAGCAAAAGCAAAAGCAAAAGGAAAGAAAAAGAAAAAGAAAAAGAAAAAGAAAAAGAAAAAGGAAAGAAAAAGAAGAAAAAGAAAAAGAAGAAAAAGAAAAAGAAAAAGAAAAAGAAAAAGGAAAAGGAAAAGGAAAAGGAAAAGGAAAAGGAAAGAAAAAGAAGAAAAAGAAAAAGAAAAAAAAAGAAAAAGAAAAAGAAAAATTTGGAAAGGTTTTAAAACAAAAAACAATAAAAATTAGAGAGAGACCTTTTAAGTAAACCTTACCCTGCAAGAAAGTTTTATTTATTTAATTTGAAGAAGAGAAGGGTAAGTTTTTAAATCACCTCCAACCTCTTGTCTGGAGGTGCCATTTCAGATGGTACAGCACTTTCTTGTTTAGCAGAAAATGGTACAGTGAGATGGCAGAGACTGGAAACTCAAGTTAAAGAAACTAATGTTTCTAACTAATGTTAGACATACATGAAGTAATTAACAACTGAAACATGCTGATGTAAAGGCTTGTGAATTTTCCAGTTTCTAACATCTCAATTAAAAGACCGGATGTCTTTCTAAATTCATGCTCCAGCTGAACCAGAAGCTTGCTGCAGGGATTATCGGGTAATGCTCTATGGCTTATGTTAAGAAGGGACTCAAATTAGCTGGCACATAACAGTTCCTTCTGTTCTTAAAATCTGTGAATCATCCAAGAACTTTTCCACCAAACCCACAGAAGATAAGAATGAAGACTGCAAATATTTCTGAAGGGGAAAAAAATAATCACTCCAAAAAACCCACATACGTATTTGAGGATTTCAGCAATATCGTGAAAACATAAAGTACAGCTGAACTCTCAAGTCACTTGTGCACAGAGAAATTTGCTAAAAAGCTCTAATGACAGCAGTATTTCTGGTGCATCCCTCCCAAGGCCTGTTTCGTGCACTCAGCTTCTCTCCTGCCTTTTTCACCCACCAACCTGATTTCTCACTCTCGCACTTCTTCTACCACTTCCCTTACCGTTGCATTCTTTTGGTTTGTTTTTTCTTTTCTTTTGACATTATCAGGCCCAGCTGCAAGAGACACTTCTCTCCGGTGTTGCAAGGCAATTGCACACCCTTCCCTTGCACACAGAACACGGGCGGTCAGGAGTGGAATGGAGTCAGTCGGAAAAGACCAAAAGACCCTGGTGGGATGGAGCCACCTAGGCCCCACCGCTAGCACCAACCCCCCTGCCACACGCTGGACCCTGCAGCCCAATTAATGAGCAAAACAGTGTCTTCTTCAGGAGCAATCCTCCTTAGCTTGTGTCAGCACTTCAGCAGCTCTTGCATTTTATGAGTGAATCTGTGTGGTAACAGTAGGAACGTCATCAGCAAAGTGGGCAACCAAGGAAAGCTTGATACCAACAGGAGAAAAGCTCCCGGAGAAATGTGCTAAGCGTGAAACTCTGAAAAAAGTTTTTTATGAGATATAGGAGCCCCCATGCTCACTGTCAAAGTAATGAGTCGGGATAATTGCATCGTTGCATTGCAACAAGTTTAGTTTGTTGACAGGCCATATTGCGTTGGCGTAACTCACCTTGGTGACTTCAGCACTCTCGTGGAGTGAGGGAGAGAAGGAACATGCTGCAAGTATGTCTGGGATTTGGTTCACACGCAGAGGCTCTTCTCAGGAGCTGCTATGTACCCCAACCCATCTGGCTGCCCACAGCTGCAGGTTTATTCTTAGTTTTAGGAATGTGAATCCTCACAAACATGGCGATGGCTTCATGTCAGCTAGGAGATGGATTTTCTCCTCAAAACATTTCTCTCTGTGGACAGGCGGTTTCCTGATGAGATGGATGAGGGGTGTCTAGTGACGTCTGATGTCTGAACCACACATTTCATCCTCCGACAATCACTTGAGGTATCAAAAAGACTTGCCAGGATTAGACTGGTGCCACTAACTTGCGACCATGCGCAGTGCCGTATGTTTCCTTAAGTTCCACTAAAGGCATTTATGGGAGAACATGCCTCCATATTCCTTCCCCAATAACTACGGTTTTTCCAAGACACAGCTACATTGTCATGTGAGTGAAGTGTAAGATAAAGCCAAGCTCTTTCTGCTCTACAGCCTTGTAAAGAAAAGTGAGAGCACGCTCGCTGCACGCCGGGCTGGCTGGGTGGATGCCGTAGTGATGTGCTGGCACAGCACCGCATCTCAGCCCGCAGGCCATGGTCGGAGCCGGTGCTCATGATGCCACGCTACTTGTGGACGCACAGTGATAAGTCAAGGACACGCTGTGATGTGCCGTGTGGCTTCACAAGACTGAATCTTTGTAAGCTCAGACCTCTCTATAATCTCCTCCACGTGTCAGAGTAGGTATCTGCTCCTTGACTAAGTCAAGACCAGCGGAACCAACGTGAAAAGATCCTGCATTTCTCCCTTCCATCAACCAGGAGTGCAAAGCATGTTTCTCTGACACATTTAACCCAGCAAATCCAGAACAACGTGCATGCATATTCTAGAGAATTTCTTCCAGCCATTCCAGTGCACAGACATCTTCTCTGAGCTCAAACACGTGCCCAAAATTACCCTGCTGTTCCCTGGGAAAGAGTTCAGGTCTTAATATAATAAATGTACAAGAACATAATTCAGGCCAGAACATGGAGGCTTCTATTTCTTTCAAAAATTGATGGATTATAGTTTGCTCATTTAGCCTTTAATATTTATTACTATGACTCTGAATATCCTGAGAAATGCTGAACATCTTCCTATCCAGTCTACTTCTTTTGGACATACGCCTCTTAAATATGTGCAAACTTCTGTCCTTTCTACCTACTAAGCCCTGCTTAGTCAAGCTATTCAGCTAAGTCATTACTAAAATTTATCTTCTATTTGTAAGCTTCCATATTTTTAAGATTTCCTTAAGCAGTACAAGCTCCAGCTTGTGCCCCACGACGACATCTCATTAAAATGACCTTACTGCTCAGATCCTTATGTAGTACCACCAGCCACGGCTCAGATGAAGTCAATGAAGGGACGCTGATTTATGAGATCTGTCTGTTCATTATCTTCACTTCTGTTAACTGACCTTTCAATGAAAATGAGCACAGGGAAGGGAAAAAACTGACATGGGAATACGATAAAATATATTATGAAGATGAACAGGTTTTCTACCTCGCTGAACACAAGTATTTCGCTTGAAAGACAACCCCTAGGGAAATTAGGGCATGTCAATAGTCTTAAACTAGTTTCTAAACAAACTGTAATAAATTATACATTTCTGTAACAAGCAAGCAAATTTGCACCAATTAATGATGCTATAAACAGCAATCTAGTGCTTTTAAGAACATATGCAAACTTCTCTTTCGGTTCCGTGCCAAAGTTTGCCTGGTTTTGTATGTTTGAGGCATCAGTCAATCTTGCCAGGTAATGTGGCTGAAAACAGGTATCGTTCTGTGATGCAAAGCCACTATAACTACAAATATCAATAGAGCTCCACACTACAAGCTATTTGTCATATGATCTTCAAAAACCTGAAGCATCCACTGAACAGAAGACAACAGGCACTCCTTCACCCATGGATCTGACAATGTGTAGTATTACCAGTAGACTGTACTTGCCAAGAATCATAGAATCATTTAGGTTGGAAGAGACCCTTGGGATCATCGAGTCCAACCGATATGCTAACAATAAACTGAATGTAAGGAAACAGAAAGTCAGACACCTTAAGAGTGATTTGTATAGGGGTAAGTCTGTTCTTTGAGGAAGGACAATAAACTAGTTTCTCAGGCCAGTCTGACAGTGTCCATACCGTAAGTGAAAACATCTGAGCCAAGCAAAGTAGTCTACTGCCATGGAAAAATAACTGTTTCAGTGCTCCAAAGGGTGAGGAGAGATGTAATAATTCATGGAAGTCCTAGTCAAAAAAGCAGACCAGTCCGTCCACCTAAGGTGCCTCCCACGGTTTCATATGTTGTCACTCCACAGTATTCCAGTACAGTGACAACGGATAATGCAAGCAACAAATTCAGGGGGCTAAAATCCTGTCTCCCTTGAAGTCTGCAAAATTTCACCATTTTCAGAATCAGGATTTCACCCCTGAGTGCTTTTATTTTCAAGTGTTCACAGTAAGGAAGTGACTGGTTTTCAGCACTCAGCCCCTCTATTTGTTGCCTGCTCCTAAGATAATTCATATTAAGATTTTAAGAGCTGTATTTCACACTTTGCTCCACTGGGTTCTTATGTATTTCAGGAACCTGCTAACAATAATAACTAAAGTGTATGACTTTGCTTATTTCTGTCACCATTGCTGGATTGGCTCCGCACGTTTCCTTCCTTCTCTGCCTCTGTCGCTCCTGCACTCGCCCTCCTCCATCGCTCGCTCTGCTCACGGCTGATGCAAGGACTGTGTCTTCTTCTCCCTTCCCCGCCACTGCCGCTTTCCGAGACTCAGCCGAAAGTGACTGTTTCTTGTAACTAGTACAATAACAAGGAGCGTTTATTGTTTCCTTCAGGTGTGTCACTTAGGAGAAGGAGAGGTTTTGTCCAGGATACTCAATACATTCAAGACCTCCTACACACACAACACTAATCTTTTGGTTTGCCTGTACGTGTATCTCTAAAAAGGGCAGAAAAAGATGTTTTCTAGCGCTTGCAGGCTTCCAGAGGGGAGCCTGTTAAAATCCAAGGCAATCTGTCACCGTAAATGATGGAATCCCACAAGACAGGAGTGGGGATTAGCCTGACAAAACATCTGCCTGTGTCAACGCAGTGTCAAGTGAAACAAAGCTCCACCAGACACCGATCCAGGCAGCTAAACGTCTGCACTGCGCCGCCGCCCCCCCCGCTGACGGCTCTGGAGCCCGCCTGCTTCTCCCCGACACCGCCGAAGGACGCGAAGCCCGGCGTGGGTGGGTGTCCCCGACAGCGCTGCCCTGGGACCTCACACCGAAAGCACGTCCAGCGCTACGGACGCTTCACTCTCCCTCCCTGCGAACGGATGAAGATTTTATTTCTCCCAAGAAGACAATCTCACTTACTTGGGATAGCGCCTCTGCTGAAAGATGGGCAGAATCTCTGTATCTTGGTTTGAATGGAGAAGCAGTAAATCCCGAAATCTTTCTGTCAGGACAGAGAAAAGAAAAAAGAAAAGAAAAAAAAAACAAACCCAGACTGTGACTCTGCGTTGTAAGTCCAGGCCACAAGTAAGCAAGCAGTAATAGCAGTGAATTCTCTTCTCCAGCAGTATTAACCCGAGGACAAAGCTAAGTGTATAGGGAATACAATCTATATATTCATACAAAACTGCGCCGAGCCTAGAAATTTCTGTTTCCTGTAAGCCCTTTTAATAACATTTTAAAATGTCAATTTTTTCATCCAATATTGAATTCCAGTAGTGCTTACAAGTTCCTGAGGTTTGCATACAGGTCTTCTGAGTATCACACACAGCCAGCCATAAAGAGTCCCTGCCTTGAAGAACTTAGTCTAAACAGAAGGGAGGAGCAACGAAGAGTTCACCAGCCACTCAGGGACCACAGCAGTCTAAGCAAACATAGATTAATTAATTAATCTAAATTAAATTGCAATATGAGCCCTTGGGTAACTGACTCACTCGTATTTTCAAGGATGGTTGGAAGATTTGATTGCTTTTTGCCCACTATTATACACTTAAAAAAATGCATTATAGTATCATCTGTAGTGGGTAAAGTTTTTGTAACATGGCTTCACCAACCACCAAGTGAAGGGGTGGCTGCGGTTGGTGTAGCTGCCTTTCTCTGACGCCTTTCTCCAGAGGTGGTTAGACACCATAGATAAGCAGGACCTGTAGGAGCTTCTATCGGTATCAATTTCTCAGTTCCTGGAAGATGGGAATCTCCTCAAAATTCACTTGATACCCAGGCTGAGGGACAGAAGGAAATTTCCGACGCAGGTCAAACCCCCTCAGCACACCCTGTAGCTCTCCACAGCATGGGACATGCTCTCTTTCCTTCTGTGCTTCCACCACCTGCAACTTTTATTTAACCAGTCCTCCAGGGGCACCCTGGTGATTCCCTTCCCAGCTTCTCATCTCCTACTCTTCCTGCAATACCTTATAACGGTGGCTTGAAGTCTTCAGCTACAGGTTTTATCCTTCATTTGCTAAACCACAGTTTGTATCCTGTGTTGTGTGTAGTAGCTGTACTATGGGTTTCTCTAAACTAGGTATCTTTTCCATGTAAGTTTTTCATTCTGGAAACTGAACCTGAGGATAAGCGTAGTCCTTCCTCCCCTTATATCCCTATGTATCTCAAAATACACTCTAACACATGGGCATATCCTCTAATGCATGTGGGCATGCCCTGTCACCCTTAAAGATGATACGATATGATCTTCAAAAGCCACTGGACAAGAACTGAAAGGCTTCAGGGAGCTTTCACTGGTGCAAAATACCCAACTGCATGTGTGTCAGCGTGAGCACATTGACTTCCACCACTACCTCAGGAACTTCCCAACGCAACTCAAGCTAATGGAACCCTTTAATAAAAAGACTTCAAATGAACAACAGCAGCCTTTGTGTGTGCCTGCTGGAGGAATGAGAGGAAGTTTTCAACAGCAAACACTGCACAATAGCACTTCCTTCCATGACTTGAGGGTTTTGACCTCCAGAACATTGCGTGAGTCACCGTGATTACGGATTTGTCTGTGGGGTGCCCCAATTTATTTATTTGTTAGCGTCTATGACCAGGCGCAACTGCAACGCAAAGCATTCTTTGGTTTTTCAGAAGAGCATTCTTCATGCTCTTCTTCAGCCCGATACCACACACCACCATATTCCAAGTGAGCGAGGCTGGTCTGGCAGACCTTGCCAAGGGCCTGCGATTCTCTGGGAGAAACAAAACACATCTCAGGGAGGTCGCAGATATGTCCTGCTCCATTGTTCTGCCTGAGATGGACGGCACGCAGGCAGACAGCCATGTTCCATCTCTAACCCCTGCTCTGTGACTCTTTTTCTTGTGCTGCTGCCCTTTCCCATTGATCCAGGCCACCTGGCTGCACTCCAGGACTCAACTCAACAAGCCGTGATCTTGAAGATATTTTGAATAGTAATGTGACAGGGCTGGCCAGTACTGGAGTGAAAGCAGCCAAGTTATGGCATCTGAAATTGGCCTAAACAGCTTCCCTACTGGATCTTGTTTTAGTTAAAGTCAACTTTTATTTTTCTCACCGCACTATGGCAAATTTCCCAGGCAGATGTATTTTCTTTTCACCATATGACTTTACTCATTTTTCCATGACAACACTTACACTATAGGGTAGCGTTCCGCCTCATCTCACATACATCCCACAACTTCCTCCAGCACACGTAGCCTCCATGTCCTCTAAAGCCTCTTGGGAGAAATGGCACACTGAACAGAAGCCTTTGGCATTAATCTGTCCCACAGGACCATTATGTACATGCTTCACCCTTCAGGTCCATGATATACTCGTATTACACACGCGTGTGCACTGTACAAACGTCACGGTGGTGCCAATGACACTATTGCCTTTAAGGACTATCCAGTAAGGGGACGAGGGAGGTGACGAGAGCTTTGGCAGCTGCTGACAGAACATAAAGCACTTTTGGTGCTCTTACAAAAGTACATATCAGAAGCTTACAGCTTGACAGGAGAAAGCAAGAAAAAATCACAACGATACTTTCCAAAGGCAGGGGGATTTCTAAAAAAAATAAGATTTCCCTTCAAATCCATGCTACAACAACAGATGAAAGACTTGAAGAACTGATGAAACTAATCAGAGTATTGTACATTATTTTAATCTGCAATCACTAGCTGATCAATGGAACCAAACCAAGCCACAGACAATTTTAACACTCAGATCATTTTAGAGAGACATCTCCAAAAATGAATCTTTTCCATCACTTCATACAGTTTAGTATCTAAAATGTGATGCTTTTTGTCTAGGTATTGGTCTGGTTTATTAACCAAACACGAATAACATTTACTAAACCAAGTTTTAAAATGCTTGCTTCTGAGAAATCTGCAATTATCTTCTCTCTCATTCTGTGCATGCAGTTTGCATTGTTTTGTCTGTGCTAGCTCATTTCCTAATGATTTTTTACACTGTTCCGAGATCAATTATGCCATTGATTGTTTTGTCACTCTGCTGAGTGTGACACTGCAGATACCGTCCCGCCGACTCTCCCCTAAGTCTAACCACAGGACAAAGCCCTCACAGACACCAAGAATGGTTGCACAGTCACGTCTTATGCTCAGACTTATCTTTTCAACATGCCGAGTGTCTCCATTTCTTCCTGGTTTCCACTGTGAGCATACAGTTCCTTCCAAACTGTGGACCAGTGAGAAGTCCTCAGTTAAACGTAGGCACCCTCACTGGGATCACATATGTGTAGCTAAATGTGAAGCATCTCTACCTGCGATGACTAGGGGCTGGATGTAATAACACAGTCTTATGCCCTGTTCTTCTAAATCAGGAAGGCTGTAGACTACAAAGGAGAAGAGAAAGTTTGCCATGGATAGCTTTAGAAATTTAATCTGTCCTCTTACATAAACCTCTCTTCCTCGTCTCTCACCTAATTCTTCTTTCTTTTTCATCCTTTGTTCTTCCTTCCCCCTCCCAGCTCAATATATTCACAAGTCAGCTACTGGAATCTCAGTATTAACGCCCACTAACAGACTTATAATACCTGTCCTGCCAAACCAGTTACCCATTTCAAGGGAAATTTTCCCTTTGAACTATTTAGATGCATGTCATTTTTGGTTCTCAAGCAAGAATGAGGTTGTGCTCACTATGGTGAGTAATGCCATAAAAACGTGAGCAAGAATGGGTGCATGCCCTGAAGCCCATTTAAATTGGTTACACAGTCAAGTTTCCTTTTTTCCAGAATACACTATTAGAGAGGTGGAAAGAGAGACAAAGGGAAATTTTATTATAAAATTTTATTTTCTGGGGCTCTCAAAGCAAAGAAAAATAATCCATGTAGAAGGTCTCTTTGAATTAAAACTTATTACTATTATTATTATTGTTATTGTTATTATTATTGTTATTATTATTATTATTTTTCACATTCTGTAGACAGAAATACTATGGCAGTGGCCTTGTTTTTTGAAGCTGTCACACCCCTGAAGCTCTTACTGCTTTAGCACTTCGAAGGTGATGACAGAAGTCACACACTGCAGTTGTGTCAGGTTTGACTTTAAAGGTCAGGTCTTGTGGTTCTTCTTTGCTTGCTCCTCCCTGTTACAAAATACTTTACAGAAAATAACAGCAAAGTGACTCTGCCGAATTCCAAGGGTCCTGAAAAATCAAATTCCTGCTCTTTCAGAGTTTGACGGGTCTGTATCTATGAGGTCTGTATCCCAAACTGACGTCTGAGATATTACTGTTTTGTTTGCCCCAATAACCCTTTACCCAGCAGCTTCAGATCAGTCTGAACCTCTAACGAAAGCAGGCTGAATTGCACACAATGAACTCGATTAAGAACACTGTTAAGACTGATGGCAATTGCTTTTTGGGGATAAGGATTTTTTATACCAGCTTTATGGACTTTCTAAATCCAAGTTCATAAGAATAAACAGAGATGAGATTAGAAAGCAACCAGTGAACGGGAGACCAGAAACGCCCCATCAGTTATAAACCACAGAGCACTGTGGCCCAGAAGCCTAGCTGCCTACCAAAAGGTCTATCCACAGTGCCACATCGTACCTTTGGGTATTTTACACTCATGTTTCTCTAATTACCTGTAGCACTTTTGCGTTTATTAAGACAGAAATCTCAGTTCCATCTTCCGCTACACAGACACCTGCAAGTCCTGTAATTTCAAACTAAAACAAATCTGCCTAGCTTTATGCAAAACGCAGACTGGTCTGGAGCACCTTCCATGTCATTTGAATATCTCCTCAACAACTTGCAATAATTTAAATAAAAAAACAAAAAAATCAAGTCAGCTTTCTTAAAATAGCCAACAGCATTTAAAAGGATTTCAGACCCACTAATCTGCCTTGTTGTCAAGCTCCGTACACATGGAAATGCTGTCACAAGTACTTCCTCGGTGCCTTGTAAAAAGGCATTTAGGAAGACGCCTTTGCCACTCTAAGGGCTATAAAACTACGATGAGCAACAAGATGGCATAGAACTGAAATGTTCAATATTTCAGTTTGACCTATGTCATCTCAAGGGCCAAAGTTTCTGAACTTCAGGAAGTGTCACTTCTCTCCTCTCAAAGAGTCTGTGCTACAAATATCCTCCACCAGATTAAAAGGGGAGGAAAGAAGACAATGATGAGGTAATGTTGATGAGCTAAAGGTTCCAAAATGACTACACCATGAGCCTTGGAATTCTGCTAAAACATACATATTTTGCTGATACAAAGATGCAGGCTTTTTGACCAGCTTGAACTTCCATGATTCTCAGTCCATTAAGCCTCACGGAGTTTAATTCTCCTGTTTTTTCACCACCATTTCCTTCCCTCCTGATCAATCATGTAAAAGACTAATTAGAGCCCACTATTTACAGAGCTACTAAAAAAAATTAAAAGCTATTAAAAGCCATAAAGTTGAAAATTATACAAAAAACCCTGCTGTTTATATTTACCTAAGCGAAATAGAGAAGCTTTTACAGAAAGGCGAGTGGTCTCCTTGTTTTCTAAGCTAGGTGAATAAGCAGTGAGCATCCTTCTGTTTCTTTTGCAGTCTTTTAGTTTGTTTAAGCAGAGGGAAAAAATAAGGAAATCAACTAATCATTACACAGGCCAGCAGTGAACCTTTCAATGACTCTGGACGTGCAGAATAGTCCTCGTCTCTTTGAAGAAAGTCTCGGTACGCCCTGCTTTCCTCCCAACCTGCGTTTGCTTCATAAAAAGTGGTCAGCTCATCCTCTTCCCCTAGCTGTGTGCTCACCACCTGGAAATCATTCTCCCTCCCTGGATCTGGCATCAGCCCGTCCTTTCCCTGCTGGAACTCTAGGTGCTTTCTTATGTCTTTAAGATGTGACACCTGCTATGTCAAAATCAGCTTGGACAGATTTATTTCTAGCCAGACCTCCCTCATTTACACTAGAACCACAGATACCGCATGATTTATGTGTGTATACCCATACATCAGCCGATGAAGAAGCAGCATAAAAGGCGGTTCTTGTCCAAAGGACCTTAAAAGGTTGAAAGATGAGTGATGGAAAGCAAAATGCTTTGTTTCAGAACAGGGAAGAGAGACACCGAGAACCATATTTAGACCGCATTTGGTACGTCTGACTTGACGAGACAGTGGTGAGTGACCCAGCCGGCCTATTAGCTGCGCTGCCAGCCTCGGGCTCCCCGGAGAGCCGGTGACGGGAAGCGGACACAACACCGAGGTTCAGCAGCCTCAATGCTCAGCACGGAGTTAGAAATCCTTCCGCAGGTTACAGAGCAATGCCCTGGCAGAGCTGGGGATTAGACAGATCCCTGGAGTGCAAAACCAATGCCTTCATCAAGAAACCTTTTTTTCTCAGAGGTTCTTACTATACTTGAAGGCTATTTCTGTCACGACAGTAGAGTTCATTCCACAGCTCGGCACTTACAAAGTGCTACAGTAAAACTGGGTTTAGAAACAATCCTAAAAGATAACTTTAATTTTAAAAAAAATCTGTATAAATACGTGCTCTGAAGCAAATGTTATTTATGCAAAATTTTGTAGCACTGAGTTCTACAATTCCAGCACTGCCAAGCTCCAGAGGGTATGCCTCCAAAAAGCTGTGCAAAGGCCCAATTTGTCAGGCTGTACTGATTCACACCAAGGGCCCCCTAATATCCTACTTCACAGGCAGGCACCTATGGAAGAATCGGCACGGGGCAAATCCATCCTGCCGTCACTTTCCAAACCTCCAACTGTTTCTGCCTCAAGAGATCTCCTGAGCCTGCGGTGGTTTGTCTATTACGAAATACCCTGACTTCTCTTTAAAGTACTTGCCCAGTCCCCCATGAAAACCTCCTCATCTATCCCACAGCCTCTGACAAGGAGTTTCTACTACGTGAAGATCCACCATCTTACGTTTGCTCTGAAATAGTGTCGTACTGACAGTATCTGATGACCAAAAGTTCTGATACTGGCAGAAACCATGAACAGTCAGGCCCTACTCACTTTATCTTCCAGTGTTTTGCATGATTTGTAGGTCACTGCTATATTCCCCTAAATTATCTCTTTTCCTGGCTAAAGAGCCCCCGTATACTCAGTTGTCCCATGTTTGGAAGTCTTTCCAAGCTTTTGATCATGTTTGTCATTTCTTCTTGAACCCTGTCCAGTATCCTGGCTGAGCGATGAGGACCAGACCTGCACACAGGACTCTCACAGGATTCAAGTCCTGGGAGCACCGCAGAAATGCCCATCCGCACAGGGATCTCCTCTGCTTCACCATCTACTCTCCTCCTAATAACTTTTCCTCTTTATTGCTGCTGAGCACTGAGCTGATGTCTTCATGGAAATAATTATCATGACTCCAAAGTGTTATTCTTGGGCTGTCACGGTCACATCATCCGCAGCCATGTGCATTAGTTTGTCACCAAATATATCAAACATCAGTATGTACCCACAGGCATGCACTGGTATTTTTAGCTAGGTCTATAAATAGGTTTGTAAGTGTAACATATTTTATGCAGTTGAACAAGCTACAAGAACTTTTCATTAAACTTATTTAAATGGCAGCCACAAAATAATGGAGTTAATCCCATCCAAGGCTAAAATTCAGTATCATAACAGAAACACCACCAGCCATTGGGAACTCATTCGTGGGCTTTTGTCTATTTGCATTTGGCCTCAGTTTAGACCATAAGCATGGGATCATTTCACACTCTTACTAATACAGGCACAGCTTCATTATTACACCCAAATATGCAAATAAATTGCTGTACAATAGCTTTGCAGAACCACAGAATAGTTGAGGGTGGAAGGGCTCTGTGGAGATCATCTAGTCCAATCCCCCTGCTCTGAGCAGGGCCAGCAAGACCACGTTGCTCATGGCCACGTTCAGTTGGGTTTTGAATATCTCCAAGGATGGAGACTCCACAACCCCCCTGAGCAACCTGTTCCTGTGCCTGACCACCCTTCCAGTGGAAAAAGTTTTTCTTGAACTGAAAAAGAATTTCCTGTATTTCAATTTGCACTGATTGCTTCTTCTTCTGTCACTGGGAAGAACCTGGCTCCCTCTGCTTTACTCCCTCCCAGGCAAAAGCAAAAGTTTTTCGACAAAAGGCATTGGAGGGAACAATCACATCCCATGAGACCTGGATTCCAGACCTAATGAACCTTTCCCTATGCAACACAGGGGGTGATTTAAGGCTGACAAAATTATATTTTACCTTTAGCCACTGTTTTTGGGGGTGGGTGAAGCACAAAATGCTTTGTATACCCCAAACACACAACATGCCGGTCTTGTACAAAGCACTCCTACTCCATCACAAGAGAACACGAGAGAAGCACTAGCAGATTTTGGCCTAGCAAAGGATGCCCCTATAAAAATATCACCACCAAGTACATTCTAGTTCTTTGTGCCAATTCCTTTCTTAGAAGTCATGGAATCATAGAATCATAGAATGTGTTGGGTTGGAAGGGACCTTTAAAGGCCATCTAGTCCAACCCCCCTGCAGCGAGCAGGGACATCTTCAACTAGATCAGGTTGCTCAGAGCCTCATCCAGCCTGGCCTGGAATGTCTCCAGGGATGGGGCCTCCACCCCCTCTCTGGGCAACCTGTGCCAGTGTCTCACCACCCTCAGTGTAAAGAACTTCTTCCTAATGTCTCATCTAAACCTGCCCTGCTCTAGTTTAAACCATCGCCCCTCGTCCTGTCGCTACATGCCCTTGCAAACAGCCCCTCCCCAGCTTTCCTGGAGCCCCCTTCAGGGACTGGAAGGGGCTCTAAGGTCTCCCCGGAGCCTTCTCTTCTCCAGGCTGAACAACCCCAACTCCTCACAGCCAAGGTGCTCCAGCCCTTGGATCATCTTCGTGGCCTCCGCTGGACCCGTTCCAACAGGTCCATGTCCTTCTTGTGTTGGGGGCCCCAGAGCTGGACACAGCACTCCAGGTGGGGTCTCACCAGAGCAGAGTAGAGGGACAGAATCACCTCCCTCGACCTGCTGGCCACGCTTCTTCTGATGCAGCCCAGGATGCGGTTGGCTTTCTGGGCTGCAAGCGCACATTGCCTGCTCATGTTGAGCTTCTCATCCACCAGGACCCCCAAGTCCTTCTCCTCAGGGCTGCTCTTTATCATGTCATCCCCCAGCCTGTATTGATAACGAGGATTGTCCCAACTAAAATTGTCCCGAAGTCACCCTAAATAACTGATATAATCCACATGTCTACTTATGGGAAAAAAAAAAAAAAACAAAACAAACCAAACAAACAAAAATATATCAATATTTTGTGCCGTTTCCATTGATTGCCACCTTTGGATATAAAACTGCAAACCCACGTCAGTTTGAGGAGAGGGACACAGAAGGTGAGGAGGCAGCTGTCCCCCGAGGTGACAAACACAAAGCCAAGAGTCTGCCCTGCCACAGGCTTCGTACGTGCTGGGCAGGGGAGATGCTGGCTTCTCTCGGTTGGGGCAGGGATGGGAGGGGAAGGAAACACGCTAAGGAAAGGAGAGTTTGCAAAAGGGAACGGGAGTTTCCTTGTTAAGACACCCTCGCTCCCTGTCTTGCAATACAAGGTACCAGGGAGATTGCCCAGCCCTCTTCCCTCCAACTGCAGCTGTGAATGATGTTGCTAATCAACGAGGCTTAATTGACATCAGTAAGGTCATAAAGCATAACTTTTACCTCCTCACAGCTAAGTTGTGTGAATACCTACACTGAAGACGCTAAGCTGTTGTCAGCGTCTGTGCCGAGGGCCAGACAGAAAGCTGGAATATGCTGAATCCTTAAGACAGTGCTCGGACAAAACAGCACCGATATACATCCCAGGGGGTGAAACGCCTGCCCAGCCAACCTCTTAGCTAAAATAAAATGCTAGAAATAACAGTAATAAGGCTCCAAATAAGAAACAAAAGAAGAAATAGGGTATTAAGGGACTCCATTTATATATAAAAATCATTTCTCCTGTGTTTTCAGCTGGCTGTGTCTTTCAGAGAACACATACAGGTTCTTCTCCAAAAGCACTCCTAGCGCTAGTTGCGCTGAAGCGTAACACAGGATAAAGTGATCAGAGCTCAGCTGGATCCTATTTTCTATATAAATTTTGCGAGTCAACGGGGGATGATCCACTGGGAAGAACTGCATATTTTTTCCAAAGATCTAATCACATCTCAGGCTCCATTTCTTATAACATCTCTCAAAGGGCAATATCAAAACCTTAGCGGGAAATCGTTTGAATGACTGGCAAATGAAATGAGCCATTAGATATTGTTTTTCTCTTTTTTTTTTTTTTGGATAGGTGATAAAACATAATGCACACAAGCGTATCAGGAAATGTATCAAAAGTTTGGTTTAATTTCACCCTGCTGTGAGCAATTCTATTATTTCTTTACGTCTGAATTAGACAAGTCATTCTTGAGAACTTCAGCCAGCCCACTCCCTGAATATAAACCGCTACATATAACCTAGTCTGAGTAGTTTTCATTTACTCTTAATTAACAATTTCGTAAAAATACATGTATTTGCTGACTTAGCACTAGCTCATGTATAGATTCTCCTTCAAATACGTTGTGGGATTTTCTACTGGATTGTCGTCTCCATCTTTTAACTACCATGATGTTACGAATGTAACGAAATATTAAACAGACTTCTTTTTACATCACAGAAAGTCTGTTACCACTCAACAAAAGTCAACAAAAAAAAAGTATTCCCAGCCTTGAATGGGAGAGAAAAGCTTGAAAATGTTACTAGTAATACTACACCGATAACTATTTTCTAGAACAAAGAAAACCAGTGCTTTAACATGATTTAGATCACACAGTTCCTCACACCATTGTAAGGAAAGGGTTTGGCAGGTACTTTTTTGAAAAAGTGATTTTGCCAATTCTTATAACTACAAGCTGTCATTAGATATCTATCTTTTGATTCTTTTAGTCACCGGTCACGACCTGGCATACAGCAATGCATCGATGTACCATCACAAATTCAGCAATGCCAAACAGCGCAGAAATGCTAAAAACCTCTTCAGGCAGAAACGGCACCTCCTGGTACGTATTTGTTGAGAAGTAGGGGAGACTTTTAAAGAAAAGTTATTTCTAAGCCGATTTTTGGATTAATGAAATGCTGCTTTATTTGGAAACTGCACTGAGGAAATTTCATTTGTCATGCTTGTTAATAATGGGGCACAATTAGCATAATCCCCTTGACCCATTAAAAAAACGCCAACATCAAATAACAGAAATTATAAAAATGTCTTCCTTTAATTATAAATTTTGCCTTTTTCAAGCCAGTCACGGCTAAGCTCCAGAGACACTCGGCTAACGGAGCGTAAGTGACATCCTTGCGGGAAAGCCCCGTGCCGTCAGGCTGGCACCAGCCACTTGGCAAAGCACGGCAAAGCATCGCAGCTTCCGCTTTGGAAATGTGCGTGGGTGTCCCTGTCAGTTCCTTGAGGAAATGGCACTTACAGCCTGCTTACTGAGTAAGAGAACACGTTAAATTTATGGGAAGAGACAGATAGTCCTTAGAACCGCTTATGGGAATGAAGAGCACGAAGTGCCCGCCGCTTCGTTTTCATCTCACGTAACACGAGGAGGCTCCTCCGGCTGCAGGTGCGCTACTTACCGTCGACAGCACAGTAAAATCATCGCAGCAGCCATTTCAGCAGAACTCAAAATAGCCAACAACCTCTGAAGCGCCTCCTGTCCCCCAAATCCCCCTTCAACACTGAAAAACGTGTCAACAGCCCTCGGTAAATGCCACTTTCCACTGAGTCCCCCCTTATCCAACACACGTGAAAACACAAATGTGCCTGTTTGGATTCACAGACCTCCCGGGCTCTCTCCCCAGCAGAGAAGCATTCTCTCTTACTCATGATCATGGTATTTACTACAGCATAAATTAGAATTTTCTGGTTTCAGGTAAGTCACAGAACCCAGCAGTCACCCACTGTTTGTCCGCTCCCACAGACAGCACAGGGTCCCTCCAAATTACCAAAACTACAGTGATGCTTTGCGTAAGTATTGTCCCAGGTTTACTCTCTAGAGATGGTCAAACATTTTAAATCAAAACACTTTTTAGATAGGATATTGATATTTTAAAAGAAAAAAACCCAACTCATCAAAATGTAAAAAAACCCACCCAAGTGCTGAAAGTGGCGGGATGTGTGTGGGCACATATATACAAATAAAATGCAGCCACTCAGGCGAGTCACAGTGGCGCTTTTTCAGGAGCCCATCTCCTTTCCCAATCGGAGCTGCCAGCCGGACCCACAATGGATCACAATGGAAGCGCTTCCTTTCCCCAGGAGAGAGCGAGACCATGGCATATTACAGCAAATATACCCAAATGGGGAACCCAGCCAAGAGAAGATAAAGAAAGCCGGAGACACGCGAAACCTAAGAGGCAACAGGGAGAGCATTTACAAGTGATATTTTTGGCTTTCAGACAGTATTTTTGACCAAGTGAATTTTTGGAGAAACAAATGATATTTCTCATGGAAAAGGTAAAATGATTTAAAAAAAAGGGGGGGAGGGAGGCATCTTCTACTCATTTAATAGGCAATTTTATCATTCTTATTTCTCAAGGAAAAAAATGCTTTAAAAAGGAAGAGGGAAGGTTATTTCATTCCCTGCTCTCTGCTTTGACTTTGCTGCCTCTGTCAAACCCGCTGGAGGCACCACATGCCTCAAAGACAACCTTTTTTTTGCCGGCTGTTTCAGCTGATCTAATAAAAGATATTACCTCTCCCTGCAAAACTCTCCTCTCATGGAATATTATTTCATTATAGCGTACTTTGGTCTAATCTGCTACAAATGTCACAAACTATACAAATAAGAAATATCATGATATCCTTTCTGAAACAAGCTCTGTCACTTTATCCCCATTCTCAGCAAAAAAACAACTTTAAATAAAGAAGAAAAAGAGGCAGAAGGACATGCCGGAGCTGCAGAAATGCGGGTTATAATGTCAGTGGAACAAAACACACGCTGCACCCTGCCCATCAGCTGCTGCGCTTCACACCGAAGCGCTGGTTATTGCCGTCACGGCGCACTCTGCCCCGCCAACCCCCAGGGGCACGGCTGCGATCCCATTCACGATTTGGAAAGTGATTTCCAGGCTATGACTTCCCTCCTACAGTTTCTCCTCACGGCATTTAGCTAATACTGAGCTAATTTGCCTCATTAAGAAATGCCACGTTCAGCACGTAGCACCTACCATTTCAAATTTCGCCCCAAAGTTGGACGCACTAGCAATTAATTTACCTTGCAGCATCTTAAAACTTTCTAGTGTGTTTAAGGCATTTCTGCCTCACCGCCTTTTGAAATTTCAAAGCCTGATCAAAAGAAAAAAATTGGGGTTTAATTACAAATTGATTTAGTGGACTGACACTCACAAAAGGATGCCTTTATATTAAAAAATGGATTGCACTGGCGGCCTGACTCCACTCCCATTAGGAACTTGCCGCCGCGTCCGTGTTCTGCACCGCGGTCTCCGCTGCTCTGGGGCATGGGACCACGAGGCTCATAGACCAGCACAGAGCTGTGATAAGCATGTGGTTTTGCGTGTCGTTTAAGTTTGTACAAAATGCGTAGCCATAAACATTTTAAACAAAATTTTTCTATTCTGTTTACAGCAGGCACCAACATACCTATTTTGACAAGTTGTGGAAACCTGCTGTTGGCCCATTGTCACAACACGGTGCCTTCAGTGCAAGTTCTGAGGTTTGGTTTGCTTCTTTAAAGGAAGAGGTAACACTTCTGCGGCGGCTGTCACATACCCTTTCTTTTCACAGGAATCCTATTTTTACAGTTGATAACTATATAGTCAGTTGGTGGCAGATTTTTACTAGTAATATTTATGATTTAACGGGACAGATCTCCAGGGGAGGACTGGGGCAGAGAAGAGCTGTGGCTGCAAGATGCTCCTCAAAACTTCTTGGATCACCGACCGCCTCTATTTCTTTACGGTAAAACCCAAATTCTCCAGCTAGTGCTTGATGCGTTGGAGAAACAATGCGTATACAAAAGTCAAAGGACTGGATGGAGCAACAGGAAGGTGTGTGGGGCACATGAATGCGGGGTTGCAAGGGGCTGTAGGGAATCGATGTTGAAATTTGGGGTGTAGGATTTGCTTCACGTGAACAACTCCAGCACTGATTTTAATGCATCTTGGAATAGAAAGAGATTTTGGAATAGACAGTTGCTGCTTCAAGGAAGTTTTATGTTTGGGGTGAGAACATGCAGCTGACGAAAAGCAGGGTAAATATACTTATGGAATGAAGGAGTAAAAATAATGCAATAGCAACAAAGGAGATGGGATATCCTAACTAGAACTTCAACGCTAGTATCGTGCCAACAAGGAGCCACACAATATTGGCTGTGTAAATAGGGTGAAAATGTCATTTGACCACATTATTTGCTCATGATAACACTTGCAGTGTCGTGGGAGTTTTAATTAACTCCCACAGAGTTAACTGCTGAGCACAGAATAACTTCTGAGCAAGTGACGGCCCCTCTCCCTTCCAGTCCGACTTAGGCAAGGCACCTGCAGGAATAAGCAGGCAGGCAGGAGAGACCAAGGAACGAGCGGCAATGCAAGGCAGCGCGACAGGTAGCCTTCCCAACAGCCCACAGCCACCACGCCTAGTGGCCTTCGTGGCAACAGAGAGCTACAGTTTAAATCACGCCACAGCCTAAATCGATGGTGAGACCTCTACTGAAAAACAAGCCCACTTCTGTAATTAAAAGGAACGTTAGAAGAGAAGAGGGTGGAGAAGGGAAAGAGCCAGGCAAATGCAAGGTCTCAAAACTTGGACTTGGTACAAGAGATGAACCAAACAGAGGGTTCAAAGGGTCCGTGTTCATTTTCTGTAAGCATTTGCACATAAAAAGGCAACAACTAAAATGCACACACATTTTTCAGTGGTGGTTCTTGCTCTGAAATGAAGGAGTAACGGGGTAAAAAAAAAACCCCAAACAGGAAAAAAAACCTAAATTATGACATCATCAGAAAGCTGAGCTTCATTTTCACAAACAGCACAGAAAGAGCCCATGGACATCCAAAGGTTCAAGCTGAAAAAACAGCAGACCGTTTCAATCCCGAGTTTTGGGTTTGGTTTATGTTAACGTCTGTATAGAAATTATTCTAAGAAATTCTAAAGCATCGCACAGGAGTTCGGAGCACATAAAGATAATTGTCCCTTCTGATCATAAAGTTTATAAACATCAACAGTTCCTACAGAAGTTTTTCCTGTATTTTTAATGTTCCAAATTTGAAACGTGTTTTTCCTAATTAACTACAGCACTTTTACAATCTGTTAGAAAAAGGTCCCAAAAAGAAACCTTTCAAATCTCCTTTTAAGAGATTTTAACTAGCAATTGTTAGTTCAACTGTGGTAAATCATAATTCCAAGTATGAAGCGTGTCTGCGTTTTTCTTCTGTCCCTGAGGAGGAAGTTTCAATGAACTGGGAACAAAACAAGATGACGTTTGGTTTGTATTCTTCAGCAAAACTTGGGTGGCATCTCGGGGAGTCCACTGCTGCCCCCAGGGAAGCGCAGGCACGCATGAAGAGCTGGCGTTTTGATGTGAACTCTCAAATTTCTCTAGAAACCATTACACACCTCAGCTTGTTAAAGGTGCTCACACAGAGGAACCAGAAAGTCCAGCCAGACTTTGCAAACTCATTGCTTGAAGCCTCTGTGTTCCTCTGCGCAGGAACTACCACAAGCGTGGGACTTCCCTAAGCATCCCTAAGCAAAGGTTAACAGAAAAATGGTGAAACTCAGCAAAGATTTTCTTCCCTAAGCAAAGATTAACAGAAGAATAGTGAAACTAAGCAAAGATTTGCTTCCCTGAGCAAAGATTAACAGAAAAATGGTGAAACACAGGCAATTCCAGGACAGCAACTTTGCTTTCTTAAACAGGCAATCACAGCACATGAGTAGTGATTACAAACCCAGAAATTCGCCTGGCAGTCCACTCAGATACATGTCCTAGAGCTTTTCTGTCTTGTGATTCTATGTTCAAAGTAGAGAGCAGCTTTTTGCTTTTTTTCACTACATTCATTTAGATCCCATCAGCTGCCACGTGTTAACGTGCTCCACAGGCTTCACTCCTGCAGCTCAGCTCATGAGGGCACTCAAAACTTCTGAGGCACGGCAAGGAATCCTTCAGCCTTGTCTTCTTGGATCAGTTCTGAACTCCAGCAACATCCACACATCTTGTGTGGATTGCACAAATAATTTACATCATTCGGCCACGTCATTTTTTATAATCATTAAATGATTAAAAAGAGCCTGGGATATGCAAAAACGTGGAAGTTTACAAATACCAGGATGCATGAAGAAAGGACTTCAGAGTAGGAAGTCCTACTCCTTTTGTCACCTAAAAATCTTTTTTCCCCGTAGAGATAAAACTCATTAACTGTTCAAATCGGAGGTGCCTCAAGTTACACTGGTTTTGGTACTAAGTCAGCTGGAGTTCAACCAATGTAAAACAATCCAGGTCTGGAGCCAAAACTTCAGATGTGTTCACCTTCAGCGTTAATTCTTTAATCAGAGGAAAGGGGCTCTCAGCTTTGAGCCAGTAAACTAAATCTGTTCTCCTTCTTTTGCTCCATTCTCTTAATCCTGTCTTTTGTTGAGCTTGTTTGCAGTGATAAATAGGATAATTAATGAACATTAATGGCAATGAAGAATAAAAATAGTACTCCTTACGGCACAATGTGGCTAATTATATTGTTAAGGTATTTTAACTTCTCAGTAATGCAACGGTATTATTTTTATTACTAATGTCAAATTATATAAAAAGAAACACAATTAAACCTCTTTAGCATTCAGTTCTGATATCCTCCTCAGAAGCCTAAGTAGGATTCACTGGTAATATAAGAATTGGTAGACATAAAATCTAACAGGGGAAAATAACATCTATTCCATCTCTGTCTTCAGCTTCCAAAACCACACGTTGATTTTGCTGGGCCTACTGACAGTACCACATCATTAACGCCTTTACACCCTGCCAGGAATCCCACGGAATAACTAAACACAACAAAATACATGTTACTATGGAATGAAAAAGGCCCAAATCAAACAGAGCTTGAGGTAACAGCAAAAGAGTTGACCAGCTCTCCATCAGCAGTGACTAGGCATTTTTCAAGAAGCTCAGTAGCAGTTATAGCGATCCTGGGACAACCTTGTCACATCCTGCAGGCAGACTCTGTAGTCTTATTATTCCTTCTTGTCACCTTCTGCTTCACACATTCCTCCAGTCTGAATCAAGATCTATTAAGAATATAGTAGATACTGACTGAATGATCCACTACTTCAATATCTCTAAAACTGCCCCTGGGGCTATTGCTTCTTTGCTAGCTCCTACGCTTGCTGAAAAATTCCAGCTAAGTGCAGCAGTGCACAGCGAGCCTTGGGATGCTTCGGGCCTTCTCCAAACCAGGAGCTGCAAGGGCTTAGCAAGGTCACGTAGATACTCCCCAACAATTTGACAAACCCTCCCAGCCCAGCAAGTTTAGATCATTCTTCCTTCAGAGCCACTCAAAAGGTATGTTTATTTTCTTCTGGTGAGCATGCAAAAAACCCTTGGTCAGCCTCCAAAATCCCAAACAACTGCCTGAAAATTTTTGTCTGTTTAAAACTAAGAAATCTGGGGTGTGTGCTCTTTGCTGTCTGAGGTTTCAGTCCATAGGGAGTTAAACAAGATCCATGCTTTCATACATTTGCCATGTTCTGGAAAATTGTTGGTTTTAACTGAAAAATGTTTGTTTTCCCCTGAAACTTCCTGCTCCAAGTCTGGACCTTCCAGAAAAAAGGACTATGACAATATCTGACAAAAATTCACATCATTCAAAATAAGTACCTAGATGACCTAGTGACCGTGCATATCCTCATCCCTAGCAGGAAGAATTAAGCAAAGATACGTATTTTCTGACAAGACCTAGAGTTTACAGGGTGATGCAGATGGGTACCCCATGGTCTGACTGTCCCGGCCCCGGACGGAGAGTTCCCGCACACATCACCACCTCCTGCTGCCACGACATTTGGTAACCTCTAGGACAGAAGTCTCCGGTTCAATGGGTGGTATTAAAGCGCTCTTACGGCATCCCACAATAAATACCATGCTGCTCAGAATGGCGGACAGGCCTTGCGGACCTCCCCAGGACCACACGCAACTACACAGCAGGAGGATGTCACTACAAGATAAAAATTACTGTAGAGAGCAGAACAGCAGCAGTGTTTGAAACACGGTCCCACACCGATTTGTACCAGCACCACACTGCAACGTAACAGCAATGTTTTATTGCCTTAAGGCGTGCAGTTCACTGTAACACCTCTGAGTGCTGTGTATTTGTTTTTCCACCAAAACACACTGCATGGCTTCAGAAGTCTGTTAGTTCGGCATCATCAATATCACTTTCTGTCTCGCACCCTGAAATTTGTCTAGTGAACGAGACACATTGTCTTGATACACTGCCGTCCGTTTTTTTCACTGCTGTCAGGAGGCCGGACACGAGGCACGGCCCGTGGCCTCTCTTCTTCCCTCCAGAGGTGCCAGATGAAATGCCAGCTCTAAATCTAAACATGCTGTAGTACTTGAGGCAGCAGCAAGGACAGAGGAGGCACAAGGCTGATAGATGACAATGCTGATGACAAACTAGACAGTAAGTGCGACAAAAAAACTTTCAAAAAACCCTTTTGTAAATACTAACAACAATTTTTTCCAAGCTGAAGGAGAAATAGGTGACCACAGAGATATGAGAGAAGCAGAACAAAATAGGTTTAGAGGGGAGGCTAGTAGCCAATTAGCTTATTAGCTAACCCATGGATCTCCCAGCTCGGACCCGCGCAGTCCCCTGCAATGTTCCTGCAGGGTTTAAAGCTGCCACCCACCGGCTCAGCCACGATAACTGCCGGGCAGCCACAGGGGAAGACATGACAACTTAGCCCTGGGCCACAGGCCTAACCCAGCCTGCAGGGCTTCACGTCTGCCATTACCACAGATCGGCCGCGCTAAACCCATTGTCTCTTGGGTGTCTAAGTCCTGACAGACTAAGCTGTGGTCTACGGCTATAGGTTTCACCTCTGTAATATGATGAAATAACTGCATTAATAGTACGAGCCATCACAATGCCACAAAACATTTTGTTAATACAATCAGTGCTGACTTAAGTAGTCGCTTGTCAGCACAAGGACAGTAATTACATTATCACAAAACCATTTTTTAGGGAGGTCTGTAATAGCTGTTCCACTATTCACAGTACCCAGTGCGCATGGCAAAAGATGGAAAAATCATGTTAGGAATCTTCACACGGGAAAAATCACAACTAATTGTCAATTAACTAAACTAACCACCTCTGAGGTAGCTATGTATGTATCTAGACTCTCTTTACAAAGAATGAAGACAAAAAGGCATGCTTGGGGCAGGGCCATCTCATCCTAAACTAGACACGTGAACAGGTCGGAGGTACAAGGGGAGCCATGGGAAGGATTTCAGGTGAAACAATCCACTAAACAGGCCTCTGAGGGCACGTTACAGCAATACCAGTGCCTGCGCGTCTCTGTGTTCTGCGATGAACATGAAAGCTACGCACAACTAATACCACCATAACACAGATGAGTAATAAAAGAGTTCAGATCTGTATTGGAAATTTATCTAAAGGGTGCCGCTGACTACCTAACGGGAGGGAACGTTGTGCCTTTACCCAAATCTCCTCCCGAGCAGGTCAGGGTCTCAGCTCTTCTGAGCTCAGGTGGCACCATTTGATTTCAACGGAGCAAGAAACACATCACTTCGGGGCCTGGATTACCGTTTGGTTTGCAAAGGTCTCAGACCTACCATTTCTGAGGTTTCTTACTCTCTTCCCTACTTTTTCTGTCCTACGCTTTTCATTATTCAAATCATTGCTTTAAAAAGCAAGTAACAGTATTGACTGAAAATCTACTAATTATCTGCTCCTATGCAAAAAATTATTTCTAGAGTGACTGCCTTTTTCAGAAGCCGCTTCTTGCTGCTTCTTCTATTGGATATCTAAAACGATATGCACCGGGATGTGGGCACAAAATGACTTTCCATTAACCGCAACTTCTCATCAGGAGCTGACAATTCTATTACGCTTTATCTTTCCTCTCGACATGCAGTTGCTTTCCCAACCTACAAACCAAAGTCACTAAGGCCACGAGGTACTCTATTCCATTTTCAAAGCGTAAGACTCAGTGTCAGAGACTGGACCCGAAGCGTAACTTGCAGAATTGGTTTGCCAGCAGCCTGTATCCCTCCTCAAGTCCTTACAGCTAATGGCAGGAAATTGTTCTTCACCACATCTCCCAGGCGCCGGCAGCAGGAGCTGAAGCCAGCGAGAGGAGAGATGTCTCAAACCAACCGGTTCTTCTTCTCTGTATTCAGAGCGTATCTGCACTCTTCCTGCATCCTTTTAATTAAGGCTTGTAATTGAGTTCTCTGAAATAAATTGTTAACTCTCTCTGGTGTCAGGCATAAACTGTCAAGAATGTGAAAAGTGTTACAAAAGAGAATTTGGGTAAATAGGATACAGGCTGAGAAAATAGGTTGTGAGAGGAGCTCAAACGACAGTACGTCACATAAAAACTCCTCCAGCCCAATATCCTGTCTGCAGAAGAGGCCATTAGAGCACGCTTAAGAAAGATTATAAGGAATGTGGCAAATATAATAATCCTTCCTCAAACAGCCAGCAGATTAGAGGCCGTTAATTGTCACAGGGCTTAAGGGACTCAGTGAGAACAGGGCTCCACGGCACAGGTGTGGCATGAAGGGTCGGGCAAACCACCTGCTTTTTGACAGCTTGTCTGACCCCGGGAGAGACACCCCTGTTTAGCAAGTCATAGAACAAATGGTCTCTGTAACGTGACAGCGTCCGGAGTCCCACACAGTCCTACCGAGGCAGACCTGCCTCTCAATGGAGAATGCAGATATTGAGGTGGGAGAATAACATTTAAATGCGAACAGAGAGCAATTCACACCACAGAAGCAGTCAGGAAACTTCAAAGATGCCACTTATTTTGGAAAACTCATTTAGCTTGTACTTCTCCACCCGACTTGTCCCAGTAGCCTACTGTCCACTCCCACGCAGGAATGATGCGTAACAACAAGAGCCATCATACTGCAGCAGACCCGAGGCTAATTAGTCCCATAATCTGGCTCTATGTGGCCAAAATCCTATACTTCAAGCAAGAACAGAAAATCAGGGTAACTGTAGAGCATATGCGCATACGGCACCGCCCTCACAACCTCTGCCTGTTAAAGTTTCAGCAACTTCCACAGCCAAGTATGCAGCACGGCCGACAACTTCTACAGACATTCATGGACTTATGCTCCCCAAACTGGTCTAATCCCTTTTAGGGCAACAAACTCATCTGACTCAGTCCACAAAAACAGGAGCTGATACAAATTAACATGGAAAACATTCCTTCATAAGAAATGAACAAGATGGTGCTGTGTATTCGTCGTCCTTACAAGGAAATGCTATGCGAAGCAAGAAGAAAGTCAGCCGCCAAGGAACAATGACAGCTATCATTGGAGTATACAACTGTCACAGGGAGCAGCAAATTACCATTCTGCTCTGCGGGGAATCCTGGCTCACACCCCTGGTCTGGAGGACACTCAAAGAGCAATGCAGGAGCATGGAAGAACATGAAAGCAACCTGTAATCTCAGTGTACCACAGGCGTTAATTAACCTGGCAGCCATCCAGGCTGCTGGCATCAAAATCCGCTTATCGGGGAGCTGCACATTTCGGCATTTCTGCAGACACTACTATGCGCGGAGGCACTGCACAGGGGCAGCGGGCTACCGGAAAATAAGGAAAAGAGGAAGGAATGGAGGAGCACTGAAAATCATTGCACTGCAATCAGAAGATCTGTTAGTAGTTGGAAGAACATGTTATCTGAAGAAATGTACATAATAAAGCAGGGGTTGCATCAAGAGTGTAATAAAAAGAACTTTGGGAAAACAAGCACGAATGACCTCTAGTGAGAACACACCACAACAAAGGTACAATCGTGCTGGAGCCAGAAAGGGATAACAGTTCAAGTAAAGGTATTTGTCTCTGAAAAGGAATTGTTTTTCTACATACCTGTCCAGTCTCCTACTACTTTAAGGTGGACCCCAAACGTTGCTTTGGTATCTGTAGGGCACTAAAAATATTAAATACATTAAGGACCAGTTCTGAGTAACAAGAAAATAACAAAATGCATTCAAAGTACAGTTGTTAAGACAGAACCTGGCGTAAATAGGTCATTCCTGAGCAACCATACTGGCAGCAATACCCTTTAAAATCAAGTCTAGCATCAGTACAGTTCAGGAAGCCGAGCGTGGCGCTCACTCTTAACCCTTTCTTCTGGTCACAGAGGAGTCTGGGATGGGCTCATGTGATGGTGTGATGTGGAACAGCCACTTCATTAAGCATTACTGAGCAATGACACCAACGGAGGATACAACAGTACAGAAACGCTCCCTCGACTACTGACACTGATCATTCAGAATCAGGAACTGCCCCGTCACTCCCAAATCAAGGCATTTAAGAGAATTCTGGTTCTTGAATGTCAGGGCACCTGTTTTCAAGCTGATCATTCTCACACAACTGACGCTTGCTTCTAAATGGAAACCGAGATTTTGCTGCACTTCACAAGAGCTTAGAGTTTGCAAAGGAGAAACACCAGATTGCATGGCACATCACAAAAATCCCTCTGCAGCCACCATTCCCTCACTCTGCTCCTATGCCCTCACCTCGGGGCTACTTACTTGGGACTGTCAATACAGGAATGACATTATTTACGGTCTTATCCAAACCACGGTACCTAAAACACGGCTCCAGTCAAGCCATGACAAAGGGCTAAGGAGCTCCCTGAGTTTCATTCCTTGTAGCTACGGGGAGATTTCAAGTGCACTGTCTGGACAGCTTTTGCAGGTACACCAAATGATTTCACACATAAACAGGACAAGCAACTATTCCTCAAGAAAAGATTTTCCACTTTCCTTCTACAAAACCAACACCATTGGGTTTTTTTGATGGAAGAAATTACTACTGAGTTTTGACACCTTTCTTAGAACCTGTTAATGATTGACCCAAGCCCCATCACGAATCCAACACCCAACAGATGACGCTCCTGTCTTTTTTTTTTCTACTGCTACAGAAACACATAAACTATTTGGGTTCCAGGAACACATCTATATTATAAGTAAAAGAGGCCCACGTAGTGAATCCAAGCACCAAATACTCAATCATCCACCATGCTTGTGAGAACACTTCTTCGCTCTGTTCTGGACCATTAGCATTCCCAAGATAATCTGTTGTGGAGTGGGAAATTACTGGCCTCAGGGCTGAGGATCAGTTACCAGCAGTTCCTTATTTAGCAGCAGACAGATAAAAGGTTAGTATTCTCTACACCTTGGCAAATCTCAAACAGGGAATACAGTGTCCCAGCTAGTCACTCTGTTTTCCTGAAGGGGAGGAGCACTCTTGTTAAGAGTACTGATTATAGACAGACCTTTGTTTTAAGTCCTTGTCATCTTTCAAGTTTTCCTACAAAAATTTGGTACAGAAACTTAGAATTATTTCAGAAAGTCTTAGCCTTCAAAAAATGGCATCAAGGGAGGGATACAGGCAAACCTCACACAACGAGGCCAGTACTTGCTGCCGGTTGTTGCAACGTCTTCCAACCAAAATATCAAGACCAATTCTCCATAGAAAAGTAGGTAAGCAGCCTCTCAGCTGGGAAATTGCATACTGGCAGCAAAAAGCTCTGTTCTGGGGGCTTCCGTAAGAGCCTTCAGCTGAGTTTATTTTTCCGTCTGGGCTATCCCAGGCTCTCCGTGTTCCATAGGAAGGTGAGTGTTTGTCTCAGTCTAACTCAGTCTAACTATGCACAGTCCCAGTTCAGCACATCTTCTATAACATCGCCTGTCAATCTCTCCTTCCATTGAAGTTAATGGCTGAATCCCCTTGTCTCCAGCCAGAATAGGTTCAAACCTGTTCTCCTTTACATTACCCTTGTGACTAACTCCTTTCTGCACTACTTTGAAAAGTTATCCAATAAAAAAAGAGATTTATTTCTCTTTAGACTTTAGGAAGCCTATTTTGATACCTGTAACTGGGTATGAGAGCTCCTCAGAGAGTTCTGGAAATATCTTATTGTGCTGCTAAATCTTACCAGAAGAAACACGCCCACCATCTAGGCTACACGCAGTGAATTTCCTCCAGTTCAAGAGAGATAAAGATTGTAGATGGTCCAGTGAAGGGCCACCAAGATGATGAGAGGCCTGGAGAACCTGCCATACAAAGAGTCGTCAAAAAGGGAACGCGCCTCTGTAACTCACAGAAGGGAAGGCCCAGGGAGATCGCTGTCTTCCAATACCTAAAAAACAGCTATAGAGAAGATGAAGGTGCTCTCTTCACCACCATGCATGGTGACAGGACAAGAGACCAGGGGCACAAGCTGCTTCAGGGGAAATTTCATCTGGATATAAGAAAAATTTTCTTCACCATGGAATAGTTAGCCAGAGAAACGGTGCAATTTCTCTTGCTGAGTCAGCTTCAAAGGTCCCTGGATAACCTATGGCACCAGAAGGCTGAACCAGATGATCTCCAGAGGCCTCCTCCAACTTAAGACTTTTCTATGGACCTGTCATTTTACCTTTGAAAATTGTATTTAGGAGGTTTTTGCTGCACAGAACACTTATTTTACCTCTCTCTTTTCTGTAAATACAATTAAGCCTCTAAATTGTGGCTTTTTTCAGGCTGTTAGAGAATATATTCCAGAAGCTTAAGAAAATATTCAAAGACAGTTTTTCACAAGTTTAATCATGAAACTAGGTAAACTTTCCCATGTTATTAACAGACCACTGGGCATGTGTAATGAAGTGCAATGAAAATAACCGCTTATATATTAAACCTTCTTCATGAATCGTAGGATAGCTGAGACTAGAAAGCATCTCTGGAGACTGGCTACTTCAATACTCCTGATCAAGCAAGGTCTGCAAGAGGAGGTGGCCCAGGACACTGTCCAGTTGCACTTTGAATGTCTCCAAGGATGGAGACACCATAGCCTCTCTGGGCAACCTGTGCCACCCTCACAGAAAAAGTGGGTTTTTCTTCCGTTCAGATGGAACCTCCTGTATTTCAGTTTGTGTTGTGCTGTCACTGGGTGCCACTGAGAACATACTCGCTGTTTTCTTCACTCCTCCATCAGATCCAGCTGTCTCAGCCTCTCCTCATATAAGAGATGCTCCAGTTCCTCAATCATTTTCATGGTTTTTGTGCTCCAATATGTCCATGTCTCTCTCGTACTAGGGAGCCCAGAACTGGACACAGAGCTCCAGATATATCCCACCAGTGCTGAGCAGAAGAGAAGCGTCACCTCCCTCAACCTGTTGGCAATGCTCTGCCTAATACAGCCCAGGAGGCTGTTGGCCTTCTTTGCTGCAAGGGCGCGTTGCTGGCTCATGGCCTTCTTGGTGTCCACCAGTGACTACCCCCTGTCATCTTCTGCTTTCCAACCAGTCAGTTCCCATCATGTACTAGTACCTAGAGTTATTTCTCTTCAGAGGCAGGATTTGGCAATACCCTTTCATATCTTCATGAGGTTACTGTCAGCCCATTTTTCCAGCCTCTCAAGGTCTCTCAAATGGCAGCACAACCACCAAGTGTATCAACCACTCTTCCCAGTTTTGTATCACTTGCAAACCAGTATAGAGCCCCGAGGTACACCACGACCGACTGGTGTTCAGCTGGACTTCATGCTGCTGATCACAACCCTTTCAGCCCAGCAGCTCAGCCAGTTTTCCACCTACCTCCCTGCCCTCTCATCTACTCTGCACTTCACCAATTTCTCTATGAGGATTTTATGAGAAATACTGTCAAAAATCTTGTGAATTATGATGCTCCTGTCCATTTTATATATCTAAGTCTCTGATCATCTATTTTACTTTTAATTTGCCATATCTCATCTTTAAAACACTGCACAGCTAAACACTGCTTGAAGATCCTTATTACAGTCAGCTCATACACACATTTAAACTGACATCTATTTATGTTCTATGAAGACAAGAACAAGCTGAAGTACCCTCTTGAATGCGAAACCAAGAGACTAAGCACATGTGCCTTGGTCAAATAAAGGCATATCAAAGTGGCCTCAGCAACGCACGATGTCCTCTCTGCAGCTGTGAACAAAAACAATTTAAAATTGCTTTTAAAATGTGTTTTGGCAAATAGTACTTGGATTTCTCCCCGCTCCTTTTAATCTGGGAGCCCTAAGAAGCAATCCAGTGACTATTAACTGCACTGTGGCGAGAGCTGCGGGCAGCCCCTCGTTTCTCCTCATTGCCCAGTATTGCCCAGTATACCGCACCAGAGGAAACTGTAAAGGTGAGCCAAGCTTGAAATGAAAAAACATTTCCGCTTAGTTCCTTTTCCTTAAATAAACAATGCTTTACAAACAGGTAAATCACTAACTTGAGCAGTGTGTAATGAGAAGGGACATTAGACATTGTTAAACAAAAGGAGACAACTGGTAAGTTTTTCAGCAGTAGTTTCTGCATTTTGAAAAGTTAAATGAGCCCCGTTTGCCGCACTCGTTTGATTAAAATGCTACGGTACACAAATTAACTGCGGCAGAGAGTGTAATTACGTGCAGCTGTGTTAATCTTATTCTAACCTCAAGCTATGTATACCTTTAAAAAGTAAAAGATTTTACAGGTAGGAACATCTACTCTAATCACGTTAATCTGTCAGCATTTGGCCATCCTCCAAAACCAATTTAAAACCAAAGGAATTCTGTTATATTTAATAGAGCTGTGTAGATTTACACCCCTGGAGAAACCAAACTATGTTCTTAGCATTGGAAAGTCAGTAGATCTCCTCAGAGCTGTTAATCACATGTGATCCAAGTTTACAACACCTATTTTTTTTTTATTTTTGGATGGATTTTCACATTCAAAGCAGTGAGAAAAGTGTTCTATATGTAGATAAAACTTATGTAATACAGATTCCATATCTTGATGAAAAAACACCTTTCCATAAATTTTTTTTCAAGCTCATTTGAAATACAAATGCAAATTATCACATAGGGAATTTGCAACAGTCTCTGGAGAGCAACCAAGTTAATTACCCTCACCAGCAGCTGTAGCCCTACTCTTTATCTATATGCTGAGATAAAATACAGATGATAATTTTAATAGTCTTAATAATTTAATTATTTTAATGCACTACTAGATTAATACATACTTGAAATGCATTTTATTTATCAGTTTTATATTGCGAACATGATTCTCAGTTGTCCTCTATGCCTTGCTTTTATATGAACACAGAGTGAACTAATTACCGTTAGACCATAGTGGTAGTACTTTAAACGCCCTTTATATTGGTATAAAAATCTACCGGAGACAACGAGCAGTGGAGAAATCTGTGCATATGAGCGCACCACATACAGTTAATGAAAACTAGGTTATCAGCATCTGTGTTTCCAGCCTAGAATGCCCCAAACATTTAACACACCGGTATCTACTCCCAGTCAAGAATCCTGCCCAGAACAAGAAACAGGACAAACCTTATTGAAATAATTTGAATGGCATTAAATACTATTGAAATATTGTCAAACACTCTTTTTAGACCTTGGGATGCAGGGAGTTGGGGTGAGTCAAGAGGAAACTAGCAAGTAAGTAGAAAGTTAATTCCTGAAAGGTTCCAGCTCTTCTGTAAATCTCTACCATAAGAATTGTGAAGACTCGTTAGAGAGATGTTAGGTTTTGATTACAGCGCTGTCACGGAAGCGCTGATGCACACACCAGGATAACACCACAGAATATCTATTATCAGAAAAATGGAGATGAAAGGGATGCCCAAGTTATGGACCACCATGCGGCTCTGCAAATAAAGCTCCTTATCTCCTGTGGAGATACCGCGCTCAAGCTGATGCACCCCAGTGAACACCAGCTCCTGTGTTTGGTCCTGTAGTAGGTGGCCTGAACAGTGCCCAGAGTAACAAAGATCTGTGCCGCAGCTGGAAGAACAAAGTGAAACCTCATCTTGGTCTGATTTCGGGAACTAAAAACCTCATTGCAGCGTTTGGTTAAATAAAGGGAAACACCTTCAAAGAAAGCTTTCACTTCAGGGAAAAAGCCACGGTATGATCCCAATATGGATTTGCAAATACCCCGTCAGGGACTGGAAACACCGCTGAGCCCCTGATCTGTTTCCCTGCCTCCGCCTCCCTGCCAGGGGGAGCCGGCTGCACCGCGAGCCCCGTTTCGTCAGCCCATCCTCGCTCCAGACTCAGCCGAACTCTTACACAGATCAAGAAAAACACATCAAAGACTCAGCATGTTTGGGAAAGAGGCAGAATTGAGGCGGGGGGCGGGGAGAGGACTAAGCATGACCAACTGATTTTCCCTCCTGGGGGGGGGGCGGCGGGGAGAAGAAAAAGAAAAGTTGTTCAACTTTGTCAACTGACAAGAAAACGTGAACCTCGGGAGCTCAGTAGGAGCTGTAGCTTGTCTGGTTTCATACAGAACTGATATAAACATTCCTAAAATGATTCATCCTGACATTAGAAAATGAAGAGGAGTGATGACAAACACAGGCATGCCATATAAAGGTAGCCAAAAAATAGTAGCTAGACTCCAGTCTGACTCACAGGAGGTGAACTCTGTTACACTGGGCTACCCCTGTTTTACCTAATGAATCCCAGAAGAAGCAAATTTCAGAGAAAAAACGTTGATTTGAGGAGTTACTCTTTTAAACACATCTCTGCCTCAAAGGCTAGGAGATTCTCTAACATGTCTCTGTTTATTTTTCTGTTTCGGGTTACTTTACAGATCATTTTTTCTCTAAAAGCTTTCCCTGTTAGAGACTTGGCTTCACAGCTATTCGAATTTAACTGGCAGACATCAGCAGACACTATAACATCCCTGAACGTGGGGAAATCCTAACCATGGAACACGATTCAAGGGTGTCTGGGTGATCAAGGCAAGACCACCATGCCTTGAACACTCACTGCTTCAGCAGAGCCCTCCCATCACAGGGCCGACTCCTTGCAAGCAGCCCAGCTGCAGAAACACATCCCAAACACTTTTTCCTTTCCATTCCCTTGTACGCCTTGCTGTACAAACCCAGACACCTGCAGTCTAGCTAGTGGAAAAAACACACCATAACGCTGTGGGATGCTCAGGATGCATCACTAGTCAGCTGCAGCGCCAAGAAGGATCATTCTGGTCATCTGGGGTCTGACTTCTGTAACAGAAACCACAAACCCACACCCACCGATTCCGGTGAGGCTCTAGTTCAGCATTTGCTACTTCACTCCCTGCAGTCTCAGTTGTTAAATTACTCTCAGTGTTCAAAACAAGCTTTCTTTTTGTTTTTTAGGTCTCAGTCTATGAGCATTTGTTCCTTGGTTTCACTCTTGCACCACAAGAAAACACAAATCTTTACTGCGATAGATGTCTTAGGTTTGCAAATACACCAATAGTTGTAGATTTAAAATACATATGATATTGCATAAAATCTACACATTGGTGAATAAATAATACGAAATTACTTTATTTGTTTTCTAATAAGTCTGTAGTAGCCCAACTGCTACTCCAGCGCTGCTACAGAGGCACTACAAAGATACCCTTCCACAGACTGCTCAGGAGCTCTTTTCCTCTGCAGCTCAACCAAGGTAAGAAACTTGCCGACCACCCTTTCACCCCAGCAGACACATTACATTTCAGAGAATCACAGAATCCACAAGTTTGAAGGAACCCATCAGGACCATCCAAGTGCACCTGCCTGTAACACAGTGAACATGTTTCCATCCTAGCAATGTGCAGCCCATGTAATTTATGCATCTCCAGTTGCTAGCTAGTGGAAAAAACAAACCACGACCCACGGGATGCTCAGGATGCAAGCCTCCGTCCCTGAAGGAGTAAAAGGCAGTAGAGAAACGATTCTGCCCAAGGCTGCCTCTCCAAGTCCTCCAAGGGTATGTGGACACACTGCCGAGCACCGCTGCCCTGAGTGCATGACGAAGGAAACGGAACGGCACAAAAGGCTCCTTCTCCATCATCCCTGAGCAGAAACAATGGGCCACCTCCAGACTCGTGCTAACTGACTCCCAGGGGTGTAAGGCACTCGTGGAAAGAACCACCAGCGGATCGATAAGTCTTCTAGTTGGATTATCAACACCTTGAGGAATGCTGTGTCCCTCCAAACTACCCAACCAGCACACAATATTTTGCCAGGCTGAAGCTCAGATCCCGGCCAGTCAGCTGGTCTTAACTTTAGGACAGCAAGAGGCAAGGCACTTCACTTCCTTTAATACTTTGTCTACATCTTAATTGCATTCATGCTAAAAAGTTGTGCTCGTTTTTTTTTCATTTTGACGTTCTCCTGCGTTTCCTAGACCTTTCTCTAACCTGACCCAGCAGCTACCCTACAAGCACTACTTCTGATGGGAGAAAACACCCTCTCTGCTAAAGTCAGCAGATGCTTGTTACGTATTAGAAATTTACTTTCATAATATCAGAAAAAAACCTGCTCATGAGAGGGATCTGACACCTTCTGTTTAGAGTATCTCCTGAAGGAGGTATCTCCACTCAGGGTTTAGTGAACTTCTATGTAACAATTTCTGTGTTCCCTTGATCCAAAACAGTCAGATTTTTAAGTTTAAATGAAAGTAAAGGTTTACTTAGGGCTTTTACACAGACCCCAAAACTATTAAGCCCAAAACCAAACCAAACAAACAAGCCTAAGGAAGTACTGAAGGCATCTGAAATATTAATCTATTCTATTTTTGTTTTACTTCTTAAATTCTTTGTCAAACAGCTGCTAGATTTTCTGCTTCTCTGAAGTGCAGACAAGCTCTAGGGATTTAGGGATTAGCTTGCCAGCAAGATACTTCACAATATCTGTATTTCCCTAAATGCTCGTAAATCGTCTCATAAAGATAAGTTTCATAACCATTTGCACAAGATATTTAACAAACCTTATTAGAATGCCATCATGTCAGATTTTATTGTATTTATCTGTCAGTATGAACTTAGCTCTTGATGTCCTTGCATACTTTTTACTCAGGCAAACTTCCAACAACTTTTCAAATTTTTTTATGCAGTATTTCAGAATTTGGCCCATAGGCTTTTCCTGTTATGGATAGTTTATTTCTCAAGTTTACAGCACAGGACACGTGTTTCTCCATCATCTCCAGTTTTGCTTCTTGCACAGTACTAAATTTCTTGCTTAAAAGAAGCTCAGAGCTAAAACTTCACTGCTAGACTGTTAATACCTTCACAGATTTTAAATTAACTCTGGGATAAAGATAAAGACAACCTTGGCTCTACAAAACACCGGTTTTCTTTTACAAAAGAAAATGTGTTACTTGTGACATTGTTTATACTCATGTATTATCTGCCGAGACCTTTCTGACAAGGCATCAAGCCCAAAAATGTAAATGTAAGGTCAGGGCCATCAGCTTGTAATCACATCACGTCTAAATCCAGATACCAAATGTACTTAAATAGAGGTAAAAAGGAAAACCCAGTCTACAAAAAAAACCCCAAACAAACCAAACCAAAAACCTTTCAGGTAGAAAATGTATGAATAAGTAATAGCTTTGAGACATTTAGGTACAGTACTATAATTTGTCATGTACATTCAGAAACCTCTTTCAGGTAATTCTTCTTCCTACTCTGAGATGATTAATGAATTAAAGAGTCTCTCTGCATGGGGTTCAGTAATTATTACTTTATCGAATTTTAATTTGGGGACTAATCAGACAAAGTATTCTTCCTCAACAATATAGATTTGGATTTTGTCTGTGGATCGGAGTATCTGCATATGCAAAATTGTCCTCTCCCCTCCTCAAAATTCATGTTTGACTTATTAAAAAACGCGCAGATGCTGGCCCCTAACTCGCTACATGCCTCAAATGACACAGCAAGGATTTGACCGTCCACGTATACGAGCAGAGAATTCAAGTCTCTCTTCTCTTACTCATAGAGAACTGTAAGTGGAAGGAAAGGAAGAAAGACGTCGTGCTACAAATCCTCCTGATGCGATCTGCCTCAAATTAACCATACACGCAAAAAGATGGAGAACCAGCAACAAGAGCAGAACTTCTCAGAGCTTTTTATTACCAGACTCTTCCATCTTCTGCTTCAATGGGATTTAAAAGCAGATTTGTTACGCAGCACTCAGGTAGGGGAGATCAGAGCACATTATAACACAGGAGAAAATTTCTAGTTTCAAAGAAAGTTTCAAAGTGCCTGTTGAGGGTAGTTGATCTCTGCTCACCTGGTACCAGAACTAGGATCTAGACATTGAAGGAAAAGGCCAAAACTCTCTGGAGGATCTGAAGAAGCAGCCACCCATGCTAATACAAAGCAGCTATTTCATAATGTCCTGGAGTCTGAAGGCTAGGACCTTTGCTTTAGGTTCTTTGTTTTGGTTTTAGTTTTTGCTTTTTATGTGCCACTTCCACGCCATCTACCTCTATTAACTTTCTCGTGAAGCTACTAATCAGTGAGTACGCAGAGGGTGTCTTAAAGAGAGAAGCAGAGAAAGCTCAACAAGAGTTTATACAAGTCACCTGTGTCTGAGTATCAACAAGAGTATCTTGGGATACATGATGTGTTGCGATACATGTATGTGTTAATTAAAAAAAAAGTCACTGAAGGACAACTTCCATGCTAGAACAGTATTAATCTGAAAACACAACATCAAGCTCTTGGAAAGACAAATGAGGTCTTGGGCAGCTTTATAGGTATGAGTAAAGCACAAAGACATTTATCCAAAATATTTAAGTTTGCACTGTTCACAGGAGCAGAACAGGTGGTACTCCTTCTACATTGAGAGTCAATTTCTTACAATATAGATTTAACATCTTCACATTAAGCATTTTACCTTAATAACAGGTGGCTTTTTATTTTTGTCCAAGAGGGATTCTGGATGCTTAAAAGGGGAACTGCAGGAGGGGAAGGGGCATCCTACCAAATGTGCTGTTCAGGAGGAAAGGTGGAGAAAGGAATGAAATCTGTATGTGAAGTCATGTCAGTGAAGGTTGACCTATACCAACCAGGCAATGCTTTTGCTCTGCCTGAAGAGCCTGAGCTTAGTGAGCTAAGATTTATTGTTTCATCACTTCCAACAAAATGACATCCTGAATCTCAGAGAAATTCAACATGGATTATTTGCCTGAGTGACTTCCACGAAGAAAGGAATTGTGGTGGGGTCACTGAAATCACTAGACAAGAACTACGGAGTGCAGAATTCAGTTCCCAGATCTCCTAAAGCCTCCCTCCTCTGCAGCACCCGCAGCATCTGAGGGGGAGATCCCAGGGACTAACTCTCCCACCTTCTCTAGTCAATGCAATAACGTCATTCAGAGGATTTAAGGTTTGGCTCCTGTCCTGAATGTCTCTTGGAAGAGACTCTCACCCTCATACTACAGAAGTATGGATTAGCCAGAAGCACTCCCCTTTGTCTGTCCTGCATGAGTGCCAGCCTAAAGGAGGTGCTGCCTCAGTGTCTACAACTCCGACGTCTCATGCCTTGGGTGCTAAAATAATGCTTCAGATGGTGAAGTGTCAAAATACCTGACAAGGTAATTTATTATGCACACACACAATTGCCAGAAATGAAAGAGGACTTTTAGCTGGAAAAAAAAAAGAAAATATTCCAAACAGCAGACCTATGTTGTTGCCATAAAACAAAACTTAATGAAGCCTTTCCATGAGCAGTTCAAGTTCAGCAAAGATGATACCGCAGAGTGACTCATTCAGTCACCACAGGACCTGCTACGCTCTCCTCCATAGCCACCACTGTAAAAGGCAGCTGTAAAGAAGCTTTGATGGAAGACTCAGTTCACTACTGCACGTACAATCGGGACTAATTTTCTTTTCTCAGAGGTGGTACTCCTAATTTAGAGATGGTACCCACTGAAAGAACAGTTTTGAACAGTTTGCACTGTTCCTTGCACGTACCAGAAGGAAGGATTTTGAACTTCAAGATATTCAGCCAGCAGTTTAAGTGAGCTCTGAATCCACACCACAACAGCAGAACATATCTCCTATCTTTGTGCAACGTAGATGTCAGTCCAAAGGGGAACGGGGGCATGACAGCAGCTAGTGACAACCAAAACTGTCACAAATTTGAGATAACAGGTTGTCTGATCCTGCATTTGTGGGTGTTTGTTGCAGAGCAGAAGTTTTGACCAAACCTCAGATCTGAGCCATCTCCAAATTTAGAAGAATTTGTCTCTTGGTCTTGTCCTTATTTCAAGGTCTGTCACAGTCTAAGTTCCATATGAAATGATGTAATTGTTTCCTACCTTCTTTTGCCACAGGCAAATCAACACTACTGAACCAACAAGGTTACTAAGCTTTATGAGGCGCTGGGAGTAGACACCAGTCTTTTGATAGCCAAGCTGTCTAACCTGCAGCCCGTGAGAGTTCATGGCTTGCACTGACTCTTTAGTAGATTCAGCAGAGACCACATGAAAGGACCAAGCACATCTTCTGAAGAACAACGACTGCAAAACACAAGGCTATTTCCAAGAGGCTTACGGCCAATCACTTCATGCCAATGCAAGAAATTCCAAAAACATAGCAGAAAAAGTGACTTATCTTGTAAGACACTAATATATATTCTAAACAGGAACTTCTGAAACCATTCATTAGCAAAAAAAAGGAAGCGTGTAGCCATAAATGGTCAGTACTATGGTTTCATGCTGCTGCAAATAATCAGTAGTGTGGTTAAGTGTCTGGAAAGAGAGGGAACTCAACACCAAGTGTAAAATGTAAGACGGGGATGGAAAGAAAGCCAATGCTACCATAAACTGCAAGCCTGAGTCTCCTCTGGTTCATCCAAATTAAAAGGAAGAGCAGCCATAATGAAGTCACAGGGAACAAATACTCACAATGTAGAAAAAAAAAAAAAAAAGATGGAAGAATCTCCATAAACTATCTTCTTTTCTTGGTTTTGGTAAGGGGTGTGTCTTTGTATACTAAAGAAAGTGGAAGCAATGCTTTGGATACATGAACTGTAATGAACAACCACCCTCATTACTAGAAATCGGTACTATTGCTGACGTATGTTTTCTTTTCCAATGGCATTTAAACTGTATTCCACAGCAGATGAGTTCCACACTTTGTTCCACAGAAGTGTAAATAAATGTCAGACTTGGGAAGCAGAGCACTGAAGAGAAGATTTCTGATGTTTCTTTGGCCAGTCTGATCTGCAGACCACATTGGTCTGAAAGACAGATCTCCTTAAAAGAGTTCATCAAGTGGAAACACACAAAAATTATTTGTCACTTTACAAACCCTCAACTAAAATATTTATTTACAGAAAATATTTCTCCCCACTACAGATCAAAATATATTGGAGCTGACTGTATTCTGCTCAGATTCAATTGTAAGATGCAATAATATCCTATCTAAAATAAGTAAATTGGACACAAAACTGAAAATGTTACTCACACAGTTTTACACAGCACAGTAACAGTTGTGTACAGCTGTGTATAGAAACCGGTGCAAGAAGCACGGTAAAACATGTTAAAAGGAAAGCATTTTGTCAAAGTGAAATCAAAGACAGTGGAGCAATGAAGACCGTATGAAGCTAGCAGCCCACTATGAACTACCTAGAACTGGCCAGCAGGTCACTCGCAGGAATCCCTTCATGACCATTCCCAGCCTTCCCAATGGATAACAAAGGCAAGGAGTCACACTAGTGAATAAAAAAACAGTGGAAGCACGCTTCAAAAATTAAGTTAAAAAAATGCTGGCTTCCACATCAATGATAACATTAGTATCTCCGAGTGCCTGAACTTCAGAGCGTACAAGTGACATTGCCAGCAGGTTGATGGAGGTGATGCCTCCCCTTTGTTCAGTGCTGGTGAGGCCACACCTGGAGCACTGTGTCCAGTTCTGGGCTCCTTAGTACGAGAGAGACATGGACATACTGGGAAGAGTCCAACCAAGGGCCACATGAAGGTGCTTAAGGGTCTGGAGCATCTCCCCTGTGCAGAAAAGCTAAGAGAGCTGGGACTGTTCAAGCTGGAGAAGAGGAGGCTTAAGAGGGCCTTGTCAATGTATATAAATACCTGAAGGGAGGGTGCAAAGAGGACGGAGCCAGGGTCTTTTCAGTGGTGCCCAGTGGCAGGACCACAGGCACTGGGCACAACTGAAACACAGGAGGTTCCCTCTGAACACCAGGAAACACTTTTTTGCTGGGAGGGTAACTAAGGACGGGCACAGGTTGCCCAGGGAGGTTGTATAGTCTCCATCCTTGGAGATATTCAAAAGCTTTCTGGACATGGTCCTGGGCTACCGGCTCTAAGTGGTGCTGCTTGAGCAGGTGGGGTTGGACAGGATGTTCTCCAGAGGTCCCTTTCGATCTCAACCATTCTGTGATTCTGTGACACGAAGCCTCCGACAGCAGAGCCAGGTCACAGGTTAGCAAAGAAGCAAGACTGGCAGCTCTGAGTTCAGAGCAACATGGATTTTGCTTCTCCAAATTCCCGTGTGCATTTTGCACCAATGACTTGTGCTCATTCCTTCCATCAGCAGGGGCAAGAACGCTGTCAGCTGACAAGAAGGACAAGAAAATAAACACCACTGCATGGACTTCTGAACAGTGCTTACCTCTTCATGCTCACTTGGTTACGATTCAGAGCTCCCTCTGGCTCCGAGTGAAACTCGTGGGAGCTTTGCCGGGGTGCAACGGGAGTGGGTTCAGGCCCTTTATGCAGCCTCCCAGTGTCCTCCACCACCCCAGCGCTATGTAAGAAACTGAGCTGAACTGTAAATGCTACACAGCCTCAAAAAGGGAAGGGACTAGTAAAATATCTGCATGACTCCTTCACGCTGACTCACCCTTTCCTTTGCGCTTTTGCTTACAGTCCCTACTCAGAGCATAAAGATATGCCTCAACTTCTTGTCTTTTAAGCATACTCCAGGCACGGTGAGATGTTTCATCAGCTTAGACGGGACATTCCACAGAGCCTAAGCGGGAGAAGAGCGCCAGGACGAAGGCTGCAGCCTTCCTCCTAGCCCAGCCACTGCCATGCTCCCAGCATCCAAAGCCCCACGGGCCCCTCATGCTGGTCCCCCTGCAGCTCCGAGCCCCGCGCTCCTACACCAGCCTGGGAAAATGATATCACAGAATGGCTGGGGTTGGAAGGGCCCTCTGGAGCCCATCCTGTCCCACCCCCTGCCAGAGCAGGGTCACCCGGAGCAGGTGGCACAGGAACGCGTCCAGGCGGGTTTGGGATGTCTCCGGAGAAGGAAACTCCACATCCTCTAAAGAACCTACGGATTATCATCATCCAACAAAAGAAGCAGCAGTGGTGTTCCAGCTTGCTTGGTAACTACAAATAGGTCAGATCAGAGGAGAAAAAAATACTGAATTAAGCTATTGCCTACACACTCTATAAGCCCAGTCCCATGTCTGGCACCATACTAAACAATAGGAAAAAAGGAAAAAAAGCAGCTTTCTAAGCAGGACAGCAGCCCAAGGCGTATTCTATGACCCAGAAAGACATGTGGAAACGACGGTTCCCTGCCTAGGCTGGGAAAAAGATTGTCATAAACCTAGACATTTCAAATCCTCATTATGCTGTAAAACAGCCATTTGCCCAATAACAGCATTTCTCCAGCATAGTTGTTTTACCAAACTATGTTTGTGGCAATAAAAATTAAGCTCAGTAAGTCAGCAGTAACTTCATATCTTCTAATAGTTAAAACATGTATGCGGTCTTGAAGGATGTGCTGTTATGCTGAAGGATATCACTGTACTTTAAAGTGTAAAGCATTGAGCGCGAACAGAAATTGCCCAGTCTCGTATTACAAACTTAAATATAATGCATTGTGCATGAGCGGAAATTGCTAGTTCTAATGTTACATATTTAATATGTGCCTGTAAAAATTACACAAACTGTAATTTATCAACCAGGCTTATACATCTGAAATATACTGCACATTATCTGAATATAAATGAGTTAGTTACATTCACTAAGAAAACTCAGACTCACAAGAGACCTATTCTCCATAGCTCCTAGATCTAGAAGGTTTTGTGCAAAAAGCATTTTTCATAACATGCATTATTATAGTATGCCATTTTAAATACTGGATTAATCCTCAACTCATACAAAGAACCTGACTTCAATAAAACATCCTATTCGACTTCATCCTATGATCTTACCGAGAAGGTCCATGTCAGCAGACTCTTTTCTGATAAAAATTCTCATCATAACAAATAAGAAGTTTTGCCAGAGAAAAGACTACTGAACGAGGCCTAATATCCTTTGATGACGTTATTTCCAGAAATTAGAATCACAGGATCCATTGTTCTAGCAGTGTTCTAATATAAGAAAAGTCAATCTTTATAACAATCCCATAGTTTCCAAGTTGTGGAATTACTACGAGTGATCAAATTATTACCATTATTTTAATTTCCACTGAGATGGACAGTCAGAAATCAAGAACAGTATGTTTTGAGATTAATATCTAAATAAGCTAAGTCCACTGGTATAGAACAGGTGTAACTATTAAATATAGCTATGCTAGGGCAAAAGCAGTGTAAAGAGCAGTGTGAGACATGCTAAGCTCTTTAAATTTATTTTCTGATCACTAAACTAATAAATAATGTACATAAATACTGATTGAAACATTCTGCACAAAAAATCAGCTACTATTCCATCAGAACTGCAATGCACATCATTTTTCAGCATTGCAAATCCAGTTATCATCACGCATTACACAGAAGAAAGCCTTAAAAATTGCCTACTGGGTTAAGAACAGATAAATAACACACACCGCTGCGTTCTATCGGTTAAGCAAACAGCCAGGAAAACTGCAAAAATCAGGCTATGCAAGTGCCAATATTGCTTCATCAAGCTATGCACAGGCAGCTCGCTTTCAGTGAGAGTCACTCCCAGATTTTTACAGCACAGAATTTATTTTGGATGGAATTTAGTGTGGGTTCCCTTGTGACAGTACCCGCCTGTTGGCTCAGTATATAGGTAAATAAATTAAAAAACCCCAAAACATAACAAAACACCCCACAAAACCAAAGAGCTGGGAGCAGACAGGACCTGGTAATCTCAAGTAACATTAAAGCATCTCAGCTGTTCCGCAGTACTAGGTGCAATTTGGTGAAGATGAAGTATCAGTGATCAGTCCAAAGAAAAGAATCAACTGTGGATATTTATCTCCGTGGTCTTGAAGACGAGTATCAGTTTCAGGTGATACTAAATTATTCCCTTTGGAACAAAAAGGCTGCCGCTAATATTCAGCCTTAGACTCTGCTTTTTGTAACAACACAGCCAGAGCAGTACAGTGATTTTCTGGCAGCATCTCCCAGGCCTCCGCTCTGCTCACTCCTGGAGAACTTCAGACGCGTTTATATACAACCCCACTTTATTCCAGTCTGTCTCCAGGGGGCCCATTCTAGATCAATTGAACTGAGTAAGCAATAATGACGCTGTTGTATGACTTCACTGGTATATCGTTTTAAATCATCGATATATCTCTCAATATAAAAATAAAGCAGATTGTTTCAGAAACTTCCTTTTTAAACTTGGTGTTTTTCTAACTTTGGAAAAGGCAGTTACAGGAATGTCTTTTCATTGAAGAGGAAAGATGACAAAATTTATTACAATTTGTGCTCGTTCTGCATTAAGGTCTACAAAAACAGCTGAAACCTCTTTTATGAAACAATGATCAAAATCACACAGATTTTATTTATTTATTTATTATTGTTTTTCACTTATGGAGGACTTTGAAAAAAGTTCCTATCATCATTTTCTCAACAGTGAGAAAATTGAATATGTATTGAGTACTGTCATACATAATAATCATCCCATTTCATTGGTACCCTCATAAATGAAACATAAGCTCTTCTGGAGGGAATTTTCACCTTGAAGGCAATAAAGACCATTTTCTCACCAAATATAAATAAAAGGGAAAGTACAGAAAAAAAATAGTATGTCTTACCATGGTAAGGGTGAACGGATGGCTTTCCAGGGCCGACACTCTTGGACAGTGTAGAATAACATACTGAAACAAAATCAGGCAGAGAAAATAAAATGATGGAAAAGATATGTTCAAAACATTCAGTGACGGGTTAGTGCACACAAAGTGAAAGTCATCCCTATGGAAAATACTGCGTGGACAGCAGGGATTTTTTAGGGGCACATTAGCTCACCTGACCAGGCCTTGCTTTAAAGTCATCTTTTATCATCCTTACTTCAAGGACGTTGGACGGATGGCTTATCACCGAAGTGATGGTGACCGGTTTATTGCTGCGGATGTAGCGGTACAGCCTTTCCACACAGTACAAGCACAGAGGTCCAGAAATCCAGAACCAGGTCTATGGAATAACAAAAATATGTCAGCTCAAGGACTTTTCACTGTATGTTTTCTAATTTCAAAACTACATGAGTGCTGGCAGGACCTCATTTCACGTCTATTGTGGAAGTGTTTTGGTCACAAGTAACCTCCGCATCTCTCTACGTGCAGAGACCCAAGCACGTTACAGAGGCTTAATCAGCCTCACCGGCAGCATCACCCACACGCACAAACGATTTCAATCATGAAACTCATCAGGAACAAAATGCTGATGACCTCATTTGCAACCATGTTGCTCTGGTTTTGTGTAGTTGGACTGCAACGGATTTCAGCAGTGAAGGACACAGCACATATGCCGTTTAAAAATCTAACAGACCAGAGTACTATAAAACTGGTTAACCTTTATGGAAAAACACTTTCTGGCTTGCAATACTATTTGACTATTACCTTCTTTTAATCACCTCAGGTACAAGCAAAAATCCAAGAAAGAAGCAATTCTTGTGCTATACAATTCATGCTTGTATTAACCTTGTGTAAAAACACAGTCAAGGGAGAGAAATGGGCACTGTCGAATCACAATTCATTTGCCCCAGTGGAAGAAGTGTATACTAGACAAATAATGCCCTGGAAATGCCCATTTCTCTGCAGTGATTATACAGGGAGACCTGGGTGACTACCTCAGATGGAGACATCTGCAGCTGCTCAGAAAAATCCCATCCTAAGAGTCAGTTACTAACAGCTCATGGCAGCGCTAACTACTAATTCCACATCTGCTCAGTCATTCAAGCCATGGCACCGAAGTGCCTTCAACCTCCATCCATCCTCCCTTCCCAATTTTTGAAGTTACACATCAGCATCTCTTGCAACTAGCAGAGTATTTCCCCAAGCACCTCTGGCCTTAAAAACTTCGGAACCTCACAAGTCCTAAGGCTTTTTCTTTTTTTTTATACTTGGTATCACTAAGAGCATAGAACACTTCCAAATCAAAAAAAAGTCCTAAAATAAAGTTACGAGCTGCCAGGAAAACACTGAGTGACCATTTCTTTTCTTGGCTCTTGTTTCCCCATAAACGGCTATAAAGTAGACACCTTAAGCCCCAAAGAATGCTCCAAAGTTTGATGTCCTGTGGGTCATATGGAGCCAAATGTACACTGATTCTTGTAATTCAGGAGTATTATCACAACAAAATACAAATCCAAAGAACTTTGTTGGAGGACCTCAATGTAGAAATGAACATTTCTTATTACGATTACATGCGCCACAGTAAAATGGGTTCCCACTGCAGCTAGTAAGGGACATATGTGTCCTACAGTAAGCAACAATAATGATAATAATGATAATGAACAATAATGATGATGATGATGATGATAATAATAATAATAATAACAATAACAACAATAATAATAATAATAAAAATAAACTCCTGTGAGTTCTGTTATGGAGCCACCTTGAATGGTGGGCCTTGGGCTTGTGAACTGCATATTCCCAAACTTCCTCAGGCTACTTGCCAACACAGCCCAGCTCATCTTTTCTCAAAAGAAAAGAGAAAATCTGGATGAAGACAAAGCTGCTGCCACAAAACATAAAGAAACAAAAGGAAAACGGAAAACAGAAAAAGAAAAGGCTTTTCTATCCCCACTGCCATCATGCTCATTTACCCATGCCACATAGAAAACAAGGCTGTCTGCAAACAACAGGCTACACAAAGCCAAACCACAACCAACTGCAACCCAGAAATGAGTATTAGGACTTGCTTCCACATAGTAAAAAAGAGAACAAATGGAGTTTGATTATTTCAGTTAACTACTGCCGCACAATGCTTACAAAGGGACCTTATGAATACGTTATATAAATGTTTGCTCTGAAGCACTACGCTGTAATTTAAAGTCACATTTATAGCAAGAGCAATACATCTCTTAGCGTGTCATACAAAAAAGAACATTACAACCGATCTCTTGACATTTTTCCACCCTATTCTATGCACCACATTGTAATGCAGTTCAAGGTTTAATACAGATTGTTTTTTCCCCACCAAATCCTTGAATGCCTGAAAAGGTTTTAATAATATTTTCCACTATTAAAACATCTGGTCTGGAAAAGCAATAATTAGTGGTTATGGCTGACCGAAAGACTTGGCATGGCTTGTAATACCTGAAACGTCGGATCATACAGACCTCTGGGAAGTGTGACTGGAACTTGGGTTCCTCGGAACAAATTCTCATAAAGTTATTTTGTACAAAGGGTTCTGGTACTGGTAAGTCCTCTGGGAAAGGCTCAGTAGTATAGTCAGGAAACGACTCTTCAAAAGCCTTTGGCACCGTCACGTTCTCTCGGAGTGTTTTGTTAGGATTAAAGCAACCAGGAGGGTGTTCCTCTAAGTTGGTCTGGTACTTGAGCACCCCCCTACAGGAAAATAAAAATAGCAAAGACACGGAAGTAACAGTCAAAACCAAGAAACTTATCTTAATTCGGGGAGGGTCTTAGAAAGCAGTCACAATGCTCATCTTCTGTAAGAATTTTTATTCCATTTGCTTTCAGGACTTTCAATGAGATTGAAGCTTTGCAACAACAGAGGCCTCTGTCACTAGAGGCGAGGTTTAACTTTTCCAGCTCACTTGGCACTCCCCCACCGAACAGCCTCAAGCTTAATGCTGCTTGAAAGGGGGAGATATAGTGGGAGCCTTGAAAAAAATTAAATAATCACATTTCCAGTTCAGTCACAGCCAGGCTGTTTTCACTCATCCTCCCTACAGTCAGCAAGCCCCGTTTTTTGAGGCAATCTGTAACAGAAGTGGCCTAAGTTGCCAAATCATAAAGTGCAGGAATGTTCCCGCTACTTGGTGTTTATCAGGTTTGCACACAACAGCATAATTTACTTCTTCAAATAACATCTTGTTAAATAGATAGAAGGAAAAAAAGAAAGCCCTGCATGACAGACAAGGAACCTTTCTGGCAAATTATTTTGTGGGGTCCATGCTTGTTTTTTAAGCTAAAGTTATGCTCGACAGGCCAAAGCCAATGGTGTGAGGTTCAACAAGGCCAAGTGCCGGGTCCTGCCCTTGGGTCACACCAACCCCATGGATGCTACAGGCTTGGGGCAGAGCGGCTGGAGAGCTGCCTGGGGGAAAAGGACGTAGAGGTGTTGGTTGACGGCCAGCTGAGTATGAGCCAGCAGTGTGCCCAGGTGGCCAACAGCATCCTGGCCTGTATCAGAAATAGCGTGGCCAGCAGGACTAGGGAAGTCATTGTCCCCCAGTACTGGGCACTGGTGAGGCCCCACCTCGAGGGCTGTGTCCAGTTTTGGGCCCCTCACTCCAGGAAAGACACTGAGGGGCTGGAGCGTGTCCAGAGAAGGGCAACGGAGCTGGTGAGGGGTCTGGAGCACAAGCCTTGTGAGGAGCAGCTGAGGGAGCTGGGGGTGTTCGGCCTGGAGAAAAGGAGGCTGAGGGGAGACCTTCTCGCTCTCTGCAGCTCCCTGAAAGGAGGGGGGAGCCAGGGGGGGTCGGGCTCTTCTCCCAAGGAACAAGTGATAGGATGAGAGGAAAGCAGGGGAAGTTTTGATTGGATAGTAGGAGAAATTTCTTCAGTGAAAGGGTTGTCAAGCATTGGACCAGGCTGCCCAGGGAAGTGGTGGAATCGCCACCCCTGGAGGTATTTAAAAGACGTGTAGATGTGCTGCTTAGGGACATGGTTTAGTGGTGGACTTGGCAGTGCTAGGTTAACGGTTGAACTTGATGATCTTAAAGGTCTTTTCCAACCTAAACGACTCTATGATTGTAGTAAAATGAAGTGAGAACTTTGCAGCTGCAGCTAGAAACTGTGAAGAAAGAAGCGGAAACCTGAGACACTCTGTGATATCTCAGCACATGAATGAATCACTGAAAATGAGGAAGAACTGGTAATACCAGTAATAAAATTCCTTGGAATACTACTTGCCTCCAAATCTGGATTTGATGACAGTAAAAGCACAAGGAGAAACGTTTAAAAAAACAAAGGGCTAAATGATAGCTGTATAGGATGATGTTGGGTGGGAAATAAGGAACACTGACACGTCTGGTGAGACGTGCCCTCTGAGTGCTAGGCCATGTGGTGAAGGCTCATCTCAAGTATACCATCAAACATAAGGACATATGATCCCCCTTCTCTCCCCAACGTACACACACAGCCGCAGCAACAGTGTTTAATTCACAACGAGAGAGAGAAGTAGAATATCTGCAATATTCCCAAATTAAATGGGTTCCAACAGGCCACTGGCAATCTTCCCTACCGAAATGCAGTCCTGAGAGCTAGGAACAAGCTTCCCACATGGTCCAGTGAATAATGTACAGCCTGGAAGCTAAACCTGCTCACTCTAAACTCCACATCTGACCCTTGGAGAATCACTTGGGAAGTGTCCATGTGCCTACACCCATGCTTCTGTCTGTATTTATTGCCCGATCATGCCTATTGCTTGCATCTGGCATCACTGTTGGTCATTGCATATTTGCAAAGTGACAGATACCCCCAGCATTATGGTGGTTCCCTGCTCCATAAATATTATGGTGCCTCATGGATTTAGCTGGAAGTCACAGCACATGCAATATTTTTTCAATCAACTTTATATACATGCCTGCCAGCTGCTCTCACAGCTTCTCTGTTCTCCCAACATCCCAAAAGAGGATTCAAAGTTTTCCTTGAGATATGAATAGCTGAACTGCAAATACGAGCATCCCCTTCAGCAATTTCTGGTTTGTTCAAACTATTACAAACATGCTAACTGAGCGGCAAACGGGGATGACAAAGCTGCCTGGTGGTAGCAGCTGCAGTGACTCCCATTTCTGAAGCTGTCAAGGAAAGGCAGGTTGTCTTACACACCCAAGATCACTTCCCAGAAAGGCTGAATTCTGCACAACTCTGAAGGAGCCTAAGATATAGCCACACATATTTATTCGATACAACACCTGAATACATAAAAATCAATATGTGGATGTCAGTAAGTAGGAGACAGCCATCTTTAGCGAACAAAAATGGGAGAGACAAAAACAGCAAGTAATATGAAAGTGTCCTACTGGCTGAGCAACACAGCGTGCAGTCTATTTGCACGGGCATACATCAACCTCTGCCCCGATTTTCTACACCCAAAATAGAGACAACATTCACTTCTGGATAGAGCTGGAAAACACCTATCACTATTATTTGAGATTTTTATGATGATAAGCTAGAGGTCAATGGTTCTCAATGTTTTTATAGGGAACTACACTGCTCCTACCTTCTCATCCATCTGCTGCTGCTCCACTCAAGGTGAGTTGCTTGAGGCGTCTCCTAAAGGTCAATGTGTGGGTGGAATCTTAAGAATTTTCAGCCTTTGGATAACACTAGTGACTCTTACTCTCAGCTCCTATGAGCCAGCATAACCTGCTGAACTCCACAGCAGTATCAAATTGGATCAGCTGAGGATCGGGCTCTAAATTTTTCGTATGTTTTATAGCTCCTTATATTGGTACTAGAAACATCAAGCTTCTCTTTTAACATAAACTAAACTATTTTTTCTTGTTGCTGTTACTGGCCTAAAATATAGATAAATTAATGTAGATATGCAACAAGCCTTAAGACACTAAAATATTTGAAAGTCATGTTGCAAGAATTACAAGAGCAACAAAAGTCTTCAAGGATAATTCCCTGAAAGATTCTCCTCTCCCTTAGGGTAGGGATGAAAGAACCAACCAATAATATAAAGCAGATGAATCACGTCACTTTATATACTGGTGAGAAGTGCTTGGCTACCCTGAGGAAGAGAATACTGTAGGAACATACCTGTAATAGTTTGAAACAAAACAATAATACAGAAATACTGTGGAAATACTCAAAAGGAGAGAATCCCAAGACAGCAGATGCTCACCCAATCTGCCTGCATGGTCCAGGCCCAGGAAATGCCTTGCTCTGTAGAGCAACTGGCCACGTCTCAAACATAACTGGCCGTGCCAAAAGACATGCCACGTAGGAGTCACCTTGGCACATAAGCCTGTGTGTCTAAGCTTCCTTTATTCTCAGAAGAGATCTTCTAATCAGCATCACCAATGAAGCCTAGAAATCAATCCAACTCATTTGAATGTAGGTCTCTGTAGCAGCAGCTTAGCTGAAGCATTCTTGAGGCTCCATTGACTGTATTTATTAGAACTCATTAGACTATAATGGGAGACAGACACTTAGAAAGCATGCGGAGACCCACATTTATACGTCTTAAACTTGAACGGACTCCCACTCTCCGTGACTCATTCTTCTCCCACTTTTAACTGACACTCAGTTTTTTTAGATTCGCACTGAAAGGCTTTCCAATTCAATATTAAGGAGGCTGTGTACAAGAAGATGCCTGTTTAATGCTTGGTGCATTCCTGCAGCCTTGGTTTGCGAACTGCTTCCACTATACTTCTTCCTGCATGAAGTGGCAACATGGTTAGGAAGACAACGGGCAAAGGATAACACAGTGAAGGAGATGGATTAAACTAGACATGAAAAATACTCTGAAGGCAATCACTGGAACAGATTGCCGAGGGAGGTTAGAGGATCTCCGTCACTAGATGTTTTCAGGAAGTTAGACAAACTCCTGTCAAGAATAATTTAGCAAAAGTTTATCCAGCTCCAGGATGGGTAGAACAGGTTACATCCATCTCCCCCAGCTACGAACAAGAGCTATGCCACAGCAAGAAAACAAACCCACAAAACAAGAGAGAACTGAAATTGTGTCCAGGAATTTCAATTGTTTGAATTCATTATTTCAATTCACTGGATCTCAAGCTGCGTTTGTTTTGTCCAACAACATATTCCTACCATGATCTTGCCAGGCCTAATTACCTTTCACTATTTACTTTAAGCAGCGGTGGTCGGTGTCACACAGACATTCCAGCACCCTGTGTTTCAGTAGATGTTTGGTAACATGGAGAAATAAATCTCATTCAAATACACCTTCCCTTCCCTTCCCTATACCAGTCTCCTACATCCACAAAGCAAACTTCAGACATGTTAATGGACCAGATTTTCACACAGTGCAACTTGTGCGAGCTGCTTTATCTTGTGGTAGAGCTGGGCTTGTTTGTGCCAGATACAGACCTGACCATCAGCTTCGTGGTACATGAACACTCGTCTCGTGTTTGTGGAAAAAAAGAAGAAAATCTAGTATATTTTGTATGATGGCAACGAGAAAGAGATAATTAGGGAGAGGCCATTCCTTCCGTCTCCTTAGGAGTCAAAATGGAAGGTAGAGAGGAAAGTGACAGGGATGAGCAGTTACTTCTCATCCTCCTCTCAGCAACCAGGTAAGAGAGGGCAGAAAAGAAGCAATAGTGTTTTCTTGATTTCCCACTAGAAACTGGTAAAATGGACAAGGAATAAACATGCAAGTGTAGAAGTCTGTGATAGCTGGCTGTAGTAGCACACAATTCTCCAAGCTGCAGTCTGAACATTATTTAAATAATAACCTGTTGAAAAACTGAAGAGCACAGCACCTTCTCAAGAAGTTGGCCCCCTGTGCACAAGCGAGCTCGGGAAAGGCAGCAATCAGGGGAACTGCTCTTTCTGGTTATGCTTCAGGAAAAGGGACGGTGTTTTCCACTTACCCAGAAACATGCAGCATCAGCAGCATATAGAAGACAAAGAAAAGGTTGTGTGTATACCAGAAGATGTCATAGTTTGAAACCCTGAAAAGAATAAACCATGGTTCAATGCTGTTTCACTCAGATGGAATCACTGCTCATTAAAAGCAGATCTGTGCACGTAGGACGTCATTACACACCACATAGTCATGTAGAATAGTCAAAGCCCAGCACGTTTTCCTCCAGGCATGCAAATAAGTATTTGCACACAGTTATTTGCACGCAGTTAAGTGTTGAGAAGAACAGGTGACTGGCACAGAAGTAAAAAGCTGAGAAAGATGAAGGACACAGAAGTACAGAGCCAGCTGAAGATCTCTTGCAAAATTAGGAGACTTCGCTGCTTTCATACGTCCTACTTAGTCCCTATCGCATCCTTATAGCTGGAATAGTTCTTTAGCCTCCAGGCTCAAAACTAACTCTCTTCAGAGTGAGTGCCTCCTCCCGTTCTCTGCCCCAGTACAGGGCTGTGGTGTTTAATGTGTCACTACTGGCACAACAGACAAACAGGTATCGTCGACAGCAGCAGCAGGGCAGGTGGGAGAGGTAAAAGAAATCTGTGAGGGTATGTGGTGGAAGACAATACAGCAGGAAAGGGAACGAGAGCAAGGAGGCAACAAGAGGACAGTTAGGACAAATTTCAGGGCAGGAGGCCACGTATGGTGGGGCTCTAGGACTGATGGTCTTGGGAGGAACAAGAAGAACATCACCACTGTGAGGATCAGGAGAGGTGAAGGGGAAAAAGGACTTACTTTCATCAGTAACTTGTTAGGTAATGCAAAAAGAACCAAGACCAAAGAAAATACTCATCTGGAACTGTTTTCTCTTAAGCCTGTTTGTTTTTTCTTGAGTAAAATAGTCACCAAACAACAACAACGACCAAATGGTTAAGAAAATATTCTGCTTCATAGCACACAAACACACCTCTCACTACACAGCATGATAGTAGAGTCCCTTCCAAAACCAAAAAACCTACCCCCATCCATAAGCCAAAACAATTATTAAAGAAAAAACAGCCTTAACTCCGAGTACGTAGTTTAAGAAGCTACTCCTCCGACACAGATAACTTCTTTCAGAATTTTTTCCCCTCCTACGGCATTTCACATAAACAACTACCTACCCTTGCTCCAATACACCTGAAACGTACCCTGCATTTGTTTCTGTCAATATGGGACTTGGCTGTTTCCTTTCTCAAGACAGAAAAAAATAATTTTGATATTCTGAGGGCCACGAAAATAAAACCCGAGCACGGGCAGTTCTGAGGAACCCAGCGACAGCCGGGGGCTCTGAAACCCCCCCGTCACCCTGCCGTCCTTCCCCATTCAGCACCACGCTGACGCTCTCTCCTCCTCGAGGATGCTCCAACCATTCCACACCCTGGCGGGCACTTCCGCGCAGCCGCTCAGCAGGAGCTGCACGGAGCTGCGGGGGTGAACGTCAGTACGGCGACAGTAACGGACGGTGGTGTGGGGAATGGCAGCACAACGAGAAGGCACAAAGAGAATAACCTTTACCCCCGGGCCCGAAACACATCTCGGAGCTCTGGTTTCATTTGGTGTCTGGCTACAAAACCAAAAGCTGCACACTGAATTAATTTTTATTGGATCTTGAGCACTTTTTTCAGGATGTACCAATTTTTCAAAATTTCAGTGACGGAGAGTCAATCCCAGCTTCTGACGTGTCATTTTCAACCACTAATTATTATTACTGATTAAAATTACTGTACATTTCTTGTCTGAGTATGTCTAAATGCCAGCTTCCAGCCAGTTGACCATTTTATTCTTCTTTCTGCATTCCTGCAGATACCTCTACTGTAAAATCCTGGTTCCTCGCGTGTATGAAGTTCCCCTAAACATAATCAAGTCCTCTCAACGTCACCTGCGTAAACTAAAGGGATGGAGATCCTTGAACCTCTTACCATCAAGCATATTCTCCAACTTTTTAATAATTATGTGTTTCTTACTTGTATCTGTCATTTGTTTCAGTGGCCAGTCTGGCCCAAACCACGACACCTTCTTAAACTGTGTGTCATACAGATACATACGATATTCTAACACCTGCAATCTTCCTACTGCTACATATATATTTTTATACTTCTTCACAACGTTTTTTACTTTCTTTGTCTTCTTCTTAGGGCTTAAAATTGACATTATTCACAGAATGAAAGCATTTCTTAGGAACTCCAAGTCCTGAAAAATTGAGATCAAGTTGAATATTTAATTTTAATTTTGGTTAAACTACTTTAGAATTCTGCAGGTGCAGACCTGCAAGAGTTAACTGACTGAGAAATGTAAGGGGCGATTGCCATGCTTTAAAGGGACACAGCAAGCAGCACAGTTTTAGAAAAATATTTTTAACCCTGTTATAGCTAGTTTTGAAAAGGAAGATACATGTGGTAGTTTCGTTAGAAGATGAAATTGAAGAATGGAATATTTGGTTACAGAAAGATGGCCTTGGAGTAGCTTTAAATATATGAATTCCAAAGTCACTAGTAATTATCTTCAATGGAAACACTGTTGAGCAACATTCATTTGAAATATAGCAGAAATGTCAACATTTATTCATAGGTTTTACTGTATTTTCTAATAACTTTATAATCCTACCAACAGCCAACTAGTAAAAAAAAATGTTGGTCTAATTCCCAGGTATGATGCGGAAAAAACTTAGAAAATTTTTCAAACAACACTGATTTTCCCCTCTTTAAAACATTAGCAGCTAATTCATTCCTCCTAATACTCATTCATACAGTTTACTGAACAAGTACAGGCACGAAAACAGCAGGATAATCATGCAGAGAAAAATTTCAGGAAGAACATATGAAGGAAGGAAGAAATGATGAGGCAGGTCAGTGTGCGAGAGCGGATTAGGGCTGAAATCCAAGAGAGTGTAATAGTCTCTGAAATATTTTTAAAAGCCCAGTTTCTGATAGGCAGTGAGCATTCGCAATTAATTTTTCTAAGACCATAGCATGAGCTTAGTCATCATAAAGCACGTGAGAATCCACAGGGAAAGAGATTTAAAAGGGACAGAAAGATGCACACAGAGGCTTATTTCCTTAGGAAAAGACATTATACAGACAAGCTTGAGCCATGTGCCTGAGGCAGGGTACCAGGAGATGCACATGATCTCTGAGGGGCTTTGATTCCGCTGGCTAGACGCAGAAAGATGGGAAAGCGCTTGCACTTGACGAAGGAAATAACAGGCATGTAACTTGGAAAGATGGAAACCTTTGTTGCATGAACTGCAAAATTATTATTTCCAAGAATATGTTTGCAACTGCATATATTTTCCTACGTTTCCCAATGATTACTAAATGCTGTTGTTTATTTCTAATTTATCACAGCCTTGGAGAAAACAGGACTTTGTTCTGGCTCAGTGCTGTGGAGTGAAGTAATTGTTTCATTTTTCCATCTTCCCAAAACCGGCTTTCTTTCGCAAGTAGAGCCATCTGTGTGGACGACGTCATGTGCAGCCACGTCCGACATCTCGGGCAGCAGTCTTACCCTGGACTTCTGTAGCCTACAGTGTCTCTCAAAGGCCTCAACCCTGGGAGTGCCATTGTCTACAAAAAGCGCCCCAGTATTTGCGGAACTGCTCTCCTGAACCAGCGCCTGATAACGCCGCTGCTCAGGACAGACAGGTTAGTTCAACAACGTTCAAACCCACACATCTAGCTCACATCAGTGGGGCACCATCAACGTTTGAAGATTAAAATGTCCTTCAGAGTTTTCTGAATTGAGATGATGCATTTACAGAATCAGTCTTTGAATTCACCAGAGACTGCTATAAAAACCAAGGGTTTTTTATAGGCTTCAATTGCAGAATCCAGGCCTTAAAAAGGCTGCAACATTTGGCTAGATGCTCCGAGATACCGGTCACTCAAACGTACCAAAATACGTGTTCAATAATGTTGGTGCAGGATGTGAACCCACTGGAGGACCAAAACTTTATAAATCCCCTCAGCTCCTCTGAGCCAATACTGCATTGCTGTTTCAAAATTATAACCAACATTAAAAATAAGCAGAGCTTTAAAAAAGCAACATTCTACTTAGGTAGCATAATTCTGTTTGGTTTGCTTCATTGCTGGTCTTTTTTGTTGTTGTTTTTTTACAGTTTGCTGTTGTAATTAATTGATGAAAATAATTAAGATAAAGATATCATCTTATGTTACTTCCAGTGGACTTAATTTATGCATTGGACAGAACTTGCCATATGCTTAGTTGACTGCCTCCCTGTACAAACAGGAAAAAAGAACTATTTGCATTTTTAAAGACCTAGATTTTTAATTGAGCACATTCCTCAAACAATATTTTCCTCTGAAGGCAATTTAATCAGGTTTTGTAATTTTTTGAATACAAAATTCACTGTGACAATTTACCTGCAAGCTGTTAAAAAAAAATAGGGCAAGAAAACTGGTATTTTTAACACCCATTTAAATACTTCCTTGCTTTGTATTGCATTTACTCTTTGTTCCCTCTGATCAGTATGAGAATACAATTACTCAAATGGCATTTTTCAGCATAATGATCAGATTATGTCTTACCTGATGGCATAGGTAGAAGCTGTACACATTAGGAATAACACCAACACCATAATGACTCCAGTCAGACCTGGAACTAAAGCAGACATAAGATAACTCACATTTGAATTGTGGAGAGGTACAGTTGTCTCCTATGACCTTTTAAGAAAACGGAAGTTATTAGACATAGAAATCATGATTCAATCGAACTCTTGTATGTATTTATCTCTTGAAGACAATTCATGTATTAAACCAGAGAGAAGAGATGTTCTGTTATTCCCCAGCTTCCCAGAGAAAAATGGCCTTTTCCTTGCATTTCACCATGCATCACTAATTTCCTGTTGCCTTTGCTCCTGTAATCATTTGCTCAGAACGTTTGTCTCTAAGCAGGTAACCAAGAACAAATCCTGTCTATTCGTTTATTTGTAAGACTGACTGTACAAGTTTCTATACCTCTTTTTTTATTCCAAACGCTAAACTCTGTTGAACACGACAATTAAAAACCTGGTCAGGGAGAGAATTTCAAGCAAATCCATTTCTATGCAAGCTGTCACTACAATTGTTTGCCAACCCATTTCATCCTGGAATGAGGAAGAGCCTGAAATTACTCTCCATGGCATTGTGTCATGCTTGAAATTGCTGCCCGTAGAGCAAGGTCTGTGAGAGTGATCTACAGCCAGTATTTGAGACGGAAAGGTTAAAAACATTAAGGACTGGACTCATCTGCTCAAATGCAGACTCGTATCAGAACTAGTCTCTCCTCATCTCTTTTTTTAAGTCAAAGGAGAGCATTTCTACAGCATGATTCCTTTCATCCTAAAGTAGAATCCTGCCCATGAAGTACAGTAAACCATCAGCCTAAAGACAGATTAGAAGAATCCCAAAGTCACCACTTTTTCTGAGCTTTTTTATCTTCTTTTTATCTTTATCTTACCACTTTTTTTATCTTCAGAATTGCCATCCCAGGCATTAAGAATCTGAATTAAGAACTAAGAACCTAAAATCCATGAAGCATTACATCAAAATGTTTTACTTCTCAAAGAATGATGGTTTTTAAGCATAGTCTCTGGTCAGCCTAAAAGCCACGTGTTTGGGTTTAAACAAAGTCAGTCAGGCCAATCACCAAACACAAAGCAAAATAACTGCTGTTTTAGTGTCAGAATACAAGAGTTTCAACCAGCTTTCATGGGTGCAAATGGCAAAACCACAGGTTTTAATGGTCCAGGATCTTTTACAGGATCACATCCCAGTGATAACAACAAGCTAATTTTTTAAATAATTGATTGTGATTTTAGACTCTTTAGCAATAAAGAGACAATTTCAAATCTTATCTTTTTATAAACTTCCCAATATCCACTTGTTGAAAAGTCTGATACCCAAAATCTGATACATCCCAAATCACTCCTCAGTTTTACAAACTGTAGGAAAAATCCTGGTCCTACAATCAATGGAAGTTTTGTCATGGACTGCACAAGAAACATTAATGTCGGTCCTTAATGGAGAGGTTACAATTAAAAGCAGTTGCAAAAAAAAAAATGTGCATTCTTTCCATTCTTCATTTCTTCTTCATTCTTAATCTAATCTGACAGGTAGCGCGCAATCAGTCTCCCCCCGACACAAATGCTTCCAATCCAACTGCAGTACAGCACTTGATCCAGCTTCCGACATTGTCACTCAAGCCACAGATCACCTTTTCCAGCCAGTTCTTCAATTCTCTTCCCCATCACACCGCAAACATGAAACCACTGCCAGCCTTGCCCCAATCCACCAGCGCATTTTTAGTGTTTCCGCTCCTCCCTGTCTCGCTTTTCCCCCGCTAACTACAGTCTCAAGCACTTGTTCTTCCCAGAGCCTCACATCCTTAAGCAAGGAGGTTCTTTCCTAGACTGATCTGAAAAGCCATCACGCTGTAAATCCTTCCAAATCCTTGTTCCTTCTCTTCACTGTTAAAAAAATCAGCCAATAAATCTAGTTTGGGAAGAAACCCTTTTTTTGCATATTTGTACAGCTCCCATTGCAGCGAAGTCTTGGTCCCTGTCCGGGCACTCCCACGGCACAAATAATAAATGTTAATTATCCGCTGTTAGGATGGGGAGTGATCTGAGTAACCTTACATTTAAAATTACAATTACAAAAAAAATGCTTTCTGCAACAATGCGCTCAAACTTCTTGCTCAAACTTTTGAAAATATTTTCCCAGCTGTCAGAGGGTAAAAGGAGTTCCACCTTGCAGATCCCCGGCTCAACTAGTGAGGTCTCAAAGTGCCCCCAGAAGCTGTAACAATATTTGATGGGGCCTCCACACCCAGTCCTTCTCCTTTATACAAGATATTAAATATAGCACGAGCCGCTTGTTCTGATCCTCCCTCCCCATCTTCAACCCCTCCTCTGTGAGTCACCTTCTTTCAAGCCTCCACCACCAGTTCACTAACTACACCGGTCACCCGACCTATTTCCAGTTATCAGTTAACTTGTACCTCAAATTTCTGTCATTTCACTTTCTCACTTACTCTGCTTTCAACTGACCTAAACCCTGCTTAGGGTTTTTGGAAAGCCCTTTTCCACCAAGGCTGCCAATTCTGGAAAATGTATTGGGATTGACAGGTCTAGAACCCCGTTAACTGCTGACCAGAATGATTCTTTTGGACCTGGCCCTAAATGACACAAAGTTGGAATTTTTTCATCTGGTCTAAATAAGGACCTTTGCCTGCTTGTGAAGCACCACAGCTCGGGCTTGTGCCTACCCATCCATACCCAAATATTGCTCCCTTCTAAATTCCTCCACCAAAAATGTTCTTGCTTATTTATTCTTTGTAAGTGCTGAAGCCTGATTCCCATATAACAGTTTAGATGGCTCTGAAGTCAAACCAGCCCTTAAACCAGCTGAAGCAAGACCGCTGCTTTTTTGTTGTGTTTCTTTTTCTAGAAATTGGATCATTTAGGAATTTGGGTTTATTATGCAGAATCCCTGTTTGAAACTGATGATTTTCCACTGACTCATCTGTACAACAACAGCTTTGAAGATGCTGCTCATCCTACTCCAGGGCTTAGGTAAGTCCTCCCTCCTGACTACTGGGTAAGCAAACCCCGGTTCCATTAACACAAATAACACATCTCAGCCTAGCTGAGATACAGCAAACGGAGCGTGCAAACACGGGAGCAGAATGTTTTGTCTGGAGAGTGACGATGAGAAGCAGCAAACTTTCTCACTCAGTTTTGCAACAGACTTACCAGTAGCAAAAAGCAGTTTCCTCGGGTCCTGGAAAACAGACAGGTCAAAAAAAAAGTCAATATATTTGATTTTATATATGGTAATAACATGAATAATGTAATAATAACAAGTAGCTCATACAGCTCACATGCTCGATGGTGTAAGCAGTCCCTAAATCTGGATGCAGGAATGGATTTGGTATTTGGTAGCAGTTTACACTGACTGCAATTCAACATAAAGTAAACCTTTAGCCTTCGCATTCCCCCAGTGAAGACAGTTCTGATCTGTTATGAAAAATTAGGATCCAGATAATCTTAAAAATTATTATTTTTTGAAAGCCTCACTTTACTCAGTTACCTCATACGTTTGGGAGGACAGAGGGGAGCAGCAGAGAGAGATTTTGAATTTCAGTGAAAGACCAGCGGCAAGTGTTTTACAGCCAAAGACATCACCAAGAGATTTGCAGTGGACTCCGGTGAAGCAGGACGGCACACAAAGGAGCTGACAATACACGGCCAGATGTTCCTGTGTCCTTCACCACACGTGGAAGGAAGAGGGGATATGCCAACCCCGCAGGAAACTGCTCACTGCCCTTGAGGCCTACGCCTCCGGAGGTTTTGTCTTCACTGCGGAGAAGAACTTTTTTTTTTTTTAAAAAACTTGCAGTAAAATGCAGTGAGGGGAGGCGAGCAGCTGCCACACAGGTCAGGAAAAATGAAGCGTCCCTCTCTCTGACCTCGTCTGCATCCAAACACGCACACCCACGTGCAGAAGACGGCAGCAGCACCCAGACTGCCCACCCCAGTTAAAAACATGTTTAAGTGGAATTCAAGCACAAAGATTCAAGAGCTACCAGAGTACCCAAAATATGTGAGGTTTTGATCCTAGAGTTACTAAAAACTTGTTATGATCTCCATTTTTCTATTGCAAAATTCCTAAGGCTGCTTAGCGCAGGCTGCCATGCACAGCCTGGCACGTTCTTGCCTGAGGCAAGCTCCTGCTAATGTTCCTGGTGCGGCGAAGTCCATTAGACCACTCCTAACACATGCAGACACTGGAGTTCAATCCAGAACCTCAGCACAATAGTTGGTGTTGGCACGTCTGCCTGCCACGGAATAGCTCGGTGATTAGATCATCCACCCAGGGAGTGGAAGACCTTGGTTGTTGGTCCTTATGCGCCTGGGCTGAGTCAAGCTCTCCTTTTCCAGGAAAGGATGCAGCTGGGATAGGGTCATTCTAAATCTTTCCTAATGAAGCTGGTAGGAAAGAAACGCAGACCTGAGACCAGAATGAATATAAACAAGAGAGAACTTGATTGTAGCCCAAAGAAGAAAGAGTCCCGGACTCTGGTCTTACTCCTAAAATCTGCAAACACCTCTCCAGCGCCAAATGCACAAGCAAGCACCTGGAGGAGGGACTAGGACTGGGGTATGCCTTCAAAGCAATCTGCACCACCGCCAGAAGTCATGCAAACAAAGTATTTCATAACTAGAAATCAGCTCCCAGCCCAGTTCATGCAGATAACGAATTCCACTCTTCGCATACATACTGCAGTTTAAAAATGCAAAATCACTCTCAAATCTCCCTGTCACCAGTACATGTCACAGAGCACTAGATTCTAAATATTGCAAATGCAGAATGTATTTTTCCAAAACAGCAGAAGCGCCTCCATCAGGCCCACCCAAGGAACAGAGAGAAGCAGAAGAAGAATCGAATAGACTATTTCAGTCGGAAGGGACCTGCAACAACCATCTACCCCAACCGCCTGACGATTCAGGGCTGAACAAGTTAGAGCATGTTGCAGAGAAGGAGAACGGGGCAGAGAGCAGGTGAAAGGACTCGATGACAGCACTCTCCACCTCACGCTCCAGGAGGTCTGAATCCTGCTGGCTTAAACAAAGTGCTTAATGCATGCTTCGTCCAGAGAAAGAAATAAAATCCACAGCAATCCACACGATGGTGAGTTTTCAGTGCACAAAATCAGCAGCACTCTGCAGATCACAGGACGTCTCTCACAATGGAATTGGTTATAAGAATAATCATATATTTAAATTATATACTTAAAAGCAAAATATAAAAGGACAGCTGGCTCACCTCACCGCGATAGTTTGCTGCATTTAGTGACAGAAAGTCTTCATTGTAGTTCTCAGAGAAGTTAAGAGCGTTCACCAGATGAGCAGCAACATGTAAGACTAAAAAAAAAACCACGAGTAAAGCTGAGAACCGTAAACAAGAGGTAGACATTCCCCTGAAGTAAAGAAAAGCAGCTACCCAGATGCCAAGCCATAATCACATCACCTGCATGAGACGCATCAGGGACTAAGGAATTATTTTTGCTAAAGTAAATCAAGTTATAGATATTCATGGCAGAAAGCTGTATGCATTTAAGATATTACTTTTTTTTTAACACTAGAGCAATCATTTCCACACTGCAATGCTTCAGCCAGGAGACAGCATTCAAAGGTGTCCACCAAAGAACATTTCTGTCTCGGTTCAATGGGTATTTGCCTCCACTGCTCCCCCTTCTGCAGACCAGCCTGCAGCGTCCCGCTCCTTCACTCAGATTCCTCAGGCACAACTGAAGGTCAGCTGTAATGGCAGATTTTGACCTGATCTCATATACCTGTCCTTTTAGAAACTCAATTTTAAGGAAAGGCTTAGCGTTAGAATGTAAGCTCATGTGTTTAAAGGAAAAAATAAACCAAACCCCACACACATCCGAGAGAGCATTCACAACGTACGGCAGGGAAGCACAGAGCAAGACTACCCCCAAATGTACTGTATAAGAAAAACCACAAAAAACTGCTTTAATGTGTTTCCCAAACAAGCCGCTACTCAGCACAGCAAGATCTCACCTGAAAAGATGCATATTGTAACACCACACGTCACATGGAAAGTTTTACTTTTATCTAGCAGCCTTCTGGTTTTCCGCCTGGCAACCTAATAAGAGAAGAATTCAAGCAATCTCTCTTCTAAAACAAAGCAAAGAAAAAAATACTAACAGCAATTGAGGTGATTTAATAGCAACTTCAGCTTTTACTAGGTTTAACACCCTTGCAAGCACAGTACCTAAATTTAAAAACTACAGGATTATGACAATGAGTCAGTTCTGAGGTCTTAATAAAGAAATCACAGTTGGGTCAGTATTACGCAGATGTCAAGACCACATAATGTCATGTCCCTTCTGGCCTTAAAATTTAAGAATTCCAGCACTAATCATTGTCAGCATCACTGACTCTACTGAGCAGGATCGGGGGGAAAGGTGTATTTGCTTTCATGTATGTATCTATAGGCATCGAATCTGACAGGTACTGGCACATGATGAACAGAACTCACAGGTTCAATTGGCAACCACCTACAAAGCACAGGTGTTCCTCAAAAGCATTACTTATATTTCTGCCAAAGCAACTGACAAATCACAAACAAGCTGAACTATTGTTTACTGAATCCTGGTACGGAAAACAAACGCTCTTCGCTTTGCCAGAACTTTTTTTTTTCGCTCCTGATAGCAAATATATCAGGTTGGGTATTTTTATTTAAAAGTTCTGTCATTTCCAGTCGGACCCTTCTGGTCACGCAGAGACCACGTTCTTTTTGCTCTGTGGAATTCTACCAGGAAGCAGCAGAGCAGACACCGATGTGGGAAAGGAGGAGAAGCCTTCACCTGGTTACAGTTCCACAGCAAGACCCTGCGCTTCAAAAACGCCTTCCAGAAACCCTCCTCACAACAGGTCCACCCAAACCAGACAATGCCAGCCACGACACCGTCCTCAGAGGGGTCACGAGCCTAGGCTGAATGATACCTGCCCCACGCAGGCACGTACTGTATAACAAACAGGGACACAACAGACTTCTTCCTATTATTTTTAGGCCAGAGACCAGGGCCCTCTTCTTCTCAGCTGCTGCATTCTGAGGACAGAACTTACCTTCTGGGATCCCCGCAGGAAGGCCAAGAGCACACGGCACATGGGCAGAAGGACCAGGCAGCAGTTGAGGTTGAGGACAGATGCTGAAGCTCTGCTAACACACAATCCTAGCTGAACAAATACAGCAAGAGTTAGATTACAGGGAGAAAAGACATTCCAGCAGTTCACTACTACACCTCCTTTTCCCTGCTGTGAACCCAAATGGTTCCCATGCTCTCTGGACTCATCAGAATAGTGGAGTTTCATGATGTTTGACCTGTACTGGAAAAACCGCTGTACACACAGCATGCTATCCTGTTCTCCGAGCGAAACAGCCCTCACCTTTGCATCAAAAACTTATTCAAAATTAATTTTGCGACCAATAATGTCAGCAAATGACAAATTTCTACTGAAAGAACCAACATCCTCACCGTGCTCAAAGCCACGTGGAACAAAACTATCGGAGACAACAAGCATCCACTGAGAAATTACCTGAAAGCTTCCACAAGCCTAATTAAATAAGAAGGATAAATACTATGAAGACACTAGACAGCCACTTAAGTTTGTGTAATGATTTTCTGGTACACAAGCCAGAAAAAGATGTAGAAAAATATTGATTCAATTAAAATTGAAATGATAATATTGTTTCAAGGACTGCTATGGAATTGTCGCGGAACTGCTCATCCCTTCACACTACGCAGTGCCATTTTTGGACCTAATGAAAGTAGGTTTTCTTCATTTTAACTACTCAATAGCTGGGAACTGCAATGAAATCTAATTTCACTAATGCTTTCACTGGTGTATTTGGAACTTACATAATTAGAACAAAAACACTTGTCAAATAAATGAACAAAGCACCCATTAATGTCATAACCGGGTATTTTTTAATCTTATTATATTCTCTCATTCATTTATGATTTTTAAAAAAGTTAGCAAAATGGCATTGTTCGCCTAGTTATTAGGTTGAATTACCATTTTACTAGCTTACATAAAAATGCTTTTAGACTGTCATCAGATTTCTGGGAGGATATTTCTTACAATGTTCTCTAAGCCCCAAGTTTTTCAACTCCTGAATAAATTAATTAAAACTGTTATAATATAAGATAACTCAAATGCTGCAGAGGTATGTGAATGATTTGAACAAGTACGAATTATCTAATAAAAATTACTAAAGATGTATTACTTTTTCAAAAAGAAATGTTATGTAAAAAAACAGAACATTTGTTATTTTTCAGTGAAACACATTTCATTAGTGAAACATTTATTATATTCATATCTTTCTTATCAAGAAGAAGAAAAATGAAGAGAAATAAAGAGGTTTTATTTATTTGGAAATATTTTCTTACAGAAATTTGTAGAAAAGCCTTGTAATTTCAAAATTTGTCATTGCTATTAGTTGTCTTTTACGGACTTATCTACATGTCTCAGAAATGGATGAATATATAAACTAGTAAAAATAAAGTAAGTAAAATAACTGGACTTCAGCATGTCTGGCAAGATCACAAGCACAAGGGCACGGCAGGAGCTTCTCAGGACCATAAGCCGCCAGAACTGCTGAGTCAGTAAAACCCACGTACCCCACCTGCTCCGCGGTACGCCTGGGCACAGCACCAGCAGGCGAACAGAGCGTGAAGATGTTCACTCCACCTGAAGCATCAAAGTCTACATAAATTCTGTCTCTTTTCTGGCTACTTCACATTATTTAGTTGGACCTGAGTGCTAGGGACCTCCTCACCAGACATTACCCGCTTCCACAGAACAAAGCGGTCATAAGGGCACCTTCTCCCAAAAGCTGGTCATGAGAAGTAGGAGCAATTACCCCACAAAACATGCTGGACCTTGTTCTCTGCCATATAAGTGTGGGATCCCTGGCAAATGTCCCGGGAGCAGATCTCACGGCAGTTACACTGAGAGGGACGCTTACCACAGAGGCACCTCTAACCTACTGAATTCTAGAAAATAAGACCAGAATGAACCACGCCACCTAGTTCTTTCCCACGCTCCAGACCTCCTCCACCTTTTCTTCCCGTGCAATGTTAGTCCTTTTTTCCTTACATAAAACCTCCCTTGCGTCTGTTTCATCTGTTACTTCATACTCTTTTCACATGCGCTATGAGAGATCATTCTTGTTACTTTTCCCTCACAAATCACGTTCTTCAGCCTTTAGATCACCCTCTGCTCTCCCCTCTGGACTCTCCCAAGTGGTCCAGAGACCACACCTGGGCAGCAGCTACAACGGCCACAACCTCAGCAACCGGCCTGAGATTTTACTGAATGCTGATGTCACCTTCCACTTCAAAGCATGATTAAAAAAGATATATGTGAACAACAATAATAAATACTTCTCTATCCACAGTAGCGTAAAGTGACCTTAGAACATTGTAAATATTTTTGGACTGACAGATAAAATGGCAATATCCTTGAAATTATTGGACTTAATCTGATGTAGTTGAAGATGCCCCTGCTCACTGCAGGGGGGTTGGACTAGGTGGCCTTTAGAGGTCCCTTCCAACCCAACACATTCTGTGATTCCATGATTCTATGAATGGCAAGTAAAATGTCTCTATAATGTGCCATTTGCATATACAAGCCTGTCTCTATTTTCATTAATTATTATTCCTCTAAAGGGAAGCTAAAATGAGCTATACACCTCATAAAAGCAATAACTTCAAAAACATGCTCATTAGACGCATATAAGATTTTTATTAGAGCTTGCTGATGTGCTACAGTATTTCAGTGATTAAATGAGCATGATTTTAAAAACACCAGAATTATGTACAACTAATGTTATGCAAACCCAAAAGTAAATGGAACCATTTTTGTAGCCCTTGACTAACACTCAAAAGCTGAAAAAAGTTGCAGAACAATTAATAAGTAAAGCAACTTGAAAATTGTCGTAATTCCTATTATATGACCTCTATGATCGAATCATGGAATGTGCTGTGTTGGAAGGGACCTCTAAAGGCCATCTAGTCCAACCCCCCCGACCCCCCTGCCGTCAGCAGGGACATCTTCAACTAGATCAGAAGTTACCTCATTAGTTTCTTAAGAATTTATGTTGTCTTTGAGTTTAAACATAAATCAGGCATGATATCAGTTATCCGAGACTTCCTTTATCAGGGACAACTTCAACAAAAGTCTAGTTTGGAATAGTCTAGGATGGAGTTAATTCTACACTGTATAGTGTTAAGTAAATGAAATAATTTATTCTAAGAAATAAGAAAATTGCTAAACAATTTAACTGGTACAAACTATGAATCAGCTATGATGAGTAGAAAAAGCTGCCCTAACCTTGCTTTGTGTTTTTCCATGACGCTATTTAACAAATAGCAGATATTCATTCATAATGCAATTACTGTGGAAGAATGCCCTTATATTAATTCTAATTCAAGGCTATCAGCATCTGTAAAAAGGAAAAGAAAAAAAAAAAGAGAGGAGAAAACGACTTCTCCAGATTCAAATAGTTTCACCAATGGTTCACTTAAGGTTTTATTCTGAAATACTGTTGGGCAATGATTGCTGCAATGAGCCCACGACCAATTTGGAAACAATGGTAAAGTAATACATTTAGCAATGCTTAGAATCACAATTCATTCAAGACCCAGAAGAATAACAGAGTACTAAGTTTGCTCTTAACATATATCCAAAGGCTAAAAATATCCCCATGAAACTAACTCTTTCCAAATGGTTTCCAAGTGGTCTCCTGCTTGACTTCCTTCGCATTGCCTGGGTGGCGCAGTAACAAACGAACATAGTGTATTGTTGGATTTTTAAACAATAGCAGAATGAAAGACGATTTTTGCTCCAAGGCAACTTGCTGGTTCTGGAAGGGAACATATATCCTTATTAACTAGCTAAGAAATGAGAGAAACATAATCCTCTTTTCTTCCTAAGATTATCATTTTCTTTAAAAAAAAAAAGGTCTTATTTCATGTTAGCAGCATACGGAATTGCTGTAGGATCATAAAGAGAGGAAAAACACCCCCAAAATCTCTGCTGGACACTCTCCTTCATCCACCCTTTGCTGATATCAAATCCAAGCATTTGACAACCCCCTTCTGTACTCTGCCTCCCCAGTACCACACGTGCTGTTATCCCATTTCATGGAGGAGCAGAGAGGCTGAGAAAAACTAAAGGATTAATCAAATTCACCGGGGAAATCTGTGGCAGGGATAGTAGGGAACTGGACCCACTGCAAATTCAAACCTGGCATCCTAAAAACAACTTCTCCAGGCAAGCATAAAGCAATCACCGTATTTTCCTTCTCCACAGCAGCAGAAAAGGGCTCCAGAGATACAGCGGGAACGTAAGTTCTCCAGCCATCCCTGTCTGATGTACGGTCCCACAGAAATCCGGACGGACTCCTGGCTACGCTCGTACAACGTGCAAAGAAGGATGGAGAGGCAAAGAGTCAGTTCTCGCAGGACGTTCTGTGAGCTGCCGGGGAAACGAGCTTCTCTGTAGTTAGGCAAATTATTTCAGTATTAAGTTGAAGGCTAAAAGAATTTACTGTATATCACAAAATTCCCCAAAATCCATCAGTTATAAACACTGAGATGAATGTTACCTGCAGCTGCTGCGCACAGAAATCTAATATTCAATGTGTGGTTGCAAAGCGTATTGGGGAGTAAAATACAGGAAGACTTCAACAAATATTGTCCTATCTCACCTTTTAAGCTCACCTTGTAGAAAAAAAAACTGAACTGAATTGTGTATATACTTTATATATACACGCACAGAGCTCCCATAGCAACATAAACCTATTATTAAACATTTTTGCTACATGTAGCACCCTAAAGAACAAATCCCAAATAGCCTGGTTACAAGACAATTAAACAGCAAAGCTGCACATTAAGGAAAATAAAGGGTGGAGATACCCAGCTCCCTTCAAGGCTTAGCTGCGCGGGGGAAGCAGGCTGCAGTGCAGCTGCATAAGGATCGCTGAAAGCAGAATTTGGCCTCCATTAGCAAAATCTTTATCATTGCGATAAAGTAGCAAGGAGAGACATGCACGTTACTGGAACACATTCCAAGCAGTAAATAAAGGTGGCACAACCGTGATGCACAGTGAGGCAGCAACTCTACAGATAAGACAGTGAGGCAGCACTTTTCTTTTTCGGTCCCTTTTTCAGTTATTCTTTTCCCAGAGAGCCCCTTCTGAGAATGCATTTTCTTGACTTTGGTGTGAAACCCAGAAGCTTATCTCTTGCATTAACAGCCGTCTGACTACATTAGAGTTATCTGAGCAGCGACTAGAGAGGGAATAGGGAAAGAGAGACCTTTTATGCCATGACAAAATGAGCCCAATGCTCTTTCTATTCATGGGGAACTCAAGCAACAAGAAACAGGTATTTCATTTAATGCTGCTAAAAGCAAGATTTGAGTTCTATAATAAGGCCAGTACTGAATTTAGGACTAAATTTGTGGGTCAAATGCAAGCAAACTTGTTGGATAATGAATACAGCCAAGCTAACGTGAAGGGAGAAATCGTGAAGTCCGCAAGGAAATTAATCATTTGGGAAATTTCTCTGACTGAGAACCTCCAACAATGGAGATTTTGGAGTCACGTCAAGTAATCTGTGAATCTTCCTTTCTGTAATTCACACGTCCTACATCCTGTAGTACCTACCGTGAAGGTGGAGATGAGAATCTTCCTGTCCTCTTTGTCACAATCTTTTACATAAAATCAGTGCCTATTGTGTTCCTCACAGACTTCTCTTTAGGCAAAACAATGCCGCAAGTTTACATTCATTGAATTATGAAAAACTGAGATTTTTTTTTTTTGACTTCTGCTCCTGAACCAGCAGCAATGAGTGCGTTCATGTACTAAGACCCTGATCTGCAGTGTTACAAGGCAAAACTATAGGGAAGGGGTTTACATCCACTAGGTTCTGGTTAACTTAGACCACAAGAATCATATAATCACAGAGTTATTCTGGTTGGAAGGGACCTTGGGATGTCTATCCCAACGTCCCTCTCCACACAGGTTCAAGCCCAGACTCTGACTAAGTTTGCCCATGGTTTTATCCAATTAGTTTTTGAAAACCTCCAAGGACAGAGATTCCACATTGAAGACTTTACGGTGGTCTCATCAATAGGACTCAGACTGCAAAGTGGTGACGTTTGACACAACATAACTCTACCCACTAAATTTTGTAGTGTTGAATAGACTGATTAACCTTCCCCTGGCACATCACTGTCATTGACTTATTTATTCTCTTTGCACTTCCAGGACATCACCATGCTATCATTGCCTTTTTACAGGTGTAGAATTAAGGATCAGAAAGATTGACACTGAAAGACTGAGAGTTAGGTACCTAAATAATTTTAAAATCCTGTGCTAAGTATCAAGATTGCAGAGGATGCAATCGACAAAGAATAAAACCGGTCTCCTCCTCCTGCAGAAGGCTGAAGGAAAACGAACCACTTCGGTGATCACGGAAGGAAAGAATTCTTTCTCCTTCTTCACATCAGAAAGAAAACAAATAGCATGAAAACATGGCAGAGTTAAATCTACTCGGGTATTCAGTCCAAGATTTCATTTCACAATCTGATTTACCACAGCAACTCTTCTTGTTCTCCATCCCGTTACTTGGAAAACAATAAAATTACCTGTGGTAAATCTTTTAGTGCTGCAAGTGCAGAAGTTCTTCAGGAGATTTTAGGCTATCACAGTGTACAAAAAGAGAAAAAAAAAATTCCTTAGCAGACCTCACTGAAAAATAAGATTTTTTTTTTTAATTCAAAAAAATACCATTACTTTTTGCCATTTTTTGTTAACTGGCTGGAAAAAGGAACCAATTTTCATGAAAGAATCCATGAAAAAGTTCATCCCCTTAAGACAAAAAAAAACCCAAACCAACTGTTGAAATATAGATGAAGAATTTTCATCTAAATTTCCGCATTTTCAAACATCCAGAAACGGCACAGAGAGACACTTGCAAGCCGCTCGCCCGTGCAGGGAGCCAAGAGGAGAGTGCGGCGCCGATGGGCCGCGGGGTGGTCAGTGGCTACACAAACCAATACAAAGAAGAGGAGCAAAAATCCCCATGAAAGGGAACAGCAGGTGTAGCGTGGCCGTGCTTACCATTTCCTGAAGAGACTAAAATCGGGCTCAGTCTTCCCAATCCTTGCAAAACAACCTGTATCATTTATACACATGTACAAATATATTGAAGAGATGGGAGAAAGCTAATTTTGGTGTCTTAGAATGGTATTTGTATGATATTTAGTGGAACTGTAAAAAGTGAGTTGTGAGACTGTTTTACAGTCCTTAATGCTTTCAAAATTTTTAAATTAGTTTCAGAGCTTTGGTCAAAAGTATCTTTTAGACTTAGCTTTTCACTTTCTTCCTCATTTAAGAAAGTTTCTAATCTTCTTTGGTATTTTTTCTCACAGTTGCAGGCACAAATCAAACGCATGGCCTCCTAGCTCTCATCTCCTCACCAAGACGATGAATCTGTCGCTTGAATCAACTCACAGGTTCTCAACAGGGATTTTATTACTTTGTACATGTCTTTCATTTTGAAGTATAAGAAAACCAAAAAAAGGCCAGGTGATGAGCTGGTACAAGGCAGATGATTCTTCTGAAGAGAGGAACTTTGCTGACTGACAGCAGCTGACAATCTGGCCCAACACGTTGACCCAAGAACATTCGCTTTATAAACAACCCACTTGCTCTGCCAGGAACAAACACATTTTTCAAACGGACACACTGGTCTGCAACGCTATCGGAGATCATGGTAAAACTAAACGTGTTTTCATGGTTTTTTTCCGTTATGAAGTCATCACCATGAAGCATTTAAGTATTTTCATTCCCTCCTTTTTGCATTACCTTTGCTAAGATTAATTTCTTAACACATCTGAGTCAGCCATAAGAAGAAAAAAAGAGAAAAGTGTATCAGGTCAACTTAATTTCAAGCAAGTTCACAAAGGCTTATGGGGCTGGCTAGCTCTGGCAATATCAACCACAACAGAAAATATATCTTTCCCAAGATAAACCCAGCGGCTCTGCAGCAGGTTGGGATGTGCATCATCTGTGCTTTAGCCCCATGTCAACTTTGCACTGACACCCATTCCTGAGCCTGACATGGTGTTACAAAGCATCGTGTTATTCATCCACTTTCTCCTGGATTCTCAAAATCTGAGCAACCCTAGAGCACTTTCCAGAAAATTGTTAAGCCCTTTGGACAGAAGTCATTTCAAACAACTGCAACAGTGTAGCTGTGGATAACTTCACGAGACAGACCCGTATCTCACTTCCCCAAATTATCTTTTTTTGGATTCTTCTGGTGGTGGTGGATGCTACCCTCACAAAATCAAAACAGTTAAATCTTCATTAAACCATTCAGATTCCAAGAATTTGTTGTTAGAAAACAAAACTAAAATAATATAGATCACAGTGATTTATACTAACTATGAGGACGACAAACAGTCATTTGTCCATGAGTAGAACTAAGACATATCAAAAGAATTCCTTCAGTAAATATGTATCGCAATAACTGGATTAGAAAGGATTTGCCAGCGCAAGCCTATAAGCTTGGCTAACGTTTTGATGACAAAAAGTTGAGCTCCAGTCATCTCTTGAGCGTGTTTGTGTTCCTGTGAGCCTGTCTGCAGCTGGGGACGCCGGGAGGGGGGAAAGGAGGGGGAAGGATACGGTCCCACACTTGACTGGCTCTTTTTCTTCTCCACGCTGTTCACTTTCTACTCCTAAACAACTGTCAGCCGTACCCGTCATTTCCTACTTGATCTTTCCCCACTTTGCGGCATTAACAGGCAGTTTGTGTCACCCTGGATTAGCAAATGCATCCTGTCCCTTTCCCATCTCCCAGCATCCCAATTTCCAGGGCAAAAAGTAATGTCCGGGTCACTCACCCCTAACATCTGATGCAAATAATAGTACTGTAGCCCTTGATAATAGAGCAGGAAGGTTTTCCAGAAGAGCCACACATTGAGGGAGAGCCAGAAAAGCTAAAATGAAACAGAAACAAGACTCTGTAAGTGAAAGTTACATGCGCAATCTTTCAGTGGTAATTTCATTCATAAAACTCGTAACCGTGTAGTTTCATAAACACATGGAATGGGAGGAAAAAAAACTTCGAGCATTTAGCATAGAATATTTTAAAGTATTAAAAGGAATAGCCCCTGTGTGAGAAGTTTTCACTTTCACTGAACTTCACAAAACTTTACCTTTGTGACTTCAGACTACCGAGAGCTGGCAAACCCCTCGGCGTACAAAACGCTGCTCCAACCCTTTAGTTAAATATTGCAGTTAAAGGCTCAAAGAATAAAACGTACCAGCAAAGAGACAAAGACAAAGGCAGGACGAACCTGCCCTCCGCGGAGACGCGTCCTCTGCCCCCAGCGCTCCGCGGGAGGCTCTGACACAGCGCGGCGCAGCGCGTGCCGGGTGCCCGCAGGACGCGGCTGCGCGCGCCCCGTCCCCGCGCGCCGGCGGTGCCCCCCGCCCGCCGCGCGCCGGCAGCACATCCCGGGGGGCACCTCCTGCACGTCCCCCCGCCGCTCCAGGGCGCCCCGCCGAGCCACCCGCCACCCGGACCGGCGCCGGCCGCCACCGCCCCCCCCCGGCGCCCACCTCCCCAGCCTTTCCCGCAGCTCAGCCCCACCGCGGGGCGCCCCCCCGGGTCTGGCAGGGCAGCCCCCTACCAGAAAGAGGTGTTTGCTCCCCTCGTTGGCCAGCCAGCTCCTCCAGGACAGAGCCATGGTGTGGGGCAGGACCCGGCGGCGGGGAGGGGGGGTGGGGGGGGCCGATGGGGGGGCGGCGGGCGGGCGAGCCCTCCTTTTCAGCGGGGCTGAGCCGGTCCTCCTCCCCTCTCCCCACCCCTCACCCCCCGCCCTGTCTTCCGGCCGCCGGGGCGTTGCGCTCCGGCCCCGCCGCCCCGTTCTACAACCACCCCCCCATCCCCCCCGCCCCCCGGCTCCGCCGCTGCCCCTTTGTCTGCCGCCGGACGCCCTTTGTCCGTGCCCCCACGCCCCCCCAGCCCCGGGTCCCGCAGCGCAGCCGGGAATCGGCACCGCCGAAAGGGGCTTTGGGCCGCCAGCGCCTCTGCCCCGCAGCGATGTGGCCGTTCCTCGCATCCCCTCCCACCTTGAAAAGCGCCTTTCCCCGTACCTGGGGCCCCCCGTCCCTGGGGTTCCCCCCCACTGCCCCGCCAGCTCCCCCCCAGGGCTGAAATGTGACACACAAGGCGGGGGGGAGGGGGGGGGCGCAGCCGCGCACGCAACCGCGCTGCCGCTCGGGGGGAAACAAAGAGGCCAAGGACCCCCCGGCGGGGTCTGCGTGGGGTCCTCGGGCGCTGAGAGGGGCCGGACCGTGCTGTTCCCAGTTCGATCCTGCCCCATCAGGTGTCCCGGGGGGCACTGGGGGAGGCGGGCTCCCTGCCTGGCACAGGCGTGCGGGCACCGCGGGTGCGTGAGTCACGCCGGGTGTGTGCAATACCGCAGCAACAAGGAAGGGTGCTACGGGCACCTCCACATCCATACTGTCCCAAGTTCTCGTTGATACGCTTTGAACCAGTCTGCTTTTTGTGGTGGTCCTCATGTTTGGTTTGGTTTTGGTTTGTTCTGGGGGTTTTTTTGGAGGGAAGCTGCACCAGATACTGATTTTTATATTAAGAATAAAAATCCCCTTGTTGCTAGCAGCTTTTAAGTACAACACCCTGAGTCACCAGGGGAGCTTCCACTCTAAACCAGGCATCGTGGTGTACGCGGCTGCTCCTTGAGACAGCAACGACAGCTGGCAGCAGAGCAAGGCTGTTTTTGCGGGAGATGCCAAGTCCAAGGAGCAGCGCCGAGAAGTCTCATCCAGTCCAGCTTGAGCTGGCTGTCTTCCTCTTACAACTCGGAAAGCTGCCATTTTTTTGTGTTCCTCATGAGCCACATACCAAGGCTCTGGAGAAAATTGGGAAGAAGCTAAGTACCATCTTTTTCCGAGTTCCATATAAAGATGGAGTGCCTGACCCATATGTGGCCCTAAGTTTAAAAAATACAAGTAGGACACGACTCCTGGGAAACGGGGGGATTTTGGCTGCGGCAGGAGCCCTGTCTCAGAAAGTGGCAGGATTTCTGTGGCCGTACGAGGTGCCAGGTGAAGTTTTGAAACAGCGGCACAGAGGATTACAGCTATTTTATATCATCAAATGATACTAAAAGGAGAACGAGGGAAAGGGAAAATACATATTTTGAATTTAAGACTGACCAGAACCATAGTTTGATGCCAAAGCAGCTCTAACAGCAAAAGAAATGGTATAGTTTATTTATCTTGTTTGCTATTTCCATTCACTTCCTCATTTCTCTTGGAATGTAAAGAGAAATGGAAGCTGCTTACAGAGAGCCAGATGATGAAACTTCTCTAGACAAGCATGTCAGAGCTGGAATGACAGAAAATAAAACTTGTAGGATATGTCAGGCCTAATAACATGGGGCCTCGGCCAAAGCTGAAGCCGCAGCAAGCACAAACAAAACCAAAATAATTTGCCCATGCCATATGCTATACTTCAAAATACTCTTAAAAATGTCTCTGAAAAATCAGCTTATGCAGGATTTGACTGCCCACTCACACGGAGCTGACGACTCACGAGCCGGCGACTGAGCTTCACTGCCCACTTACTGAGTGCTGTAATGCGTGTGGAGTACGTGACTCACGCTCCAGTCGACATCGCGTCCTATATTGTATCTAGGTACAGAGCAAGGAATGTGTTTTTGTAGAAAACATCCCCTTTTTCTTTCTCCTTGCCTTCTTCCTCCATGGAAAAGGATGACTTTGCAAGTGGCTAAATCATGCCTTCCCAGGGATCTCTGGAAGTTTTCCATCTTCTTTCTCTGTCTTAAACCATCCCAGATGTATATGAGCGTGTGTTTTAAACCACCTGGTAAGAGCACTCAGAAATGGCCAGAGATGATAGTTATAACCTGAATAATTTGAAAAGTTCTAACATGACTCTCAAACATCATTTGAGCACCAGCTCCTCTCTTCTCTGCCTCTGTAATATCCATCCTCCAATTATGACGATCTTTGTGCTTCGTCCTGCCAGCTGGACAGACCACTGTCAAGGCAGGCAGTCCCTCTTACAGACCGAGCAAGTACTTTGTCTGATAAGGTTACTTCTACTACATCACCAAAGTCACCCCGACTGCACACTCGCCTTCCAAGCCTACTTCCCATCAACATCTACTACACTCCAATCTACTCTCCCAGAGCTTTACAACGCTTTGCTGAGTGCTGTAGTTAATGTTACAGACACGGCTTAAAAGGTTTCTGGTGCCTGAATTTTCATTGTGTACCTTAAAGTGATCCAGAGCCAAATCACCTACCCTTTGAGGTGTCTCCATCTCTCAGAATATGATGCTCATCCTGCAAGTTCCCGCGGTGACCGCATGTGTTATGAGCAGAGCGCTGTGACCTGCCAGGCTGGGGAGCGACCTGGGCACCTCGTCTTCTGCTCTGCTGCAATCTAGATTAAGGCAGACGGGCCCTTAAATCCTGCCCGCATCCCTAAGGGGGCTGATCCAGTGCGCCTTCTCCCAGTATTTACCCTGAACACTGAGCTCAGGGAGGAGAAGGAAATGTTGGCACCGATTTCATTACAGAGAATAGGAAAAGCGCAGTTTCTGCATAATAGCTGAGTGATTAGAGCACTTGCCCAACAGTGGGAGAGCTGGACCTTTCTCAAAGAACTGAAGGCATTGCATTCACATCCCAGGAAAGTTTCCTCACTGCTACCCTTCACCAGGGTCAAGGAAGGAAACAATCTCCAAGTGAGCCACTGTGCAGCCAGGAATGCGAGAGAGAAAAGTCAAAGAAAATCAGAAAGGGCCGGTGGCCAGCTGGTAACAGCACACATGTAAGGAAGGGAGAAGACAATCTAAGAAAAGGAGATGTGGGATGCTACTTCACTTTTTGTTTCCCTTGGAAGAAAAAATGCAGAGCAAACTACGAAATTCAAAATGTTCAGGAGAAAATTGCAATCACAGAAGAAACCAGAAACAGAAAGGTTTCCCCAGAATGAACTTCTTGTATTTCTTAGAAACTTTTGCAGTAAATTTGAGCTACATGCTGTTTGCCTTTGTAATTTTTTTTATAATTCTGGTGTGTAGTCACAACATAGGGGTAAAATAGCAATCAAAATGTATGTCACTCTTACGGTCTGTGCCATGTGAGTAATATCCTGTGCAATGGCATATGGCTTTTACGGCATTATGTTCTGCCATTTCTTTCCTTTTTTGAAACAGGATCTTTACATTTGCTGCATACCACAAGATCAGCTTGCTTTTTTGCATGCTCCCTGATGGACTCGGAGGCCTCCCTCGGGTGAAATGCTTCTCCAGAGTTGGGCAACAGCCAAGTTTATTAATTTCAAGGAAGCTGCAGGGACTGACGGTAATGCATTGTTTACTGCTGCCGTAGCGTCTAGGCGCGTTAGGCCCAGGGCCCACGCTTTACCTTACCAGAAAAGCAAAATTTATGCCTCAAGTCTTCAAATGAAAAGTCTGACAGCCACAGGTGGAGATCTGATGCTCGATGCTTGCAGACACAGGGAAGCGGCAGCAAGGCGCGGGTGCGCTGGGAGCGTGAGCAGGCTGTTCCGCTTCCACCGAAACGCGCTCCTAACCCAGGCCATTCAGCCGCTGCTCAGCTCCATGCTGCAAGTTCAAAAACATGACAGGAGGTCCTGCAGTATTTTGTCCTCGAATAACCTCCTTGCACATTCCTGATTCAAACAAGAAAGATAGCACGACAACTCCAACACACGGCATCGTTCATCACGAAAGAATGCAAGCACAGAGCACATGGGGAAAATGTGTATAATAAATACAGCTGGAGTGCATTCCCTGACAATTTGAGAGAAATGTCAGTTATATTTATTTTTCCAACTGCTTGTAGGATTTTCTTGAACACTTATTGCAGAACTGAACCACATATCTACGGATCATTAACATGCATCATCTTGTACCTTTTAAAAGGTTTTAGTTCCAATCCACCTTCCACTGAATTTATGGGCCTTTCCTTGATTTTTCGATGAACGGGGACCAGGTCTGAGAATAGTACAGGGGTTAAAACATGTATTGCATCGATTTTAGAGGTTAAAGGAATTATTCTATTCCCCTAAACTGGCATTCCAGAGATTTTCAACCAATTATTTCTGTATTTGGCTAAGCAACTCTGAGCTTGAGCTAGCCTTATTTTAAAACCTTTGAAGAGGGAAATAAACACAACCTACCAAGATAAATGATCCCTTAAGTCATTATTCTTTGCTTGCTTTTTTTTTTTTTTTTTTTTTTTTGTGAATGCACCATATTTTTAGACAGAACAGGACTGAAACCATTTTGGGAGCGCTGGCATTATTGTGTATTTTGCTGTTACATGGAAATGAGTCTACCCCCAGAAATCCCTTTTCTTTTCAGTTTCACATAACTTGCTATCAGGTTACCTTTTAACCTTTTTCCTGGTTAACTGAACAGACTGTGCATTCAGTCCTTAATTCTCCCCTCCAAGACTAGGTTTCTAGAGTTGGAGGGATTTTAGTAGACATTTCATCTTCCTTTCTGAAGAGGAAACCCCTTCTTTTTATACAACAGTCCAAAACCAGGCTCACTAATGTTATAGGTAGGAGCACAAGTATCTTAATACATTACGGGATACTCCTCTGCTTATACGCCAAGTTACTGCGTTTGCCAATTTAGCTGCGGCACTGCACTGAAGATTATTAATGCTTCCAGACCATGAAAAAAAGCTACTGAACAGAGCTGGTGTGGAAAAAAAGCTACTGAACAATCACACTAACACGCTGCCACTGAATAACAACCCCTTGTGATAAGCACTTAATAAAAAAGTGATATCCTTCAAGGAGAGGCCAGAGCTTTAGTGGAATCATTAATAACTGAGTCTTGGAACAAGCTATGAAATAAGTAAAAACTGGGCAAGAAATACTTCATGTCAGCACAGTCACTTCCCAGGTAGGAGAGGAGAGCTGGTTAAGGGTGCGCAGCAATATTTTAAGACAAGAAATAAAACATTCTTTTACATCTCCGGTAGCTCGTGTCCCAAGGTGACATAGTGCGTGCCCTCGTGCCAGGGCATCCTGATTCAGTGCCAGGACACAAAGGTCAGTGCCAAACAATCCGCAGTATCCAAGTTTCCCAGGGGGCTCATCGAGAAAACGTCAGTCGCGGTTAACTGAAAAATTATAAGCAATTACAGTAGAAACTACAGCTGTTACAGTTTACAGAGCATAGTTTACAGGAAGTCTACAGTACAACATCTAACAACATGCGTTATGCAAGCATCATAAATATCAACATTGAGTAAACATTCATAATTCCCCAATTCTTGGAAAAACTTTTTCCTTGGAAGACTGTGAAGTTAAAAGCACGGAGACTGCAGATCTGAGAGATTGGCACGTTCTTCCGCATTAACTCTGCCAAACCAGTGTTTGCACTCTTACTACAAAGTTAGCAGGGCAGGAAAAAGATTGGAAAGGCAAGGGCAAAGGAGGGCATGAAGCTAACAAAGGAGCTCTGAGGACTAAAGCTGACTTTTATCCATGATCAAAAAAAGTCAAACAGGAAAGCACTTTTGATACAGCAAGATAAAAAGTGAGCAAATTTTGGTCAGATATCCCAGATACTAGAAATTGCCACCTGAGGAAGAATTCATTCTTTGTCTATTCACATCGTCACACCTCAGAATCCTCTTACGGAAGTGCCTCGGCCAACTTTATTGCTCTTATTTAGTCTGGGGTTCTGTTCGTCTTTGTAAAACTTGCTCAAATCACTCAGGTAGACTTCTTCTATGGAAGTTCACTGCTGTCTCCACATTTGAGAAAGGAATTTCCACAGGAATGAAGAAAAGAGCTATTCAGATATTTCTCCCCTAATTACTCTGTCTTGAAAAGTTTGCCTTCTGAAAGATACCTTTGGGCTGCTTTCAGGATGTGTCTTTCTACAGATAGGAATCTGAAGTGCAATACATGCTGTGGCCAGAGATGTGGAAGTCTCCAAATGCCCGCATGCAGGTGAAAGGTTGTAACCACCAGAAAAAAAAAGAAAAAAGCAAAAAGGAAAACAACACAAAACCACATAAGCAATGACTGGAACCTGCCAGGCCAGTAGCACAAACTTCAGGCAGAAAAGTGGACTGCGCCATGCAGCTGCAGTTGCTGGGGAGTTGAGGAATATGCAGCTATGGTGGGAAAGCAAGGTCTGCCCAGCGTGGAGAGAAGCGGTGGTACAGGATTCAGTCAGACAAAGCACCTCCAGTTGGCAGCGACAGCATAAACACTAATGAGGGAAACACTCTGCCACTCTTTAAATAAAGGGGAACACCAGTACGTGAATAAATATTCATACCCCGCTCATGATTAAATTTAGCCTGGAAACTAGACGAGGTGCAGCGAAGTGCTGGAACAGCTTTCCAGTAAGAGTAGTGGGAAAAAAAAGGACTTGTTAAATGTTAGAGCTCTATTGTTTTATGGAAAGGGCTGTATAATATCTTCCAGAGTAAGTGAAGACTGTTAAATGATCCAGTTTCAGAAAATGTCTTACAGTCCAAACACACCTCCCAGCAACCATTACAGCGACAGGGCACTGCCACCCCGGACTCCCAAAGTCGGGCACGGTGCTGACTTCACCACTCCTTCCATTTTTAGTAGCAGTTTTTTGCACCAAGAGTACTAAGTTATTTCTAACATTTAATTTTGAATTTAATATTGAACTCAACGTTTCTCTCTTTTCATTAAAATGCTCTTGACCTTTGTTGAGAATGCGCCTATTATTGTCACAATTATACGGCCTTACTCCAGTATTTTTGCAGCAGTAATACATGCTGTTCTTACTTGGCGATTAACTGCACTGCAAATTTAACTCGTATTCCTTGCTTTGTACGACCTGCAGAGACAATCTCGCAGTGCTAGAGGATCCCCACCCCCTGTTCACTTTGATGAAGCCCAAAGACACGTGGAACTTTCTGCGGATCATGTTGCATTTAGTGCTAAGACAAGGTAAACAGCATCAGGCAAGATAGTTTAGACAAGAAAGATCGTGAACGCTATGGAGAAGATTATAGGGGATAGACTCAAATCCCCTATTTTATTCAATTAGGCCCCCATCCAGGAAAGTCTCAGGCACACATTTAACTTGAAAAACCCCAAGCACTGAGGTCCGGTCTAACTTTGCTTACGGTTAAGTAAAGGGATTTCATTGCCTGGTGAGGGCTTTTCAGCACATATGCAAGGGCTTTGTTGAATCAAAGTCTCTCACAGGAGTAAATGAGAAGAAACATTACTGAAGCGCATGGAATTATGTCAGTTAGACTGGGATCAAAATATGGCTGGTATTTCTCCTTGTTCTCCCCTCGGTATTCTGAGTCAGCAGAGCCGGTTTTATTAGAGACAGCCATCATGACAGACTTGACACAAAATGCTGCTGGCTGGAGAACCTTCATTTTAAAGGCATTTAAAGTTTAATAACACATTTAAGTGTTATTGGATACCTAGAAGTTTACGATTTGGTTGCATAGATAGATATGCTTGTAACTGATGCTATGACTTTTTTTCTTTCGGACCATGCCCCTCTTTTGCAAAGTATCTAGGTGCAAAGTTAGGACAAGGCTTAGTTATCTGAAACTGGTTTGGGCTTTCTTACGAGGCAGTCTCTGGGAGAAGCTGGAGGTCTCCTCGTTGTACAATAAGGACTTACATTGGAGTTAATGTTCTGTATTCCTCTGGAGCCACAAGCATTACACAAACCCTTGCCAAGTAATAAAACACAGTTTCTGGTGAAGCTACTTAAACTGAACCAACCAACAGCAGGTGGGTCTCGAGTTTGTGTGAGACCAATTCCACAACCGAGAAATGAATATTCCTGCAGGGCAGTCACGCCTCTCAGCTGCGCAGTAAGTGAACTATTTCCACAGCCGTTTAGTGTCCCCCGGACCATGTTTCATGGCAGCACTGTTCTCTTATTCCTTATTTACGTGGTGCCTCTGAAACATTTGCTGCAGTCCCCTTTCCGTATTGCGGGTCCACGGTGTGTTTGCCAAAGGTTTCCCCCTGGGAGCGGTGCCACCGGGCGCTGCACTGAGCCTCGCGGAAACTAAGGGCTGTGGCCGAGCTCGCTTCCCTCGTTTTGTTTAAAGGAGGCATGAGAAGTCACTGAGGTATGTCGGTGGAAAAGGTTGTTGAAAAGAAATATCCCCAGAAAAGAGGCACGTCACTGCTCCAAAAAGCAAGCGTGCCAAAGCTGAATTTATTACAGGGCATCGTGATCAAAAAGAGCAAAGTTTACATTTGCACATTTTGCAAGCTTGCAAATATTGCAAGCTAAAACCAAAAGAAACAAATGGAAGAAATAAGAAGAGTATCGCGGTTTGTAGATGATGGAAAAAGCATGGAGTACGTGCAAAGATAACCTTTTTTGTTACTAGATCCCTTTCTAGGAAAATATAAATGTACATTCCTTATGAACAAACGCTTTTTGCAAATACTTATTTATCAGGAAGTGCTTGGTTCCTTCTTTTTTCTTCTGTTATTTGAAATCAATATTCAATATTTTTTCAATATTTCCTTCAATATTTTTTTCTTTTGTTTTTTCTTTCTGCAAGTCTAGCTCCACTGATTAAAACAATAAAGGAATACTGTATATAATAATGGCATAGTTTCTTCAATTCATGTACATTCAAAATTAATTGTTCAGTAATTCCAATTTTTATCTGAGGGAAAATATATAACTAACTAGAAAAAAAACCAAAACTTTTTCCCCCAAGTAAGAATCCTTCTATCATTATTCATCCTTTTTTGTTTAAAGTATTATGAACACTTTATAAGCTAGAATAGATGAATAACATCTATTTTCAGTTATGCTAGGCTTTTGGAATTACAGCAGTAATTCCTTCTTACTTGGTAATTTGTTGCCTAAAAGCAGTTTCACTCTTTAGATGTTATTAAAAAGCAAAAGTTTTTTCTCTCACATATACAGTTTGAAGCACACTAAATCATTTAAACGATAAATGACATCCCAAGTATTCTTGAGCAGATTTTTTGGATGTTCTTTTTATTGCCCTGTACCCTCAGTGGAATTTAAGCAATCATCATCTACTTTGGAAGCCAAAAATGCGAATTGCGGTATCAACTAAACAGTTAACACTAATTAAAAAGAATTTAGAATGGAAATATTTATGAAGATGTTTATAATCCAAAGGTCAGTAAACAGCACCATTTTGTAATAATTTAATATAAAGCAAATTTTTCTATTTGATTAAGAGACGCTAGGGGAAGGTGAAATACGCTTGCCAGGAATGTAATACATTTACATTTCCCTGCCAGTAAAGGTAACCGACTGACATGGGAGACAAAAAGAAATAAACAAACAAGATATAGTCAATTCTCTGTGAAAATGAAAAACATTTTTCTGCAATTAAATTGCTTCCCAAAGGAAATAAATTTTCAGTTCAATGCCAGAGTCTTTCATCAGATAGCATCCCCCAGCATCTACAGGGTGAGTGCTGGGACGCTAAGGTACTGGCATTTTTAAGTATTTAACTCTGTAAGATTTTATTTGGCAAGAATTAATGCTTTTAACAGGAAAAAGCTAGTTCAGCAGAAAATTGTTTTTATTAGTGGGTTGCTGCTCACTTTCATTCTCAAGGCTTCTCTCCTTTCCTTGTTTTGCTCCACATCGATAAAGGGCATCACAGGTTCTCATCAGGTTCCTCTGCAAGTAGTTACCTGTCGTCTCGGCTGTCCTCGATACACCGTTTTCTGGCAAGACATGCTCTCCTGAGGGAAACCGAGGACTTTAGCTATCCATCTGAGATTTCCAGACATACAGCAACTGGATCAATTTATAATGGTTGATCTCTGTAAAGATTTCAGCTCGTTTTTGGAGGTAGGTCCTTCATGAAGGGTTTTTTTTGGAAACAGATGATCACTTTGCTCCAAGAAACCAAAACATAGTCCATGGTGGTAGTGGAGCAAGTAAGAAAATGCTTGAATGAAACCCAGATCACCGAGGATGACCATTAGATCTAGAGCTAATTATTAAGTGGCATTTGATATTGAACCTATGTGCTTTGTTCTCAGTCCGACGAGATTTAGACCGGTATTTCCCTACCACCAGTTTCCAGGATAGGCTGGAGTGTGGAGATGCCACTGAAACTCTCATCCAGTGCCCTAAATGATGCAAAATTCAGGCAGCAAAAAGGAAGAAGAGCACAGGTCATATCTCCACTCTGCCACAAGTGGAAGAGCACAAATAGAAACCATAAATTCACAGTTGCAGTCCCAGCTCCTGGCGTTGCTGCTGAGTAGTGTGTGAACAAGCTAACACAACTTGAACACAGCTGCTCCTTAAATTAGTTCAGCAGGTGCTTACCTTCTTCTTTTGTGTGACATGTCACACTATTAAAGTAGAAGCAGATGGATCCAGAAAATAGGGTATTTTTATTAGTATTCAATGAGTGCTGTAATTTGAGATACAGAATGATGCAGTGTTTCTTCTGACATGCTGTGATACGTTTCAAGAAGATGCGATAAATGTTAACAAGGCATTACAAAATGTAACTATAAAAATTAAAACCACCTTTATGTTTTTCCAAAACAAGATTTTTATAATTTCCAGTTTGGAACACATTTGGAATATAGTTTTCATTGTGATTCAAAATACCAATGTTTTCTGTGAAACAGACGTTTCCTTTCTTTTCTTTTAACAACCTTTAAAAAAACTCAGTGATGGGCAATAAAGTAATACTGTAGTAGTAGTAGCTGCTGTAGCAACATAGCTATGTCCCACATCTACTGCACAATCTGTGACTTCCAGCCGATGTTCTGCTTCTGTACCAACGGCCCTTGCTACATCTGTGCCTCCTCCCAGTGCTCTCTGGTGTCTGCGCAGGCTTCCTTCTCCTGCAGCTGGAAGGAGATGGCACTAGAAGCAAGCCACACATCCCTTCTCTCCTCCCTGAGGGATAACACTCCTAGAGCGGGGGTGCTGAGCATTCGGGATTAGCAGTCCCAGAAGGTGAGCGAGGAAGGTAGAGGTCTGCAGAGCAGGAATAGTCCTGCGCGTTAAGAAAGTGGATGAGGAACAGGGAGCCCAGCAACCTTCTGCAGCTCTTACCTTGAGATAAAGTTCTCAAGGAACGTTTTGGTGTCTCAGCAAGTTTGGGCAGGGAAGGAAGAAAGGAAGGAGAAAGGGAACAGTGCCCACAGCCAGAGTCACCTCAGAATATACTGAACTCTTTCTAAGAGGTTTAGCAGGATTAGTAGATATATAAATATATGTATCTCATGGGAGTTTGAACAGTAGTGTCTGTTGCACTAATAGAAATATTTACCCTTTTAGCTGAAAGCCGTAATTCCACTGGTATGCTGCGATTGTCACCTGGTACGCACCCATCAGCCAGGTGTCAGGTACGAGGCCCTGCCAGGGCAACAGTCGTGCCTGGATGGGAGTGCTGAGCACCTGGGTGGTACCGCATCCCCAGGACACAAAAACAGGCATCCCGCACTGAGTGGTGCTAATACAGGGGTGCTACAACAATTCATCCCATCTTCCAGGCCATCATGTGTGTAGCCACAATCCTAAACCTCAATCCCTTTTAACAAAAATCCACAGTACATTTGCTTATGTTTGTATAAAGGCAAATACATATTTACTGAAAGGAACATCTCTTTGTTGTAGGCACAACCAAAGAAACCATTGTGATGCTAAATTGGAAAATGCATCTTAGAGATCCCGATAGCATTTTATATTTTTATCCATTTGTTTTATGTCCCACAATATCTCTAAGCATCATTATTTTCAATTTTAGATACCTAATAGGAACACATTTTACATCCATTTCCTCTTTTATGATTGCTGTAGCTATAAAAATATATACAGTTTATCTTTTTAAATAAAGAACTCACAGTGCTTTGGAATAAAATTGTGCTCATCAAACAAAGAATCTGTTCCTACCACAGAGAAACTGTTGTTCGGGCTGGGGAATGTTTTGATTGTTTACCTGTTGTTCCATATAATTTCTAAATTATAGTATTCACAATTGTCTATTGAATGCCAAGATAACATTTGACTTTAGGTTTCCCATTGAGCTTTATTCTTTGTCTTTGCTAGAGAAATGAAGAACTGGTATTTAGAAACCCTATTGTTCAAAGAAGGTAAATAGCCATGCATTTTGAGGAGCAGTGCTTGTTCCCACAACCTTCCTTCTGCAGGAACAAAGGCAGCGAGATTGACTTACAAGTGCAGAGTTGCTGAAATCTGAAAAAAACCCAAGGAACACTTGGAGATTTGCAGCACTGCTCCGCATTAGTTCACACAACTCATAGCCCATCTGCTTTCTGAAAGCAAGACTAACTGACAAGGTACGGGGGTTATACGACATTTCTAATCACATTGCATTATTTTTAGGCTAGGCTGGGTAGTGATATTTCAAAGGAGTGTCAGACGTGTACTGAAGTGTGATCGGTGCAATTCTAATAGAGCTGGACAGTTTTCATGCTTTGATTATCAAACCATATAAATGAAAGAAAAATAAGGGAGTCATAAACTGATATATAATGAGTGCCTTTATCATGCCATATAGAAAAAAGAAAGGAAACCAAAACCATTTTGCAATAAAAAATTTAGAGTTGTTTTTTATTTAACCTGTTTGTTACATTAAAACTTGTCTCCTTGCTATTTCACTTAACTAAAATGAAGTAACTCTGAAGGGTACAACAAACTTCCCAGAAAGGTCAATTCCTGGGGGTGACCCAGCCTGAGGGCTGGAAAGTTTGCTTTTGCATTGGTTTCATTCCAGAGATAATAAAGCTAACATAATACGGAAAAGGTCTGGCAACATTGTATCTAAAAAGGCATCACTGGTTTACACCAAGACTCATGTGTTTGTGTTTAAAAAACAGACTTAAAAGAAACATTCTCAATGAGTGAACACAAGAGGAGAATGACAGAAGTGTTTTTTATATATCTAAGTAACCACTCATGTTAAGAACTTCACCACTGCTGGCTAACATCATCCTTGACTGTGACTTTCCATCTTTTCCAAAGATAGGAAAGACACAAGAAGATGGAGTGAAGTCAAGGCAATTAATATCAAGGATATTAATAACTATAAAAGGTGGTTCAAGCCCACCAGCATGGCCAAGTTTTTTTGTAAGCATGATACTGAAGGATTTGAAGGAGGTCGATGAAGTGGCTTTCGAGAGTTTTACAGCAAGCTCCTTTGAGCAAGAAAGGCAAAATGGGAAAAAGCCCAGTTTATGTTTGCTGATGAATTTCGTAAGTGGACCGGGAAGGTCAACAGCGCTGGCTGACTAAGGTTGGTGACTGACATTCGTTGGTGATAACAGGAGAGGTGATAACCACAGAGGTACTTCATAGCCTAAGTATTTTATGTTTGGTGTGTCACTGCAAAGGAGCAATTCCCCACAGTGGTTGGTAAAAATAAAGAGGAATTTTCCGTATGAAGAAGGACAGTTCACAAATTGGCTCCAAAAACTTCAGTACTGGTGGCAGAGATAAGCTGCAGTATCTTCACACCATGTCTGTAAAAGCAGATCATTGATAGATCCCCAACCTTTCAAGATTCATGTTATGCAGGGAAGTATTGCTGTTTTTACTATTCCTGCAGTGCCATAGAAACCTAGATAACAGGCAAAAGACAGTTGGGTTTGAGTTTTATGGGGTTTTTGTTGTTGTTGTTGGGTTTTTTTTCTGTGAGATTAATACCCTGGTTCTTTATCTCTCTAATTTAGCAGTCAAAGGCAGTTCAAAAATAAACCATTACTTTGACTATATGACACAATTAATAAAACCCCTCTATTGCTGTTTTTAGAGTCAGATGTCTTAGACATCAAAGACTTTGGAGCAGAGACTGCAAACCAGGTTGCTGGATTTTCCCCCTCTGCTCAGAGAGTTGTCTTCTAGGGTACAGAATCCTATAAGAAATCTCCGTAGAAGAGCAGATGCCATACCATCCCGAGAGGGAAGACATTGCCTCCAGCCCAGCCTGCCTGACAGCTTGATGGTTAGGGTACCCCCCCTGAGGCTGAAGAGTATACTCATCACTAACCTTCCTGCATCTTGCCTATATCCTCTCACTATCAAGATACTGAATGAAAAAAAGATATCATCTTATTCTGTATTTGAAAGAAAAAAAAATAAATCCAATAGCATTTAACAAAGTTCCCAGTTTGACAAGAGCCTGAGAAGACCTACCAGATGCAATTTATAATTTCCAGAAAAGAACAGGACTTGGGTGAGAGCATGTAATGGGCAGCTTGATACCTGCTGGCAACAAGACGTGCCTAGGCCTGGGCAGAGGCACAACATCTAAGATGCTTGAGAATTGCCCGTGTTAAAATGATGCATCTAAAAGAGCATGAAGTAGAGACTGAGCTTGAATGAAATGGAGATATCATCTTACTGTGCAGGGAAGGATAATCGGGAACTGTGGTAACTAGGGCCATGTGAACACCTTCAGCATCCAGAACCATAACCACAAAGACTGAGCGGACTGACACAGTACCAACAAAATGAGTGGTTTGGGAACAGCTCCAGGGAACAGATATTTGTGCAACAAGGTCCAGAAAGACTTCAGAAGCCTCACAAGGTTGTAGAGGACACAGGACAGATATCCAGAAAAATATGGTAGCAGACTGACTAGTTAAGAGAGTTTAAAAAGGGGGAAAAAAAGAAAAAATCTCCACCCCTCAGAAAAAAAAAGAAGAAAAAATAACATGCCATCCTTTCATGTTAACCCAGACGCATTGTAGGAGAAGATGTGTTAATCAGGCTGTTTCTTTTTTCTTCAGATGACTGTCTCTCTACTCTTAATAAATCTTGTTTGGAGTTTTTCTTTAGATTAGATTCTTTGATGAAGAGTGCTCAGCATCTTGCTGTTCAGAATTTTATTTTGTTTCTCTATTTCTCTCTTTTTTTTTTTAATCCTCTTTATCCAATGTGTGACCTCCCCCTTATCTGTATTACATCGCACACAGAATATTCTGTTTCTTTGGGATCTTTTTTGTTGTGTACATTACTGCAGAAAATAAGCATCTCTAACTTTCACGAATTTGCATGCAACCTTGTAAGGTGTCCTCATTTTACAGAGAAGAAAGTAAAGTAGAGTGATTTGTCCCTAAAATGCTTACTAATTCTGAGTGGTTCTGAGTTCCTACGTCCTTCAGTTTTTCCCTCTTCTGATCTCCACTTATGTTGGCTTTCCACTTGTTACATTACAAGCTTTACAAGACCAATAGCCCTCCTCATCTTTGTGCCTTGCCAGTGCTAAATAAACAAAGCAACATGATAGAAGATAATCTTTTCCCACACAGATTGAGAAAGAATTTGTGGTTCTGGCCATCTTGCCAGGCACATGTCAAGTATTAGTTAGTCAAACAACAGTTTGGGAAAGAGAGAAGAGTTTGGCCTCTCCGTACCTTTCCTTTGCCTCCACTTTTTCAAAACAGTTGTCTAATCCAGGCTATGCAACACACAGGCAGATTCAGACCATGAGGGAATTGCTTCAGGGACTGTGTTCTCTCCAGCCCACAAGTACGTGTATTTCTGCAGACTAAACATAAGAGATATGTCTCTCTAGCACTGCAAAGCCGGTCCAGTTTTCTAAGTTGACTGTCCTGGAGGCTCCAGTCTCTGTGCAATGTTAAGTGACCCAAAATGCAGAAAGACAACATGTAACTTGTATTATTATTTATTGAATTCCAAACATCCAAGTTCGGATTATAAAAGCCTGAAAAAATGCTTTAGTCTGCAGTATCCATTCCAGGTCAGGCAAATGGCCTCATACACTGCCCTGTGTCTGAGGGTGGCCAAGGTCAGAAGTCTAAGAAAAAAACAGAAGAAAACAGTGAGAGTCTAAGGGATGCGTCTGCAGAGTAATATTCCAACATCTCACTATTCATGGTCCAGGGAGTTCCTGAGAATCAGTCTTTTTTTTTAATCCTTGAGGTGCTTCTCCTTCCATTGATTGTCCATCGCTTTAAGAACCATGTAGGCTTTCAGTGTCCACTGCCTCCAGTGGTAAGAAATTCTACAGCTGAACTACAGCTGAACAAGTATTTGTTTCAGACCTGCTTAAGACCATTTACCTTCCAGATTCATCTGACACCTCCTGTTTATTTTTCAGAAGTACAATTGTTCTGTACTAATTTTTACCAAAGCACTCAGGATTTTGAAAACCTGTATGTACCCTCCTGCCCAAAGGTATGTTTCTTCCTGAACGATATCTCCTAATTCTGCTATGAGTTATTTCTCAAAATTGAATCACTTTGGTTGCCTTCTCTGTTGCTCTCCCAGTTGTACTATAAACCTTCGGTCAGAATAGGACTGATTAACAGCTTGATGAATAAAACCAAGAAAAAATACGGTAACGTGTAAAGGTTGCACTGAATACGCAGAGACAAATTTTACTGGAAAATGTGGAAGAATAATGTCATACTGCCACTCAAATTTTTGAAACAAAATATACAATTGGAATTAAAATAAGAAAAGCGTGTTTGTTTGGGGTTTTTTTAATGTTGAGTAGCTAGAAAAGATACACATCAACATTTAAGTTACATCAAGGAGCTATGGGTGATGGAACAAAGCTGATTTGGAATCGTTAAAAGATGCAGTGACTTTACTTACAAACATTTTGGATGGTGCTGAGCCACTTAGCTACCTGCTAAATCCAATCAAGAATCCTGCTAAATCCTAAGTGATGGTAGAGTGGCCTACCAGGAGGAGAAACTAAAGAAAATCCAAAGAAAAGGAAGCCTTAGAAATAATAAGCAGCGTCAAAAAGTATCTGAAAGTAGAAGTAAACTGTGCAAAGAGACATTACTGAAGAAGGATGGCACATTGGGGATCTCCTGAAAGAGGCTGAAGAAATAATTTGTGAGAAGACAGTGGAGAGAGAAGTGTTACTGCCAGCTTGGAAGAAGCTGCAGCATGACAGCCCCCAGTCACATAGCTGCACAGAAGACAGATAACCAAACGCAGACTGGGAAAGAGAAAAATGGATATGATTTAATTATCTCAACAGAGCTGGTTTTAGCCACATCTGAAGACAAATAAAAGAAAGGTCATCTGAAAGAATGTGAGGCTGCTAAGAAAAAAAGAAAAATGGTAAACAACATTTTAAAAAAATGAGAAATGGTAATATGGAGAGGAAGAACTCCCAGTCCTTGTCCTTATTAAACGGGATTTTGTCAAGTTTAATTCTGTAAAACATTCAAACATAACAAACACTCCACAGAAAGCATAAAAACAAGGATCAGCCTGCCGCAGAAGTTCATAGAGTGAGTCATGAGGCCTGGCCCCTAAAATCGACCAAAAAGTTGCAGGCAGGAGGAGAAAACTTTAGAACACTTCAGCGAAGCCACCCTAAAGACTGCCTTGGACTTATGTATCAGTAACTTGGAATGAGGGTTCTTCTTGCAAAGCCAAAGACATGTCAAGCATTGTAAGACTACCAAAGTCTACAGATAAATATTTATGTTATGATCAGTGGTTATGAAGCCATTCAGAGTTTCACAGGGCAAATCACACTGGGATGGGAAAAAATCAGATCAGGCGGTAATGCAATTGTCTTTGTAACAGGAAGGTCATCCTGAGGTAGTGGTTTTGTCCTCACATAGAATAAAGTTAATAGAAGTCATTGTATAATAAATCTCCATTGTTATGGGGGAAGAACAGAGAGTTCCTTGGAACTGCTCTGAATTCTCATTTGCATTCAATGCCATCTTATAACCCCCATGCACGGGTGTAAAAAGGAGTGAGAGCAGCCTCCAGAGGCTCCTGGAGACAGAAACCTGCAACCCTGAGTCTGCACCAAGTGTCAGCTGGGACAAGACATCAACAACGTGTTTCTGCAACTTATGCCTTCTTATTTCTGGGGTTTTACTTTTGAAATGGTGTTTCTAATTTCATAGCCAAGAACCAAATCTCTTACTCTGCTACAAATCAAACTTACTGTTTGCATTTTGAGCATTTTAAAGTGAATTTAGGTGAATCTCACCAGTAAAAGACATCTTACTCTTTTGGGGGCAACCAATTGCAATAAGATATTGCTATAGGTGTACTCCCTCTGCTTCAGGTAATCCCCACTGTGTGCCATGTCTTTATCGCAGTGACAGAGGAAGTGGTCAATGTACAAGTGGCAAGAATAGGGACAGGACATAGCAAAAGGCAAGTGACAACTTTTTTTTTTAAATTATGCATTAAGGGAGCTCCAGCAGGAAGAAGAGAGCAAGTGGTTCCCTTCTTCACGCCCCATAAAAGAATCATCATTTACAGTGTCCATAATGATCATTGTAAGATGTTGTAAAGCACTTTATACTCAGAAAAACTTGGTGGATAATGATACTGGCTACGTATCAGTACCTTCACTGTCAGCAGGGATTCCTACAAATCATTATGCATCATTTTCTTTTCCAATAACATGCTTCTGAGGAAACACCTCTTCTACCATTACTTGTATGTTCACATTCTTCAAAGAGGGAGGTTTCAATGGTCTTTTCCCACTTTATTTCTACAGCTAGCTCCATTCTTTTAGGACTTGCTGTGAAGTATTGGAATCCTTTGCTTTTGATTGGAAGGAGAGAGGGCTTAAATCTTAAATCCCAGTCACCAAAGGAAGATGCCATTGGTTGGCCAATCATGATTTACAGAGATCCAATTGAGAAATTCTGTCAAAACTGATAACACGATAGGTTGAGGATTTCAAAAACTGGTAGCATTTTAAAAACAATATGCAGTTAAGGTCATCCTGCCTTACTTTCTGAGTATCACAGGTTAAAGGATTTTATCCACCAATTCCTACAGTGATCCTATAGAAGAAACACTTAATGCCAAAGCCATTTTTCTTAAAGATACCCGCTCTCATTTAAACATTGAAGTGATAAAAAATCTTTCCCAGCCATTGGTGATAGTTCATAGAATCACAGAATTACAGAATACCAGGTTGGAAGGGACCTCAAGGACCATCTGGTCCAACCTCTCTTGGCAAAAGCACAGTCTAGACAAGGTGGCCCAGCACCCTGTCCAGCTGAATCTTTAAAGTGTCCAATTCTTAGTTTATTAAGATCTCTATTCAAATGTTTCACTCCATTCTCAATCTGGATTGAAATGTCATCAATTTCTAGAGACTGGACGTCAGGCATATCTTGTTTTCCTAGATTGAAGAGTGTGTACCATCAGATTTCTTTTCTTCTGTTGGTATGTTCAAAAGGTAACTTCATCAGCTTTGTAATATTTCTATTTGTAAACTAATTAGGCTCAGTTATCACACCTGAAACCAAACTTCAGTTCTCTCATTTCTTTTCAGAATGCTTAGGAACTGCTTGATACTTCTGTTTGAAGAGAGTAACCAGATCTAGACAGAATATTCCAGCGGTGGTCTTCTCTGTTCTGCACATGACTAGAACACCAGCTCTTTATTCTAGCTGACATTCCTCTGACAGTAGATCCAAGTACTGTGTCTGTACTTTTAACTACACCACCACATTTGAGGTTTGCACTTGGTTTGGTCTGGATCATGTCCCAGCTCCTATCTCAGAATCACATTTCCAGGAGAGAGTTCCTCAACAAACATATACGCTCTTTTTCCTTGGCATTCCCTATGACCTTATGAAGAGGCAAATTATTCATAGGTACATTCCTTATCAAGCTGTAGAAGCCTATTTGTATAATTGACCTGTCCTCCAACTTGCATGTTATTTGAGAACTGCATGTGTGTTCATTTTATGTTTTCTTTTGAACTATTAGTAACCAGCTCAGAAGCGCTGGGCCAAGACCATCATGAGGAAATATCAGACGTTTGCTGTTTTGTTTTAGGAAAAATAATACTTTTATTATTCAATATATGCTAGACATGCACATATGAGCTTAGTTTCTTAACTATCCCTGAAGCAATTAAAATTCATCAATAGATTAAACATATCTGGTATTATTGCTTTCCTGGAGACAGTCTTAGCAAGTTAATAAACTTGCCCACAGAGCAGTTTTGAAGACTGAGTTAAGTACTTAAGTGTCTGCACTTCAAGATTTAGGATGTTTAGATACTACGATTACTTGAAGTTTAAATATTGTTATGAAGTTTTTAAACTCAAGTTGGAGAAGAGGAAACAGACAAAGAGCAGAAGAAAAACAGCCATCAGTCATTCCAACTGAGATAAACAAATTGAATAACCAAGTTTTAATATCTTTTTTTCCTGGCAAGATTCTCTGTTTTTCATTTGCTAGACCAACTTGTTGATTTTTTATTTTTATTTTTTTAAATATTTGCCAGTCCAGAGAGAGATGTACGTGAACCTGAGGGAAAAGAAGATGTACTCAAAACAGTAGCACAACATAAAATGTTCAGACACTGGAAAGAGGTGACCTCATCTTATTTTTGCCTGAGTCGGCTGGTTGTAAGAAGTGAGCTGGCCATGACTCTGTTCCAGCAATTCTTTGGAGAGCTCAGGTTCACCATTAAGAGGGGTAATGCAGTTCCTCTTCCTCCACATTAATATAGTGGATATTTTGGAAGTATAAAATGCTCAAAAATTAAATGAAACTTAAAGGTTAGTCCTCCCATGGAAACATTAACCACATCATAAAGGAATATATCACAGTATGCACTGTAAGCAGTAAGGAAAAACACCAAATTTATTTTTTTTTTACAGTAGGGGAAATTATGAACAAAATAGAGCAAATAAATTCACTCCTGAATGTCTTTTTTAAGACACCATTTAACAAGGACAATGCTTTTAATTTCTCTTCTAAGAAAAACAAAGGAAAAATCTGCTTTCACTTAAAAAATGAAACTAAAATTAAAAGGATCTAATCTAAAAGTCATTTTCTAGTGAGAGTGTTTTGGCAAGTTCATCTTCTGCTCTTCATATTCTTGTTTTCTATCTTCCAGCATACTTAGTATCTCAAACCCACGCCACATTCAGCTTTATTGATTATCTCTCGACAGTTAATCTTGTCACATTGCTCCAAGCCTTAACTTATGTCTTGGTCTGTTTTCCTCATAGCTGTTTCCTCAGTTTCAGCAAAAAAGCTGTATCCCTCTCCTGCTTCCCAGTAAAAGCCTTCTCAGACTAACCAGGACTACCTTTCAGGCAAACTGGGAGAAGGCCATACAACACAGTGGCTGAAACAGCCTTCTTCGTTGTAGTTCTGCACATCCAGAACTAATTCATCTGCCCACAGGCGTTGATTCCAGCACAAAGGTATTTCCCCACCAAGCAGGGACATCAATTTCTCCTTTTTTAAAGGAAATGAGAGGCACAGGGGTTCCAGACTGCAGTGGGGCAACATGTCTCTCTCCTCGTTGCAGTGAGGCCTAGGTACGCATACACACAGAGATAACCTCTCTCCAATGCTTTGACAGAAAACACTAACAAACAGAACATATTTCCCCAAAATATTTTAGGTTTGTATACTTTCTGTCAAATGAACAAATGAAAAGTTAGTTCTGTTCCTGGAGGGATTTATCCAGGGGGTTTGGGTTGTGGTTTTTTTTTTTTAATCAAGACAACATTTTGTGGCCTATAAATGATTTCTTGGCAGCTGTTTACATGTGAAAAAATGTCAGAAATTTAGGGAAAAGTTTTGTAAGGTTGGAGCTAAATTCTGTTGCCACTTCTTCAAGCCTAATCCAAAACAATTTAATTAAACCCAATCACGTTTCTCTAGATTACTGCAATGTAAATGAAATTGAGTTTGGTTTCAAATATCTGATGTTTGTAGCATACACGGACACTTGCGGTTCCAAATATCTCTTTTCTCTTGCAAAAAGGGTTTAAGCTCACAGCAAGATAGTAGCTGAGGCGAAGGTAAAAGGGCTGCATATCCTGATCCAAAGTTTGTGTAACAAATTCTCAGTGTGTTTGCATAACCAGCTAACAAATTGTGAGGGGTTATTTTTCCTGAGAGTTTTAAGTACCTCATTCAGCACATTCTCATCTCTAATAGTGAAAACTGGTCTTCAGCCATGAGATGCTTCATGTAATGGAAGAGGTTTACATTACACATAAGGTTTCTAGGTTACACAAGCTCAGTAATGACAGTGCATCACCTTCTAGACCATAAAACAGAGAGCACAATGGTTTCCTCCAGAGAAAATAGAGAACAATTATGCATAATGTGTAGCCTTGTTAAAATGTTTTTCCCAATGGGGCAATAAAACAGTTCTGAGAAGTCATAGAAGGGAGGAGAATGTTTCATTCATTTTTTTGCCTTTGCTTCAGAAACAGCAGCTGTGCCAAAGACATGAAGGGATGAGAGGAGTTCAGAAGTGGAAAAATGAGCAGATTTAGGCTGCTATAATTCAAACTGCAATGGAAGAAAATAATAGCTACCGTGTAGAGACACAAGAATTATGAATATGAATGAGTGAATTTTATATATAATCAATTCTACTGAGAAGCATAATTAGTTAATTGTATAATGGAAGGGAGATTGTTGCTTCCTATACACTCCTGACCAGCAGGCTGCTGGGCACCTTGAGACACCCTTACAGGAATTTCTTTATTATAAGGAGCTCGGTTGCTTCACAGCGATGCTGCCCTTTCACCCTGCTCTTGCAGAGGTGTCAGAGTGGGAAGGGCATCACTTCCACCTCTCTGTCTCTGACAGAAGGAGGTATCATACCTCAGTTTAGAGTTGGCAGAGCCATTGCAGTGCTTGGGGCAGGACGTTAATTTGCCTTCCTCCCACTGCTCCAGCTCCAACCCCACTGCTCCTTCTCCACCAAGTAGATCCTGTGGCCATTAATGCTCTTGTTCTGCATCCCTGATACTCCCTCACACATACCAAAGGACATTTTTTCACTGACCTGAATGTAACTCTTCTCCCTGGAAGATATCATCAACTCTAAATTGTCCTGGGAGTTCAAGATACATTTTCTCAGCTCTGGGAGAACTGTAAGATCCTCAGCATTTAAAAAAATAATATTGCCTTGTACCTATGATGCACATTTCCATGGAAATTCATGTGTTACTTTACTGTGCTTCAATTTTCTCTTGTTATGTTTTCAGGCTTAAGAGACTACGAACAAGGTTCTACTTTCCCTTCAGCAAAAGAAACCTCAGTTTGTTAATATTGGACATTTAATAAGTTCATTCTTGGTAACTCTCGGGGGTTTTATATTTGCTTTTAAGGGCTTATCAACAAAAAGGCATTCCTTTGAGCAGTGATATTCCTGTGGTCTCTGTATCACTGGCTTGTTGGCTGAGTTCAAGTACAGGCAAAAAAATAGAAGCGGAGAGATCTCAAACATCTTTTTAAAGTTTGTTTCTTTACAGGAGTTCAAAAGCAGAAAGTTCTGTTGATAAGTAAAACTTCCTCAAGCACAAGACTTAACAGTCAAACCCCTGTATACCACAACACCCTGACATTAATTCTCGGTGTGACTGTGAAACAAATTATTTCAGTTTTGTGGACCTTAATTGGTTCATTGCATGGAAATAAGAAACAAAATCTTTTTGTCTTTGATTTTAAAGAAATGTCAGGTCCTTGAACATAAAAAACTGCAACTACTTAGCAGATCGTTCATGGTTTGAAAAATTTTGACTGTCCCATCATGGTTCTTTTATGATACACTTCATCATAGCTCATATTAGTACTTGAAGAAATGCCGTTCTCTTTAGCAGAAAATAATAAGTTCATTTCTTTCTTCAACTATGTATTTAAAGGAGACATTTGGGCCCGTTAGCATTTTGTTCTTAGTAAAACATTGTCTTGGATATATATTGCTGCTCTAACTCTTCAAATACTGCAAGAAGGTACCAGAAGTTATAACCTTCTAGGATGCTGGCAGGCAGGAAAGAAGGTTTAAGAAAAATATCTGTGAAAATAGGTACAGTCATCTATTTGTAGCAGAGAACATCATTTTGCTTGGTATTGACTTTCTATAGGAAATGGCCTCAAGGTGCTCCAGGGGAGGTTTAGATTGGATATTAGGAAAAAAATCTTCACTGAAAGGATTGTCAATCACTGGAACAGGCTTCCCAGGGAAGTGGTTGAGTCACCATCCCTGGAGTTGTTTAAAAGATGTGTAGATGTAGCGCTGAGGGACATGGTTTAGTGGTGGACTTGGCAGTGTTAGGTTTACGGCTGGACTCAATCTTAAAGGTCTTTTCCAACCTAAATGATTCTGTGATTCTATATATCACAGTGGACACAGCCTTACCACCACTCAATAATGGAAAAAGATCTCTGTCTCCATAAGTTATCCAGTAATGAACAATACAGGACCAGCTAATTCAGCATAACTGAAATATTTCTCATTATTCAGAGGAAGATTAAATAGTCTGAAATGTTCTGTGAGAAATTGAAGCACACAGTAGTAAGCGATAGACCATATCCAAGTATAAAGTGGAAACGGCAGATGTCAGAGTTGCAGAATAGTCTTGTTCTCTGTCAAAATCAATCCATTCTCAGTCCACTGGAAAAAAATCATAACGTAGTTGGGAAGAACCTCTTCAGTCAGTGTACTCAGGCCTTTGAGAAACCACTCAAGGAGGTTTATTTTATAAAGTGATTAAGCTCTGTCTGAAAATTCATTTTCATGTCAGTTTTGATCCTCCTGGTACTACCAAATGATCATCATACAGCTTCATTCTTCAAATACCTAGATACTTTCTTCTGTTATCCAACTTTACAAATCTATTTGCATTCTCTGAAATCAACCCTGAATTTGTTCTAATGCTCTCTTTTAGCTTAAATCTCTCTTTTACTCAGCTGTTCCTTCCCAACATACTTACAGTGATGACCTATCCACTTAAGCTCTGGTTTGCTAAGCCAAGCATGGAACAGGGATATTCTCTGGGGTAGTCTGAAGTCTTGCGTCGCAAATGTGTACCATGGCTGGGTTATGATTCCCTTGCTGGGAAGAGACCATAATCACAGACAGGTTTCCAGAACCTTGGTCAATGGCATTAATACTTCCTTCTCTCTGGTGGAAATATGTTGTCCAATATATCACAGCATTGTGTTTGTTGTTTTAAAATTCTTTACTGAAGCCCAGATAAGGGAAATTTATTGCATCTCCTTTATTTAGTAAAAAGCAGAAATCTTATCAGAGAAAATGGATGGGTTTCTGAATATTGTTTGCTCTTGGGAAATTCATGTTGCTTTTTCTCCATTTCCCACACACCACCCCATTAATAAAGGACTTTCTTCATCGAATTACGTTATAAAGTCTTTAATATAACCATCTCACTCTAACATTCAAATTGTGTTTTGTCCTCTCTAAAAGTTGCACATAACGCCTCTCTCTCATCTCTCTCCTTCTTCCTCCCCTATTTGGCAATAATCCTCACTAATACATTCACGGTTAATGCAATCAGAATATCAGAATTCTGGAATGAAATATATCTCATTCTCCCCATACACACACTCTCTCTCTGAGATGCTAAGCATCTTGAGATTAGCTTCCATTTCAGTTCTGGCAATTTTAATTTTCATAACCAGTTTAAACTGGTTGAAATGGAGCTTGAGTTCTGGCTGTTCGTAAGATAATACGAAAGATCCTACTTACAGTTTCTGCAAAAAGGAAAACAAATGTTTCCCATGTCAGGGAGCAGCAAGAGGAAGGCTGCTGCACGAGGGAGGATTTGCTGGGAGCCACGGTGGCTGTGGCAGAGGCATGGTGCAAGTCCCATGTATCTGGCCTGAGCAGGATGCTGCTAACAGGATCCATCAGCAGTCCCAGACAGAGGAAGGAGATTAATCTGGTCCAGCATGTATCTAAGGGGTCCAGAGCAGCAAGAACCTGATGAGGTCCAACAAAAGCAAGTGCAAGGTCCTGCACCTGGGGAGGAAGAATGTCAAGCACCAGTATAGGTTAGGGGTGGACCTGCTGGGAAGTAGTTCTGAGGAGAAGGATCTGGGGGTCCTGGTAGACAGTAAATTATCCATGAGCCAGCAATGTGCCCTTGTCGCCAAAAAGGCCAATGGAATCCTGGGCTGCAGAGGGAAGACTGTGGACAGTAGGTCGAGGGAGGTCATTCTCCCCCTCTACTCCGTACTGGTGAGGCCACAACTGGAATAATCTGTCCAGTTTTGGGCTCCCCAGTTCAAGAGGGACAGGGAACTGCTGGAGCGAGTCCAGCGATTGAGGGACTGGAGCATCTCCCTTATGAGGAAAGGCTGAGAGAGCTGGGACTCTTCAGCCTGGAGAAGAGAAGGCCGAGGGGAGACCTTATTATGGCATATAAGTATCTAAAGGGTGGGTTGAAGGAGGATGGAGCCAGACTCTTCTCAATGGTTCCCAATGACAGGACAAGGGGCAATGGGCACAAGTTGGAACATAGGAAGTTCCGTTCAAACACACGGAAAAACTTCTTTACGGTGAGGGTGACAGAGCACTGGAACAGGCTGCCCAGGGAGGTTGTGGAGTCCCTTCTCTGGAGACTTTCAAGACCCGCCTGGATGCAGTCCTGAGTCATGTGCTCTGGGCAATCCTGCTTTAGCAGGGGAGTGGGACTAGATGATCTCTAGAGGTCCCTTCCAACTCTGAAGATTCTGTGATTCTGTGATTCTGTGAAGAGACAGGCTTGAGAAAAAAATAGAGACAAGTTGACAAGATCGGTCTAAAATCCAGGCAGGAGACAGGGCTGTAAGTTCTTCACCATGAGGGTGGTGAGACACTGGAACAGGTTGCCCAGAGAAGCTGTGGATGCCCCATCCCTGGAAGTTCTTAAGGCCAGGCTGGATGGGGCTTTGAGCAGCCTGGTCTGGTGGGAGGTGTCCCTGCCCATGGCAGGGGGGTTGGAACTAGACAATCTTTAGGGTCCCTTCCAACCCTAACAATTCTATGATTCTATAAATGTATACATACCGTATAGCTCAGCCAAAGCATAAAGACACAGCCCAAATTTAAACAGAGGAGAAGGTGCATGGAGTGGAGGTCCCAAGGTGAGGTCAGTCAGTATGATTAAGGCCTGCTGGTGCACTCAAACATCATGGTGGTCTTGAAAAGCAGTACCTAACCTACTCCAAATCACTGCATGGTTTTGACAAAAAGAAGCCCTAGAAAAGGAAAGGATGAACAACCTGAAATTGGGAAAGAGCCTGGAAATAGCTTATCTGCATGAATAATTCCTTGACTTTGATCCCTTAATAGTCACCCATTTCCACAGGCATCCAGCAGGCAGAAGAACCCCTTTACTGTTCTCCTTATCTGCCCTCTAGATCTTTTCCATGGTCAGCAAGATTCCAAGATCCCAACACTGAGGGGCCCTTACACATTTCTCTTCTTCCTTTTAATACCATCTCGTCCAGGCTGCAAAAGATATGGACAAAACTCCAGGAGTTTGAAAACAAGAACGAAAGAATCAAGTGCAGTCATATTAAAAAATAAAGGGTGGGAGGTGTAACCACCTTTTCAATTGTTTCAATTTTTTCCCCTTGGGGAAACAAAAATGTTTCTTGTTGGGTGGTAGCAATCTTAAGAATGTTTTGACACTGGTATAAAAATGGTTTGTTAAATTATGGTGCTCATTCTTTAAAATGTTAATACGCAGGCCAACATTTATTGACATGATAAACGTCACTGTAATCAAATGGATGTAATAGAGATTTTATTACAATATTACAGATCCAGGTCACTCCTGGATGTTAATTCTGCAGTTTCAAAGGGAGCCCAAGGAAGCAAAGAAAGCACATGGAAACACCACAACAAAATTTCAAGTCACTTTTCATGGCACTCCTGCTCTTTCATCAGCCACTTGATGCCTGGTAGAGATTAATACACAGAATGACCCAAAAAGCCTGAGACTGCATTTCTGGGTAGGGCTGCCTCCCTCTGTGCTGCAGCCAGCCCATATTGCCACTTGGAGCACTGCTGGCAGCATGATTTCTGAGAGGGCGTCAGAGTACTAAAACCTGCTTTTCCCTCTCTCCAGCAGAAGTGATCTCCACCTGCTGATGTTCTGGACACATTGTAAGGACCACAGGTTTAATGGACTCTCTGGAGAACAGTCAGGGTGCGTCTCTTAGAACCCGCTTCTGCAGCTGAAGCAAATTGTATTTCTTGCAACAGCAATTTGTAAAAGTATGATGGCAAGCTTGTAGCTTCGTACAAGCGTTTATTATTTTCATTAGACTATGACTGCCTTGCCCCTAGATAAAAGAAAGCTGTGATTTGTCAAAGCTTTACTTGATTTTTGCACCAATTTGACCTATTTTAATTTCCATTATGCTCAGGTACAACCTTTTAAGAAAACTACTTGTCTTACTATTAACAGTGTTCTCCTATTAGAGACCTGCTGTATAGCAATGCAATCTAGATAAAATGAAATAGTTTAAAACATCGAAAGGAATGGACCTAGTGGCCTACGTTCTTATTATCAAGAGAATCTCACCAACAGTAGTAGAAGGTGAAATACTGTGACAATGTTTTCTGTTTCGTTGATAATGCAGCAGAAGATAGACAGAGACTGTAATGACAGGAGATACCTATTTGGGTTTTGAAGGATTCTGGGATTTACAGGTGGAAGAGTGTGGCCTGAACCAGCAGGTAGATGTTCAACCCCCAGCCAGGGAACGCCAATGGCAACTTCTTGAGTGTATTTGGAAGAGAGGGAGGCAGAGGACTGGGAAGCAAATGAAGTCCTGCCAGGTAATTACCTCTCCAAAGATAATCTTTTTTTCCCCTTATCATCTTATACAGTTACATTGACATTTTTTGATTGGTGCCTCCAAATCTCTCTATGTCTTTTGCTTTGTTTCGTACTCCCTCTTTCCCACTTTCGACTGCTCTGGGACAAGTCATTGACAGGTGTTACTATAACTTTCATCACTGAAGTATATTACATGAGGAAGTACAAAATCTGGTGACACAGACCTAAAGCACGACTGCAGTCGTAGTGCTTTACAATTAAGACAAGGCTGATGAGGGAACAGTTTTCTCTCAGCTCACAGACTGCAAAAAGTCTACACTTTGTAACTGGCTACAGCTTCTGTCAAGAGAAAGCAGATGGGGATGTCATGATATTTCATAGTGAGAGTCCTAAAACACTCTAAGACTAATAAAACCAAAAAAAAACCCCTAATGATATACAGACTGCTAATACTTCCCCTGCTGTAAAACACAGCTTTAATTAAATATATTCACAGTTAACTAACTGCAGACTGGAGGGAGTACTGGAACTGAAAGGTCGCCAGTGAAAGATCAGCAATGACAGCCAACAGTCACATTAAAAAAGAAAACATAAAAACAACCTTCTTCTTGGGTAATGCCTGGGAAAAGAGACAATTTCTCATGGGTTATCTGCAACGTACTCCCCATTTCTGAAACTTAACGCATAAAATAGCAATCAAAAATAAATAAACACCACCAGCTGCACCCAGCGATGCCAAATTTCAGATGATGGAGGCTTTAGCTGCAGGGTAGAAAAGGTTCCCAAGACAGCCTGTCCCCGCTTTGAAACGTCACCTCTCACTCTATCTTTATTTAGCTTCCTCTCGGGACCTGCCAAGCCCAGTAGCATTTCCTCCAGAAGAATTTTTGATATGCCAAGGAGGTCCTCCCAAAGGGAATGAGCCTTCATTAGGGACCAAAAAGGGCATCTGGTTCAAATCAAGTCCTGGATCAGAGAGCAGGAATATTTTGCCTTCACTGATACTAGACTTCTGCGGTTTCCAGGGAACAGAAGGGGGCATAGAATGCCAATTCAATTAAGCAGCGTTGTTGTTTCCTCCAGCTCCAGCAGGGAAGTTTACTGTGGCAAGGCAGAGACTTCTGGGAGCTACTAGTTTCTTCCTGTGTGACCTTGGGCAAGATTCTTCATATTCTTATACCTCAGTTAACTGGCAAGAATGTTGAAGTCTTAATTAACGTGGGAGAAACATGAAGGCAATTGTAGAAATGTGCAGTTTTTACCATTATTACTTATTACTTTTGCATTTGGAGTAGCTGATGCATCTCTGCTCCTATTGATCACCTTCCAAAATTGTTTTGGTGTTGATGAAAATGCGGTGGCTGTTTGAATATACTTATTTATAAAGTAAGAGTTATGCTACAGCTAATATAGCCAAATCTAGGGGATTGCTGAAAGAAGCAGTCAGGACTCCCATCTCCTCTTTGCTCAAGTGCTGCCTTGTGCTCACACTTTCCTGAGGGTTCCATGAGCTGGTGGTACTCGCTAAAGGCAGGAAAAAAAAGCATTTACCCCCATGAAATGTTGTAGTTAGAGAACAGAACTGGCTCAGTCAGACGGAACAGGTCCAGAGGAGGCCACAAAGATGATCGAGGGCTGGAGCCCCTCTGCTGTAAGGACAGGCTGAGAGAGTTGGGGTTGTTCAGCCTGGAGAAGAGAAGGCTCCAAGGAGACCTTAGAGCAGCCTTCCAGTCCCTAAAGGGGGCCTAGAGGAAAGCTGCGGAGGGGCTGTTTGCAAGGGCATGGAGCGACAGGACGAGGGGCGATGGTTTAAACTGAAAGAGGGTAGATTTAGATGAGATACTAGGAAGAAATTCTTTATTGTGAGGGGGGTGAGCCCCTGGCCCAGGTTGCCCAGAGAAGCTGTGGCTGCCCCATCCCTGGAGCGGTTCAAGGCCAGGCTGGACGGGGCTTGGAGCAACCTGGTCTGATGGGAGGTGTCCCTGCCCAGGGCAGGGGGTTGGAACTAGATGATCTTTAAGGTTCCTTCCAACCCAAACCATTCTGTGATTCTATGATCAGACGAGCTCTGGAGACAGAACATAGGGAACAGCAGGAGCACACTTCCAGGGAGCTGGTGAGGGCTGGAACAGGGGATGGCACCTCCAGCCTGGTAGCAGTGAGCTCCCCTTGTCCCATCTCAACCTTATCCATGAAACTTCCCCTCTGTCCTAGCAGGCATCCCCACAAATGATTCAGTTTTCAGATAAGGAGCACAGAGCCAGTACATGCAACTCTTTTCCAGAAACAAGAGGGAATTTTCAGAGTTATGAGGCCTTAAAATTCAAGAACAGTTTGAAAAACAAGCCCACCTATGCCTGTTTGACACACAGTGGTCCTGGAAACTACTTCTTGTGCTTTCCTTTGCTTACATCCCTCAGAGCTTTTTCCAGACGCGGCTGATAAGTGAGATTGGAAGAGTTGCAGAGGAAAGTATAAGACTAAATTTAAGTTTGTGATAATATCTAGACCATTACTTCAATACTTTAATTAAAGTTATTTCACCGAAAACTGGATGTTAATATTGCTAAGTCACCTAGTAGAAGGGACTAGAAGGAAAAAAAGCTTCAGCAGTTCTTTTGGTCCAAGGCATATTCATGCTCTGCTATCATATTTGTAAAGTAAAAATTTCCAGCAAAGGAGAAAAAATTCTACCTCATCCGAGCCTCCTCTGATCTTACTTGTTCCTTGAAATTCAAAACTAGCTCCTACAACTACTGATGAATCAGATTAATAAATCTACAGTGCACAGGTGTACTAACACATGAATCCCTTCCTTTGGCTCTAAATTAAGGGTTATGATTTGTTATCCAGTGGTATTTAGAAATCAGAAATTGTTCCTTCTCATGATCTCCCTTGCTTGTACAACAAGCCTGATGAGAACTGAACTATATTTCCTTGAAATTCTTTGTTTTTCTTCTGCTTGTTCCCACCCTTTTTTGGAATCCTCTGAAGTTGGAATGTGTCATATTTGTTATATAATAATTGAGTAATCTTCTATTCGTGCCACCTTAATCCTTATTTTTAAGGTTGAACCACTAAGTGACGTAAAGAAAAAAAACCAAAGCTCTCACTCCAGAATAGACACATTGAGTTGATAAGTTGAAAGGGCCTGTCAGGCACCGTTGCAAAGACAATTCTACGCTTCACCTTAAAATAGCAAATCTAGCAGGCATTACCAAAATGCCAATTACTGTGCATTCACACTAATTGAGGGAACAGAAGGCATGTGTCCTTCAGAGATCTGGCCTGTCATCTTCCAACCTGTGTTTGAAATTAAGTTTAATTAACCCCAGAGGATAAATCAAGACAGTTAGCATCGCACCAATTCCATCATGAATGCCTCGGAAGGGAGGAGCTAACAAACATATCCCAAAGTTAAGTATTTTTGCCTTTTAGCAGAGAGAAAGAGAGCAGACATTTCATGACCAATATTAATAATAGTGTAATTTCAGCTTCGGCAACAAATGTAGTTTGTTCTGCAATTATGTATGCAATGGCTCAGGTCCATTTGGTCCATTGGAGGCTGACCAGTTGCCCTGCAGTGAATGTAGGGATGTATCCACTGTGTTTCTGGTGCAGCAGGTATGTTCTCTTTCCATGCTGTGGATCCACCCCAACCCAGATGGTGCTCCACCACTTGTCAGCTGCTATAAAGTCCTTGCTTTGAACTGGGAAAACCAGAAGCAGAGTAAACCAGTGTAGTCCTTTCTCAGGAAAAGTACTGTAAGACCACTCTTCACATAGGTGATAGCAGAGGTTGTTCTCATAGGAAAACAGAGCAGGCTGTTGGTCTGTTTCTGAGGCAGATTCTCGGCAGGATTATATCAGCTAGTCAACTGGCGACCTGTCTTTATGCATTTTCCTACTGTTATCATGTCCTTTTCTGAGTGCCAGTTGCATAGGTTTCTGGAATCTGAGACTTTTCTGAGGCAGAATTCATGCAGGACAGAATGGAAGAGGGGGCTGTTACCCTTAATAATTAAACCACACAGCCATAATGAGTGGGACCTTGAACTCCGGTTCATTTGTATGTAAGCTAAAGAATTTTTAGGCATATGTGTAATTTTTTTCTTTTTTCCTTTTTTAAATTATACAATCTCTAAACTTTCAGTGGTAAATCAAAATTAAAAAAAAACAACCAAGGACAAAACCAACACTGAGCCTATTAGTACGCACTTTGTAATACAGGATGAGTAAAATTTTTAAAAGATACGTGAGATGTTTCTAAATTTTAATTACAGTCTGAGACTTGCTAGGCTACAATGGCTGTGAGATGAGCAAGGTTACAGCCTCAGCCATGAAGAAGGACAAAGACTGAGGCTGTTTGCTCGTACAGCGATGAGCCCCACACTGCTCTGGTAAATTATTCTTTGTACTCCAGCTGATTAGGGGAAAACACGAACAACAGCATTGACCAGGTCAGTGTTTGCAGCTTCATTGCCCCTTCCATCAGTGAGGTGGCCCAGTGACTCATAAGCCTCATGCAATAAGAAGCCAATTTACCTTTAATGTACACAGAGTGACAGAGATAATCCATGAGCAGCCCCATCCTCTGTGCGGCAGGGGCTGGAGGCAGTAACTTCGTTAGTTGTCCCAAGCTTTGCCATGCTCACCGACTCCCTTTGGGACCTATGCAATTTTCAGTAGGTCCATGGACAGGCAAGGGTACCCACACACAGAAATGTCTAAGACACCTGAATTTCATTAATATGTTTGCTGTGGATAAAACAATTCACAGGGCTGCACAACTAAATGCATCTAGCTAACGCATGGGTCATATAAAATCTGGGAATCTTTACAGTGTTTTAATGCAATCTTAGATTGAGATTTTATTTATAAGGGGACTCAAAGGCTGTGATTGCAATCAAAAGGGCTTCTTCCTTTTTAAACAGGCATGTTTTGGGAAAAAAGTGGTTAACATTGATTTATTCATAGTCTCAGTTACTATGACCCGGAATGACCCATGTTTACAAGTATCTGCACGATTCTCCAGGTCACTGATCAGCTTTTATGCAGCTTTTGAAAGGTGCCACAATTGGCAAATTTTACGCCAATATGAAATAAGTAACCAAATTACCCCTAACTACAGACACTAAGACTTTGAACTGAGGCGATGCCATCAACATTACAACAATGCTTTCTTGGATTCACAATACAGTGAAGCATATGTCAGGGGTTTACGACCTTTGCTCACCCAGGATGGGTCAAAACTTCCTTTTCATTTTAAAAAAACTATTAATAATTCACATTAATGTACTGAGCATTCATTTGTTGTATCAAACTTAAAAATCAGTGTAAATTTAGCAGATGCTCAGATAAACATCTGTAGCTCTTGTTAAAGTAATAAAAACAAAATTTGTTTTCTTGGAAGGTCAGCCTAAATGTCGTCTTCTGTCTGCCTTATTCTCAAAGATAGGATTTATTTAAAGAAACAATTCATGTGAAACTGTTTAGTGTCATAAATTTCCAGTCCCAAAGCTACCAAGAGCGTCTCCTGGCTGAATATCATACCTGGCTCTCATACAGATTTTCTAATTTGTCTCACGCTTTAGAAAGAGCTCTGCAATTGTTACCTTTATATTTAATATTTTTTTTAAAAAATAAATCTATACTTTTAAGAACAATGAGAAGGATAGGTGCTGCTTTGAAAAATAAGCAGTTACATTATGGTCTGCTTAAACATATTGTGTATATTGAAAAAAATACGATGTTCAAAAAGAACAGCCTGGGTAAGGCTATATATATAAAAGCGATTTTATTCCTGCAGCATAACAGTTTACTGCTTGTTAGTCATAAAACTAAGGCAATTTACTTCTCAGCTGCAGACATCTAACCCTGGTTATCAAGTCCATCACCACCCTTCAGCAGGCAGGTAGAAACCACAACAGAACCAATCATTTTTAATTGTACGACCAGACTTTCAAGAATCTTGGCACAAATTTTGAGGCAAGGATTCCTGTGGTCTCAGCGTCACATCTACACTGCACTCGCCACAGAGCATACAGAAAACAAGCCAGCCTGCCTGCGAGAAGCGGTCTAGCCAGAATCAGTCAGAGCTTGACACGGGCTGATTTTTCCTGCCGAGAATCTGAATAGAGCCTTAGGAACAAAACAAGCTGAGTTAGTTCAGATCTCTTAATTAAATTACATTGGGTGTTTTGAGGACCCAGACACCCAGAGTAGGTCTAGACAAGTGAATCTTTACACAGGACAGTCACAACCCCCTGGACACCAGCAAGTCATTTTAAACTTTCATTCTTTATTTCTTTGTTCTAATTCTTCCAGCCAGACTATGATGCTAATGCCTCTTTGGTTTATAGGGTTTTAAAAATGTTTTTACATACAAAATATTTTAAAATATTTCAGATTATACCAATGGGACAGTATAAGAGGGCAATATTTTTCTGGTTTTGTTCTTATTTAGGTCACCAACTTAACAGGGAAGAAGGAAGTACTGTATCAAGCCCAGAGGGAGCCTGATCTAATCAGAGGTTTGTAAGCATTATTGCTGTACAAATGATAAAATAATGTCTGAATCTCTTTGAAGATTCTGAATCTGCTGACTATTAGTTATTTTGTATAAAGAATAAAAGTTTTAGAAGGGCAAACTGGTCCGAGAAGGTCAAACTGAGCTGAAGTTGGCAAGGGACGCCAAGAATAAGAAGGGCTTCTACAGGTATGTCAGCCAGAAAAGGAAGCTCAAAGAAAGCATGCCCCTGTGATAAGCGAGACTGGCAAACTGGAAACAATGGATGAGGAGAAGGCTGAGGTACTCAACAACTTTTTTGCCTCATTCTCCACTGGCAACCTCTCTTCCCACACCTCTCGAGTGGATGGACCACAAGACTGGGACTGGGGGAGCAAAGTCCCTCCCACTGGAAGAGAAGATCCGGTTCGTGACCACCTCAGGAACCTGAACATACAGACATCTATGGGACCTGACGAGAGGCATGCCAGAGTCCTGAGGGAATTGGCTGATGTAGTTGCCAAGCCACTCTCCATGCTATCTGAAAAGTCATGGCAGTCAGGTGAAGTTCCCTGTGACTGGAAAAAGGGAAACACTGCACCCATGCTTAAAAAGGAGGACCCTTGGAACTACTGCCCTGCCAGCCTCACCTCTGTGCCTGGGAAGATCATGGAACAGATCCTCCTAGAAGCTATGCACAGGCACATGGAGGACAGGGAGGTGATTTGAGACAGCCAGCATGGCTTCACCAGGGGCAGGTTCTGACCAACCTAGTGGCCTTCTATGATGGAGTGACTGCATCAGTAGACAAGGGAAGAGCTACAGATGTTGTCTATCTGGGATTCTGCAAGGCCTTTGACACAGCCCCCCACAACATCCTTCTCTCTAAATTGGAGAAATATGGATCTGATGGGTGGACTGTTTGGTGGATGGGGAATTGGTTGGATGGTCACATCCAGAGGGTAGTGGTCAATGGCTCAATGTCCAGATGGAGACTGGTGACAAGTGATGTCCCTCAGGGGTCCGTCAAAAACTGTCAGTGCAAAGCATTCTGGGATGATGACTTAACTAAATAGAATCACAGGATCATAGAAACATTATGGTTAGAAGACACCTTTAAGATCATAAAGTCCGACTGTTAACCTAGCACTGCCAAGTTACTACTAAGCCATGTCCTTCAGCACCACATCTACATATATTTTAAATACCTCCGGGGTTGGTGACTCCACCACTTCCCTGGGCAGCCTGTTCCAATGCTTGATAGCCCTTTTGGTGAAGAAATTTCTCCTAATATCCACCCTAAACCTCCCCTGGTGTAACTTGAGGCTGTTTCCTCTCATCCTATCACTTGTTCCTTGGGAGAAGAGCCCGACCCCCCCTGGCTACCCCTTCCTTTCAGGGAGCTGTAGAGAGCGAGAAGGTCTCCCCTCAGCCTCCTTTTCCCCAGGCTGAACACCCCCAGCTCCCTCAGCTGCTCCTCACAAGGCTTGTGCTCCAGACCCCTCACCAGCTCCGTTGCCCTTCTCTGGACATGCTCCAGCACCTCAATGTCTTTCTTGGTGTGAGGGACCCAAAACTGGACACAGACCTCTAGGTGGGGCCTCACCAGTGCCCAGTACAGGGGGACAATGACTTCCCTAGTCCTGCTGGCCACGCTATTTCTGATACAAGCCAGGATGCAGGAAATACTTCAGTTTCAATACAGATAAGGACTTTAATAACTATTTATATTAAATATTAATGTCTAAATTTGGACATTTAGTGCAAAGGTCTTATAAGCATTAGTAACACACAACATAAAATACCATCTCTCTGTTTGTCAGCTGGGATAACACTTAATGAAATAAGCAGAGAAACAGAAATAAGGATATTTACTAATATGAAGTAAGTGAGTCAGAGATGTTCTTTATTGACTTCATTACTTAGCTCATTGCAACCTACTAACCACTTTCACAAATGCTATATATCAGGAACACAGCTTAAAGCCAGGAGCTGGAGCAAGAATCGGAGCTGGATTTTAAGGCTAGATAGTGGTATGTTCCCTTGTTTAGTGCCTTGTGTGTCTAAAAGGCAATATTTTATTTGTCTGTAACATCAAATAACCAAAAATTAGCCACCTGGATTGGAATGCAAGCACCAGCAGCATCAGTGCTAGCATTTAGTTTGCAGAAGAAGAAATAGAGGTCAAAGTGAAAAGTGATAAGAAGTCCAAATCTGACTTTACAGTGATATGGCACACATACTGCATGCCCTTCACAATTCTCACTGTGGAAAAGTGCCAACACAAAGCATCCTCAGAGTATAATTCAGCAGTGGCTTTTATACAGCTGCCCGTTTCTGGCATGGTAGGTTGAGGTAGTATATCCAACTAGCTATGCAGTTAGGTTCTACAGGCTCTAGGTGATAAATTATCATCCACTGGTATTATTCCAACTCAGTGGGAACAACTTTGGCCAGAACTTCTGCTCCTCTGTGCCCACAAATGCATCCTAAATCATTATCAGATTATCTATCCTTAATGGGCAATCTGTTGACCTGCGCGGGCAGCATGTAATTTGTCTGCATAATATTCTGAGCCCATCTGTGTGACTGATAACACAAGCTCTTCAGATTTTTCCAGTCTTCTGCTGGGCTGTTTCATGAAAAAGATATAATGATTATAGAGAAGCAAAATTTAGGACTAGTAGACTATATTGCTGCCCTTGTGTGGTACAGTTAATTTAGATAAACTAAAGTTTAGAAGGTTTATCTATCAAGTATATAAATTATTTTTTACTTGGAATGTAAAATATAATGCGTAAATGGAGTAAAAATATTTATTATCTATAATTATATTAACAGGGGGTGGTGATACCCAGAGTCCAGGCAGTCACTTATCCTTTTAAAGTTCTTATTCCGATGGCATCTTTTAATGAATGTAGCATATCAGAAAGAGTAAATCCAACATAAAATCATATAAGTAATTTGTGCCTTCTTGGAGACATGGGATTGGCACTGAATCTTGAATTCAAGAAAAAGACTACATAAAACTAATAATGATTAATGGTCTATTTTTCATCTTCTTTTCTTTCATTGATCAACGTCAGTCCCTGTTGCAACTCAGAACACCATGGATTTTGACAGATTCACAACAGAACATTTGATCCATGGGGTTTTCATAAACTTTGCTGGACATGACCTGGGGAAACAATCTTTTTTAACTGTGGTACCACTAATCTAATGTAGAAATAAAAGGATAGTTGTTGATACAGCTCCAGTTTAAATAAGTTGGATCCAAACCAAATATCCGAGGTCTAAATTAGAATAGGAACTAAATGGTACAGCTGAATTCATGGAAGTCCTTAGCCTGCTAAGATCCATGCTCTCCCCCAAACCTTTCCAGAATTCTAATTTCACCTCTTGTACATACTGCAGATCACTCCCTGTGAGCCCAGAATCACCAAAGACAGAGATTAATTCTAGCATCAGCTTGGGAACACTGGTTCCTTAATTCTGGCTGTAATTATTTAATGGTTTTTGCATAGGATATTCTTAGTTCAGTCTCTGGGATGTCAGTGCATATCATGGTAGTGATGCATTCAGTGTCACAGAAAATGCAGTTTGGGCCAAATAGGATAGCTCTGTAGTAGCTGTTTTAATTAACTCAGAGAAGACAAGTTTAAAAGGGACCTCAGTGTTAAACAGCTCACCTCTCAAGGCACGTCTGCTTACCCATTTTTGTTTTGGTGGTAATTTATGGCTGTGATTCTTGCATAGCAAAGTAACAGCAATACTGCCCTAGGCCGTATGTTATGAGACTTAAAGAAAACAAGGCTTTCCATCAGTTGTATTCCACTATGTTACACCACAGACGTGACTTCTATAGCGAGATAAAATACATATATGAGACATATATACTTAGCTACCTCACGTCCTCACCCCTCACCTCATCTCAGCCAGCTACTTGGTTCCACTCTGACACTCCTTTTACTACCTTAAAATGTGGAAGATGCTCAGCGTCCAGAATAGGCAAGGATAAATCCCAGCATAAATGGTATCTCTTTCATCCTTGATGTTTTTTCCTTGATATATAGCTCCTCGCACACTTGCAAATGGGAAACTAGCTTGCCATATCATGGGAAAAAGGGCGATGCCCAGCTTGCACCGAACAGAGGAGGTCAGCCCCTCAGTCTAGGAGGACCTGGAGTGGACTTGAGAATTTCAGTGGGTTGTGGAGGTGCCGAAAGACCTGAGAGAGCAGGCTTCCTGTTGTGGTAGGTGCTGTTTGCATGACAAGTATCCGTCTCTTCTGGAAAGAACCTGCGGTGCAAAAGCAATCTGTGGCAGACACACTGCCCATGTCTGCTTCCCCTCCTCTGTAACCCCCAAAAGGCAGAATGAGGGAAGAGCGGGAATTTCCAACACAGCCATAAGCATTTTGGTCAACAATTGTAAATCTTTTCTCTTTATTATTTGTTTTATGTGGATACAGTTTAAATTGGCTAACGTGGGATTTATAGAGTACACACCTCTTCATAGTGTACAAATGCAGATTCCAAACAAAGATACTTTAATATTATACATTTTAAAAGTAAATAGGAATGCATTTGGCTGATCTCTTCCTAGCATGGGACACAGAGCCTTAGCCCAGCAATTCCAGTATGCAGAAATACTGGAAATATTCAAAGTTATAAAATTTGTTAACTGACATTTACTTCTGTTGCATCTCTACTGTGGACGAGCTTGCAATTAACTTTATTCAGTTTCTTGGTTAGTTAAGCCGCCAAGAAAACGCAGTAACATCAAAGTCCTTCATCACCTTGTTAAAAGATAACTTAATGACGGGGGAAAGATCCCAGACTGTTCAGCAGACTAACAGCAACAGAGGATAGATTCCTATTTAAATGGATTCCTGTCATATTATCTGTTTTCTTGAGAGCCTTATTCTACTCTCCCTATGTGCAAATACATTTATAGAGACAGATAATTTCTATAACGTATGTTTATCCATACACAGGTAGGTTAGAAATCACTAGGATGCTACTGTGAGACTTGCTTGCTTGCTCTGTACACATGGTACAAAAGTAATAAACAATGCGGGATGTGTTCGGCATCTTCAGAGAACTCCATAAGCTTTATTCACAGAACCGTTAAAATTCTGGCTAAAACTGACAAAACCTTCACTACCTTCTATGGATCAAGAGTTCACCCAGTGACATTAGACAGGGTACCCTGAATAGATACCAACAGTGGGTAATACTTGGATTGAATGTGTAAAAAAAAAGAATAAATTCATCCATTAATATGCTTTGGTCCCAATTTCCCTTCCTTACAACATTCACTGGTTATTATATATAATAATGCACTTCGTTATATTTATATATATTTTTATATATTTACTCATGTATATAAAAAATATCAATTATATATAATTACACACTTCCCTGCCCTTCACAGAAGGATCGCTGGGTCACAGTGCTATAAATCAAGGGCACTGCTGAAGTGGTGGGTGGGAAGAAAAGTCGGCAGGTGCAGAAGAGAGCAGAGCAAGAGGTCTGGGATGAGAGAAAGCTGCCCTTGTCCAGAGAAGGGGAGCAATTATCTGCAGCACTGCAGACAGACAGAGCGCTGTTATTCACTCTAACTTTGTCAGTGTTAATAAGGCTCTTTTCCAGTTCCCTAAAAATCGAGTCATTGCTCAGTACAGACATGCCTATTGAAACTGTTTTGTTTGTAAAAGTAACACTTTTACTATTGGAAACAGTAGAAAGAATCAGGTAGCTAAAATACACTCAGTATAATAGAAAACAGATGTTACGTGAAGTAGACATATTACAAAACGCAGCTGGAAGATCAGGAGACATCACCTACATTCAGCATTGCCAAGTGCATACCATTTCATATATTACCTTTAAATTGAGCAGTCATCCCACTATCGCTATTGTCCTTATCTTTCTAAGTTATAATTTGGTAGATAATATTAATTATAACAATAATTCCCGTTGGAGCTATTTGTGCATCCATAACATGGGGCTGAAGTAATAACAATGAAGTGAAATACCAAGAGACACTGTTCTGTGTTTTTAGTCTTATTTCTGGACTCCCTCACTGCAAGAGAGAGAAATTCAGTGAATGCTTTCCAGGTGTCCAAGCTCCACAATCTCGGCTACTTTCAGTACGCAGTTGTTAGTTTGTTCTTCCTGTAGTTCATTGCCCTAAAATATGATTATGTATACACTCTAAAGAGATTTATCTTCTTCTTAGCTAAATGGCCAAGTTCTATCCTCAGTTACCATAGTGTAGATCAGTCAAATACCTGTAGACTGATAAAGCCTAAATGAAAAGGGTTGTTTCTGTCTGGTGGCACTGGGCTTAATTAGGATTTAGGTAGAGAATAGACTTCATTATTGCTTTCATCTGAGAAATAAATTCCCAAACATATCAGTATGAAGCATGATTCAGACATGTACTTTCATTTAATTATTCTAAACAAACAGAATGTAGGAAGGATGTTTTTGCTCTTCTAAAATACTTATAGAAGATCTTTAATGTACCCAATAGTGTAATTTTGAGACAGCAGCTGAACATTATTTAATAGAGCAATAAGCCGTCTAGTTCTGACGCACTGTTGATTTTGCAGCACAAACACACATCACCTTTGCACTTAATGGGTTTCAGACAGCTAGGAATGATCCCAGCACTGTGAATCCATGGGCACAGGTTTCTATCAATTCAGGTAATAACTTCCTTCTCCCAGACTGAGGGGAATAACCAAAGTTCTGCCCTCAAATGAAGAAACTTTCAGCTTTGGAAAGCAAGAACAACACACAGATGGAGATAAACCCAGATTTCCTTTGTAGAAATAAAAAAAAAAAAGTTCCCAGGCAGCCTTTTTGCAGTAAGCGAGCATGCTTTGGAAAGTGGGCACTTCTGGTAAAGAGCCCTTTCATTTCATCTCACTATTCTGAACCGTACCCTCCCTCGTTCTGGGGCTGGGAGGTATCCCTTGCAGTGGTATGCCATGCACAGCCCAAGGTGTTTTTTTCCCCCCAGGCACATGATCCAAGTGGTGAGTTGCATTTTAACAGATTCTAGACCTTTGACATTTCATTTGAAGGTACATGGGAGTTAAGGACGCATGCCCAATTTTTTCTTAATTGCTTTGGACTATGGCAACACTGAGGAGTTGCAACTTGGAATTACTCAAATCATGTGTACAAAGGTATCCCAATATTTTATAGAGCGTGTAATCCATAGGTTTCTTCACAAACCAGAAAGTTGGAGGGAGCTATAGTCTATGTCTTTTAATCGCCATTCGTCACAAACCAGTAATCCTTCAGAGATTACAGTTTAGCTGTCTTAGAAAGAAAAGAAAGCTCAGCCTCCCCATCAGTTCCCCTTTAACCTAACTTTGCATCCACTTAGGCTCTGTCCCAAGTGCCGTCACCCCCCGGGGTCTGTTAGTCCCCTGAAGAAAGGTGACAGCTCTGAGGGTGCTGAGGTACTTCAGACAAAACCTCAGCAGCAGAAGCACATCTAGCAACTGGAAGTGTGGCTGCTAGAGGAGGAAACAGTGAACTCTGACATGCCTGTCCTTTGTCACACCCAGATTGTTTCTTGCATCATCCAAGAATATTCCCCCAACCAAGGAGAGTAAGAGTCTACATATCCCAAGTAGTAAAATCAGCCCCCAAAAGAGGAACTCTGACTTTCAGGAGAGCTTGTTATAACCTGAACTTCAGAGAAACTAGCGTTCAGTCTATTGCGTCCAGAAATTCAGTAGCTGATCAGTTTTTCTTGTTAATTCAAACGTATTAATAAGTAATTATTTAAATCATCTGAGACTGGGAACTGCTAAGACAAATGAGGTTAAGAAAACTAATTCTCTCTCTTTTGACCACATATTGAAATAGTCTAGCTTTGCACCAGGGACTAATTCCACAGTAGTTAACTTATGACCATGTCAAAAAGTGTTTTCAAAGTCTGCCAAGAAGTTCCAGAAATGAATGACATCCAACTCTCTTTCTATACCATTTAGCAAAAGATCAGTTTTAACCTTGTGTTGTTGTATAAAACGTTCTTTTCCTGGTTTAAGGGTTACATGATTATTTTGATTTTACCTTTGGATGACAGTTCAGCTAGTAGAAGATTGCCAGACTCAAGCATTAAAAATACATCTATGAGTCAGTTCCAAAGAATGCAACTGTAAAAAAAAAAGTAATTAAAAAAGGCAGATTTTTACATTTAAATATCTAAGCTACTTTGAACATGTTTTTGAGATTTAATCGGTAAACATGAGGTGCAGTCTCTTTTTTCTTTTTAAGGGAAAAATAGATCAGAATTGTGACTTTTACACTGAGCAAAATAATATCTGTTTAATCAAATTCAAGAGCTGACAAAAGGTTAGTATCGAATTCCATGCAGACTTTCCATGGCCAACTATTTCTACCATCACAGATCACTTAAGTCTTAATATATTTATCCTCACATAGTTATCCCTTTGAGGCAGGGTAGTAATTACATCTGAGTTTCCCAATGTCTCACAACAAGTCTAGGAACAGAACTCTGGCACTGTTTGCTCTGATAGTAATTTCTTCACAAGAACACTTTTTCACATTATAGTTATTTTGTTTTCAGCCCCACAGCACTGATTCAGCCAGACCTTGCTTACAGTTTATTCATCAGAACTGCTGAAACCAAGGCACAGGAATAACTGCTCAGACAAAACTGAAGAAATGTATCAGTCAGACCTAGATCCCTGTGACCTTCCTTTCCATACACGCATTTTATCTTCAAATCAAGCATCCTTCTTGCCATGAGAGGTAATAGAAATCATCCAAAGCAAAATATGCCCAACTAACATACCTGTTCATGAATGATATCACCGACTAAACTTCCATCTGAAGAGCCTGTTAATATTACTGTGTATAGAAATAATTGTGAGAAAATCGAGGGTATTTAGGGAGCCAAGTGGACATCTAAGAGACATTGGCCGTAGTCCTACATCCCGTACAAGCATAGCAAGGCATGCTGTCTGCTTGGTCTCTCCTGAATTGTCTCTCCTAAAAGAACAGGAATTGTGAAACTTGTCTGGAATTGAGAAGTTCTTTGGAAGCTAAAATTAAAAAGTGCCATACAAGGAAGACCAATGTTTCAGTTAGGAAACATTTCCATGAAATGAATGTACTCACCTGAGAGATGGGAAATACATTCTCTAAATGAGGCAGTGCACTTGTACGGACCAGGGTTTCCTCACATCTCAGACAACTGGCCTAATCTCCAGATGAACAGCTTTATCTGTAGTATTATAATTTAAATTGAATTCTGGAAATAAGAAAAGACAGTTTATTGAAACTATTGGTTTCAAACAATAAATATTTCTGTCTCCCTGCCTTTTTACTCTTAGATTACCTTTTCCTTCAAAAAATGAGCAAAAAGATACCAATAAACCTTACCCCATTCTTTAGCAACAGCAAGAGACAAATTTTTAATGATGACAAGGGGAAACGGCTATTCTGAGAAGGCTACTCAAGCAGGTAGCAAAGTTTAAGTTAAATAATTCTAACAATAACAGTAACATCAGTCACAGACGCCTGGAAGGCTTTAATTCCATCCTCATGCAGTATTTTAACAGCTGTTTTTCTGGGAATACTTAAGGATTAAACTTTAGAGCTGTGCTTCAAAAGCAAAAGCCATAAAAGTAAAGTTTCATTGTAAACAGTTGCTTTTCAAGAGCCAGCTATCAAATTTATCAGTAAGAGAACTCCCAAATCACACCTACACACCTTGAAAGCCTTTCACATCCTCTTCAGAAACTCAAATACACACAAAGGGTCCAAAGCTGAGATGGCCGCAAACTGCTGCCCAGATTGTGAAGCATACATGTGTTCAGAACAGAAATGCAGGGAATGTGTCCCCAACTTCTGCTGAACCATGGTAGTCCATGCATTGCTTGTGTGCTCTCACCTCAGAAACATGGCAATGTAGAAAGGTAGAAACTGTTGATTCACATCAGCCCCTGCTGATACACAAGCTAGTGCACGTGTGCACTATTAATATGTGTTTTCTTCAGCTTAGAGAGGCTGTAGCATCCCAAATCAGCTGCTAGCATTGCTCCTTGAAGAAGAGAATTAAGGCTCAAGAAGCAATGTGCTTGCATTAAGATATTTAGGCTTCTGTGATGCTTGCTTCAAACTTGAGTATCCATCCTCTAAATCACCAAGCACACCATCAAATCAAGAAAAGTAAAACAACAACGTAAAAATGAATTAATGACTGCATCAATATTTTATGTGCAAGAAACTCAAATCTCAGCAGAACATCAAAGAACCCTACAGTATTGACTTCTGTTCTGCAACCTTCCTTGTCACTGAAATAACAAACTACATAGGAAAAAGTGTTTCAAGTCAATACCAGAGATGGTGATTTTGTTGCCCCAAAGAGAACACATGATGAACAGGAACATGGAGTAATTAAAATAAATGCCTTTCTTTACAAAGCAGATAGCCCAGTTATGAGGAAATATGTCTAGATTATTCTTAACTGATGAGACAATAAAGAAATTAAAGGAAGAACACAATAACACTGAGTTTTTAAAGAGAAAGGAATATAGCAATTGGTCAGATGAGCTAGTTGAAAAAGCATGAGTTCCTAGAATCATGAAATCCTCTGGAAAAAAAAAAAAAAGAAGAAGAAAAATCAATAACAATAATATAATCCAATGAATTATAAAGTCTAATATTAGAAAAAAGCAGGGCAATGCTGTAAGGAAACTGAAAAAGATCAGGGAAATTCTATCTAAAAGAAATCTAGCTACAGTTACTAGCAGCTTCCAGGGGATGAAAACTATCTTGTTCAAATAAAAACAAATATAGAATGCTATCGTACAGATCACAGATGAGTGGCCTACCCTTGGCAAAAAAAACCCTGATAATATAAAAAAGAAAAGGTAAAAGGGAAATGCAGCACAAATTGAACAAACGCAGTCTTGGGAAGGAACTAAGAACATAAAAGTGAACCCAGAGGAAAGAGAACAAAGCAACCTCATGAAGGATGCCTTCACACAGGCACACAGATTGCCCTCAGCAAAATCCACAGGACAACTCTCCTCTTAATAGTCCGTTATGATAGGAAAAATTCAATGTTCAGTCAGCTATCCCAATTTATATATATAACTCAGTAGAGCAAATTTCTTCAAGGAGATTCAAGTACACAGGAACCAGTGCTAAAAATAGCTACAAAACAAAGGAAAGCTTATCCACAGCTGATCTCATCCAAGACAGAAAAAGCTCTACTACTAATAGTAAAATATCCTCAACAGTGCAATTCACCTGCTCCAAAAATCAATAGCACTCATATTCATCTTCCCACATTTAAGCTGCTCAACTCTGCTCTGCTACAAAGTGAGGTGCATGGGGTGGAACGCAGCAAAAATAGAAACACTGCCCAATTTCACCAAAGCTGCATCTCTAGATGAATATTTAACAGTATTCGACACTAACGCATCTCTGTGCTTTCTGTGAAGCTACTTTGTGGGGAGAAGAGCACACAGCAGAGACTTTCCACACTGATCCCTGTGTACCAGGTGATTGTCCACACCACATGCCTGTTTAAGAGCTCGGTGGCTGGTCTGCACTGAGTGACAGCCCTGGTCCTGCCTGAAGGACAGTCTGATTGACAGACTGCTTCCTCACAGAATGTGACACTCAGCCTGGACACTCAGCAGTCAGTCACATTGTTACCACCAAAGAGAATCCCATCTGTGACCCTAACCACACCAAGACAAAAGTGCTTAAATGGGGACACCCATTATATCCAACGGAGAAAAATGCTACAGAAATAGTTCTTGACTTCAGCCAGGTTCTTTGTCTAAAACCCACCAAGCAACAGCTCAGGGATTTTTCTACCACATTGTTTCAGTTTGCCTTTTGTCTATTATTTTTAAGAATTAAAGCCTGCTCTTTCCTCTAGGTCAATACTGGCAAATAAGATATGTATCTAGATATCTCAGCTCTTTCTAAAGCTATTAACAACAGGCATTCAACACAGCAAGCATCCGAGTTCCTCTCTCTCTCATCTTGTAAAAAGAGCTTGTGATCTAATTGATACCAATTCTAGGAATAAGAGAAGAAAACCTTATGTTTTCATTGTGGTGTTTGTGAGTTCATTTGCAGTAACTGCATCATGTTACCTTGAGGATGTCTGTAAGGGCTGTAAAAGCAAGATAGGGTAGTGCATTTTAAATTGATTGTTTGGGAGAAATATCTTTAACCCTGCCTTGAGAATGCAGAAGAGGCAGGATCTCATATACAGTTCTTAATGAGGCAGAAGAGATGGATCTCATGTACAGTTCTGTATATGAACATCAATGTCAACTACTGTTCTACAGTCTTAATGTTCACTGAAGAGCTGAAAGGCTTAATTACCTAGAAGCCTCTTGTATTTGGTGTTTGAACTGAAGAACAACCATCAACCAACACACTACTAAAGTGGTGTGCTCTAACCACACCACTGCAGACTGGGCCAATAGGAGAAACATCAACAAAAAGTACGTAAACAGACACACAGTGAGGAACAGGACTAGGCTGAGCATTTCCTCCGCTCTTACCCCAGATGACCAACAAGAAGATGTCTGCGTCAACAGTGATCACCTTGCTGGCCAAGTGCAGCTCATCTTTACACCAGATTTATGCCAGCCAAAGATAATACAGCTTATATTTCCAAGCAATATTCACAGACCCCAAGCTGGAACTGGTTCAGATCCACTCTAATAGATGGAGCTCCCGCTGCAGTTGATGGAGACTTTATCTGTGTAATTGTACCAATGTAACCAATTATAAAATTAGACTTCCAACCCAAGATTTCGTTGGATTATTTTGGTGGTGCTTAGTTGACAGACTGTGGTACCCAAGTAGCTCTGCGCATTTGAACAGACCTATTAAAAGAAATGAATAGGATATCACAATAAGTCCCATAATAAGCAGATGACTAAAATCCTGTTTCAGCAGCAAGAAGCAGTGTGTCCCTTCATACAGGTACCTTGTGTTCTACTAATCTAGAAGATAAGTGGGCAAATTAAATTAAAGCAGAGTGAGTCATCAGATGAACAAGTAAGAATTGAATTTCATTGTGTTCCCATCAGATCTCTGGATATGGATCTCCATATCTCTGGAAAAAGTCTTTACACCATGATAAAAATGAGAAGACGCATGAAAGGGAAAAATTTGACTCTAGATGAGCCACATATCTTTGATGAAAAATTTCATCTGGCCTCTTGTATGCAGAAGCAGAATTCATTTTAGATTTTTTTCAGCTGTCCTGAAAGAAAAGACAATATAGGGTCATATTTTTTTTTTAGATTGCCTGCAATAAGAGGGTTTTAGTTGTGGCCATTCTCAGCAGAAACAGCCTACTGTTGAGGATATAATGTGTTCTATCAGATCTCACAACAGCCTTTCTTTCCACACCTGTAGGAATGCACATCCCATTAGAGCCAGGGAGCTGCCCAGCTCCAATTGTAGTGTCCTGCAGCTCCTTCTGCTCTCCCCACTGAGTTGCAGGACCAAGAGGGATATTGCACTGCCTGGGTCCAAGGTACCAGCCACATCAGTGGTAGCAAGGTAGCTCCCTTCTTTAATGATACAAGAGAGTTAACAACAGCTAGGGGATCTAGGGAGCTAAGAAGAAATGAACAGGTTAACAAAATTCGTGTTTGAGAAGACACCATGTTGAGATCAGGACTGACTTGGGGATCTTCCCTCCATCCTCTATTCTGCACCAAAGAGTTTGGAATCTAATGTGTCTCAGATTTCCATCAGTGGGAATCACTTGTGCACATGCCAGTCAAGCATGGACTTAACAACATTGCTGTCCTCCCTTTCGTAATACTGTGTAGGACAAGGGAGTATCGTATCACTCTACCAAAGTACTGCACTGCAGATAAATTTTGTCCCAGCTTGACATTCTGCTAACTCTCTGGTCTTCCAAAAACACAACTTTCTGAATTCCTGAACTATGAAATTTCACAATCAAGAGATTAACAATTTATGACTCCATTTCCAGAAATAATAAAATTAATGAAAGCAAAACTATGCAACTCATTTCTGGGTTTTTTGGGTTTAGTTGTTTTTTATTTTCTTTAAACAATTGTGCAGGGGAAAAAAGTTAGACAGAAAACAGCCATTGAAATTTCTGGATTATCTGAAAGTTAGGAATCTAAACAGCAGCAAACTCATTTATTTCCAGCCATTTTCTTTCAACAGCTAGTAGTAGACTGATTTACTGACAAAAGCAGCTATTTTTTCCAACAGCCTGATACAAAATAAATGAGTTACCTTTACAATACAGTGCGCAGAATTTAATATAATGCTACTGAGGCAAAGGGCACCTACAAATGAGCCACGTGTTGTTAGATCATTAGATGACCGAGCAATATACTTTTGGACGGTTCTCATTTAACTGCTAGCAGTTCGGTAGAACATCTGTTGCTGGGAATTCATCATCTATTCTTCATCAACACACTTTCTAACAGACTGGTCTAGGGGTGACTGTGAATGCTGATCGGTTTTCCCTAGATTCCAGGGAAATCACAACGTGTAACTGGAATATAGAGAAGGAAGAGAAATAACATAGGGCCATGAACAACATAAAAGAAAGCAAACAAACAAACAAGCAAACAAAAAAAAACCCCGATTGTTGGAGGCAGGGAAGAGGCAGGTAAAAACACAAACCAATTTCATGTATTTTAATAACAGAAACCGAAAACGGATATAAGAATATGCAAACTCACTTTATTACCTGCTTTTAGCAAATTAAAGCTCCGCAAGCAGCAGTATAGAAGCATCTACATTATAGCAGGCTTGGGATATACATGTATTTTTACCTCTGCAAAACCTTTATTACCGCAGTCTATTCTGGCAGCCTTGTAATCAAGGCTGTGTCTTAGCAAAAAGGCCAGCACCACGTGCACCTCTGCAAAATATGGATAAAAAGCAAGAGACAGCTCTCGTGCTGTGTATGCTTATGTCCTTGAGCAATGAATTCCTTTCTGTTCTACTTAAGCCTTAAAGATGGCATCAGAGTTACCACACTTGTGCCTACACTCGCTTTTGACTGGAAGAGCAGCATTACAGTTTCTTCAACCGTTTGGCAAATCGCCCTGCAAAATTCTAAGGATTTGCTACAGGGACTCTGCTCACAAGGCTCTTCCCACACAACTGATGACTGAAGAGTTCATTTCTGATCGTTAATCATCTCTAGGAATTCATCAGCCTGGTTCAATGTTCCCTCTCACGGGAATTTAGACTTTTAATGTTGCAAGTCATTTCTTTGTTTAATAATTTATATTCCTGCGCCAAGACTTCCCCCAAAATTAATAGCACTTGCACTGCCTAAAATGAAAAAGTTTTTAAAACACATCTAGCCCAGAACAGAAAGAGTGGGCACAGACCTCAAACCTGAAAATGCTACATAACATCAGGTCCGTTGCTGCAGTGATTTGCCCAGTCCATGCAGCAGTGTAGGAATAACAACAAAACTGCCAGCAAGAAAAAAAGCCTCAAACGTTCAAAGCTTCTTAATACGAGAGCTGTGAAATTCCGATATTGTAAGCTTATGGAGAGCTGTGCTCCATGCAGCCTTAAATCTTAAATTGTACCAAAAGTATTTTCCTTCTTTCCTCCCAACTCTGGACCTAATTTTTCTGGGGGAGGGATTCTCGTTCACGTTGTCAGCTTTCAACTCCCACACTGTCCATCTACAAATACACCAGCTTTTTTTTTGCCCAAAGTTTGATATTGTTCTAGGATAAACATCTTGGGGAACATGACATGTGGATTAACCTTTCCTTAAGGATTAACCCTTCCCTTGACTTTTAGCAGTGAAGTACCACCTTTAGTGATCTGTGCTGTGTTGAGTCAAAGGACATTCCACTGATTTCTGAAGGGCTTGCAATAAAATTGTGCATACACAGGAGATCAGGTAATCAGAGCTACGCCCTTCCCAACATGCCAATGGTAGTAGATCTGGAGGAGGCCAACAGCCCACCACAGAGTACCTCCACAAGCCTCAGATCAGACAGAGGTACAGCCCCGAATTCATCTCTAAGTTATATGCTATGAAAACAATTGTTGTCCAACATCTTTGACGCCTTCTTATACTTCCTGATGCTCAGTTTAATATGGTGTGTCACACATCCGGATGGCCTGCTACATCTTCTAGGCTATCATCTGTTTTACAGTCAAGAAGTGTTTAAAACTATTTCACCTAATCCTGTGCAGAGTCTGATGCTCCTGTCCTTTTTCTTAACAAGAACAATGGACTAAAACCTCACTGAAATCTTCATGGTATGTTCTTAAGTGAACTAGAATTCCTCATTCTTCCAATAAAATCATGAGGTTTTTTAATGATTTGGATATCCAGTATCAATTTTATGTTGGACCAGAGGCCTTGACACAGATCTTGAGTCAAAGCTGTAATTCTCAAAAGAAATTCTGATGGCTTGTTGTCATATGGCATATTTTAACCATATGGCTTTGCACAAAACCGAATTCCCTGCAGACCTTTAGAACCTTACATTCATCTCCCCCCCTTCTATTTCCTCTTTATCAGTGTTCAACAGATGTATAGATTTTTTCCAAAATTTATATTCTACAAACAATTTTTTCCCCTATCTGTTGTTGCTCAAGTATGCATCCAGAAAACTATGACTTCTCACTGTTTCATCACTTCTACATCTTGATCCCTTTTTTCTTTTACTGCAGAAAACTTACTGAAAGTAGAGGTTCTAATAATGACTTTCCCCTGAAGTGGAGTAGTTCCTGAAAGCCAATTGCCTACAAACCATTGCTTCAACCTGTGCCAGATTTAATAAAGCAACTTCAGCAGATCAAATTTGCAGATACTTGCCATAGGAACTGACTCTCAAGTGCATAGCCATGCTAAAATGCAGGTCAGGTTTTCTATAACCCAAACTTCTTTCTTGGATTTAAGAGTAGTCATATCCATTTTTGGATCGCTGCACGTTCCCGGATCATGAACCTGAGTAAGAGCAGTTCTGCTCTGAACACCCCCCTTCCCACATTTTTTTCAGAATGCCTTTTCCAAGAGTTTCCCTAGGAGTTTGCCACTTCCTTTTAGCATTTCAAAAACTGAACACTATTCTTCAGCTGCAGATCTAATGAATTCCTTGCACTTCCAAATCTATCCATTTAACTAGGTAATTTTTCAATCCAGGAAAGAGATTTTCTTTGGACATGTGTGATGCTCTCTGGTAACCAGTCTTGCATTTATAATTAACCTTTTTATAAACAGAGGGGTTTTTTTACACTGCCATCACTTAATGGAACTGCTTCCCTTAATTTTTGCGTTATTGCTAATTTCCTTTATGTCTGAATAGTTCAATAATGGTATGATCCAGAATAGAATCTTATTTTCCCTGGACAGAGCTGTACTGATGGCCAGCTTTCACCTTCTATCATTTTCATGTTCAGCATTATAGCAAATTCCTTACTTTCTGAGTGTCACAGAAGCACAGAATCACAGAATGGCTGAGGTTGGAAGGGACCTCTGGAGGTCATCTGCTCCAACATTCCTGCTCAAGCAGGGCCACCTAGACCTGGTTATCCAGGACCAAGTCCAAACATTTTCTGAATATCTGCAAGGATGGAGACCTCATAACCTCTATGGGCAACCTGTTCCGGTGCTCAGTGACCCTCAGAGTAAAAATGTGTTTCCTGATGTTCAGAGGGAACCTCCTGTGTTTCAGTTTGTATCCATTGCCCCTTGTCCACTCACTGGGCACCACTTAAAGAGCCTGGCTCCATTTTCTTTTTTACCCTTCCTTCAGAGATAAGATCTCCCTGAGCTTTCTCTTCTCTAAGCTGAATTGTCCCAGCTCTCTCAGCCTTTCCTCACAGGAGAGATGCTCCAGTCCCCTGGACTTCGACTGGACTCTATCCAGTATGTCCATGTCTCTCTTGTACTAAGGAGGCCAGAACTGGACACAGTGCTCCAGGTGTGGCCTCACCATTGCTGAATAAAGAGGAAGGATCACCTCCCTAGACCTGCTGGCAATACTTTGTCTAATGCAGCCCAGGATACCATGAGCCTTCTTTGCTGCAAGGGCACATCGCTGGCTCATGTCCTTGGCATTCTTTAGATTCAAGTCCAGCTGAACGTTCATGAATTGTTTATTGTCAGTTTAGCTTTACAGCCATTGGTATGCCTGTAGCACAGACCTCCACAGGTCCGCCATCAGCTCAGAGACAGCTGTTTTCTTTCCTCAGTATTAGCTTTTGGCACACTTTAGCTACTTGACTTTCTACTACATGTCCAGGACTTGCATCATTTCTAGACCAATCTGTTTTCTGAGATCAAATTCTTCAGTTTTATTAGGCTCGGGTGACTTAGATTGGCTATTAAGATACGCCTTCACCACTAGTCATTATTTGTGCTACAATGCTAAACTAAGAAAATAAGCTGTCCTTCTATATTTTTATGTAAGCTGGGACATCTTGACCTCTGGCCAAATGGTCCTCTGTCTAAGTTTTCTCACCATTACAGAAACGACTTTTGTAACTGTGTATTTCAGCCTGCCTAGACATTTTGCATTTATTGTTCTAACAAAAGTATTCAACTAAATGTCATGTTTTTCCTGCTTTTTATGGTAATAAAAATATAATGGTCTTTGGATTGTATAAAGTTATTCCATTACTTGTTCCACATTATTATATGTGGGTACTATCTCACAGCATAACTTCTTGATTCTTCCTGTCCAGAAAGAAAAGCTAAATTGGCTTCTTTCAAAACAGGGAGAATAAGAAACTGTGAAAAAGCTAGGTGATAGCATATATTTGATGCTGCTGGTGGTTTATAAGCATCTGAACCCTCTTGAACACAGGGGATGAAGATAAACTAAAGCAGTTTCCTGGCTTACAGCAAGCTTCTTTCCAGCAGTCCTCTAACTCACTCTCCGTATTTCTAAACTTATATTGATTCTTTCTTCCAACCTCAGTTCAGGCCTCTCTGTTCTCCACCTCAGTTTGCATCATACACGTCAAATATCCTTCACAGAGGATACGCTACCTACTGAATGCCGTTACACCTTCTTCTCTTTTGGGCAAAATATGTGTTTAATTGTCTTCTATGGCTATTTTACATGGAAAGCTATGATTTAGTAAAGTTTGCCTTAGCCTTTTAATCTTATGTACTTCATTATTTATACAGCAAAAGACTCTAATCTAGAAAAGTTAATAGACATAGTTCTAACTCCTCTGTCTTGTCAAATAAACACTGTTTTTTGACTGAACGATATTTCTCAAGCACAACATCATATTGAGAAATCTTTTTTTTCTGTAAACTTACAGGCAAATGCCAAGTGTTTCTAGGAGGTATCAGATAAAGCTTTTACTTTCCAGCAAAACTGTATGCTGTTGAACTCAAAATAGGTGTTGTGTTTCATGGAAAATATCAAATGTGAGGGAACCAATGAATGTAAAGGAACTAATGATAAAATTGGTATACCGCAAATCACTCCACCTGGGATATCTGTTAGAATGGCTATCTCAGTCAAGCTCACCAAAGCCCAGTAATGCAGCTGACTGATGCTAACAGCGTGTTCAAAAGAAATCACAGCTACTTCATGCTTCACTTCATACCATTAAAGCACAGAAGTCTCAGCTTCACAAGGGCGTGGCGCAGCAGAACCTGACTCCAGATAAATTGAATGCACAATGCAATTGATATATCATCTGGGAATGCCTGACAGCCTTATCTGGGGCATCAGATTTTGATGAAGTTCAGTGACAGTCGGTTTGACTGATTAAGCACAGCTTCACCTATGCCTGCGTTTCAATTTTCCATATGCATGAATCTGGGAGCATTCCATTCTACTATTGTCTACCATCTGTATCTCTTCCAGGATGCCTCTTTACATGTCTGGTATATAAAGTCACCTAATTTCCACATGGCAGTCCAGAAAGGATGTGGATCAACAGGAGAAAGTTCAGGGAATGGGCTAGTAAAAAGACAAACAACATTTATGTGAAGAAAGAAAAAAAAATGGAGTTGTTTTCTTTATAGAGGGAAGACTAGAGAGATGTGTATTGGCTTTTCAAATATGTAAGAGATAGCCATAAAAAAACAAAGGGAATAAACTCCTTTCTATGCCTACCATAAGTAAAACCAGTATTAGTGTTTTAAATTCAGCAGCAGAGATTTTGTTCAATATTGGGAAAGGAAAGCTTCCTGGTAATATGGACAATGAAGCACAGGAATAAGTTATCAATCAAAGTTGGTAGAATCTTCACCACAGAAGATTTTAGGATTTGTTGGATAGGCTCCTTTCACAAATTAAATCCATTTCATGTACACCTGCTTCATGTTTACCTTCATGGATACTGATCCTTTGCAACCCCTTTTTCTATGATCAAGTCCTCCCTTTAAGGCGAGTTCAGAGAGGTTTTTCAGGCAGCCCTATCCACTTCAGAAGGCACTTAGACATCTGTCTATGACTTTTGATGTACTTCCAACTTTAACATTTTCAGATAATACAAAGAAGCATTTCAGTCGAAGATTCATTGTTTGATGTTTAAGTCATGGATTTTTCTATGGCTCTGAAATGCAATTGCAGCCTCTCCAATACACGGTATTTTTTCTCTCTAGTCATTTCCATTGATTGGGTAGAAAAGATAGCTACAGAGTTGCAGCTAATGACTCTATTTTGCTACACAGACACCAAATCTAGGAGGGGTTGTGTGGTAAGTGGAATTTAGCACTCTTTATTAGTGTCAGGCCACAGAATTTGATTATGCCCATTTATTTATTATACTTATCTTGCTTGCCAGATTTTTTTGCTGCACGAGATTCAAATGTATCTCTACTGGAAGTCTTATGAGAGACAATATTGATAGAAAATTAAATAACTGTTTATGGACTTTTCTGATATGAAAATCCCAAGCTGCCAAGATTCATCTGAATCAGTTCTGGGAAAAGAGCAAGGCTGCAGTAATATTCTATTTTTCCAGTTAACTTGCTGACTTATTTCATTAACATAACAATTTGCTCTAGACCTCTGAATGATGACTGTAAAGTACAATCAGCCATCAGCTCTATCAACGTCAGTGAAACTGTATTTTCACTGAAGGGCAGAAGAACGCTCCATTACAGAAAAGGAAGTATTCTGCAGTATATAGTACAGTATACATAGCTTATTAAAATGTTTCAGTCCATATACAATTTAAAAATCATCCTAATTGTCCAGCCTCTCTTTTCACCCCTGGAAGCCATCTGCAGTTCTCTGCTCCTCATGGTATGGTGGAAGTACAGTGTAACTTTACCTACTTAAGCTCCATTTTCTTCCCAATTCTGAGAAGATCTGAGAAACTTAGAAGATTTGAAGTTATTGAAGATATAAGAAAAGGGCATTAGTATAATTTTTAGCACTGAATGGCGAGCTCGGAACAAATATTTCAGTATCCTCTATAAAAAAAAACCAACACATAAGATACACAGCTGAAAATACAGAACGTGAAATGCAAGTCGCTTAAGACTTATTGTAGATTCTGCTTCTACAAAATGCACCAATTAGTCAAGGATTGATTTTCTGGGGCAAGCAGCTCTACAGGAGATGTTTCCTGAATGATCAATATATTATTGCTTTTTCAGTGAGTGATGAAGCTCGCCTTCCTGACAGAGCATTATCGGTTGACCTGTAAACACATCTTCCCTGTTCTCCAAATGGAGAAGGGCCACGAGCAGTGGACATCTGTGACACAAATGCAATACACAATGGCATTGCCATTATCACATGATCCCTAGTGGCTGGATTATTTATGTATGCCACTGGCACAAGTGACTGGAAAAGAAACACCTCAGATTATGCTCTTTTCTAAAAGCACACGCTTCCCGTTTCCTGGCACATTTCCCTGACTTTTGACACTGTAATCATGAAGTACAGTTGAAGGATAGAGCCCATCTCCCTGCTTAGTCATTCTCTGTCCCTCAAAGGCACATAAATTTGTCACCTGCCCTTAAAAGCCTCCAGAAAAGGAGATTATGCCCTCCCTGTGGGTAGTCTTTTCCTATTTTTCATTCATGAGCGAATTAATTTGACTGTCTAAGAATAACTATACCAGGTCAACTCAAGGGTCCTTGTAGTCCAGAATTTTATCTCCAACAGCTATAAACAGATGAGTGTAATAGCAGGACAAACACATAGTAGCACTTCTTCTTCAGACTACACTCAGTAAATTCTCTTAGGAAATCACTGAGCCAGAGCTGCTCAATGTTTTTTCATAATACACAACTTAAAACTCACCTGCAAAGGGTAGATGCTATCTGGAACAAGGAAAGTCTACACTGAAGAATTATACAGCCGCAGAGTTAATTCAAGATTCAGTGTTGCAGTTTCTATTGTAGACAATATCACTTTAAATGCTTCAAAGGCATTCAATTAAGTTTCAGATTATATACCCCATTTTACCTATCTCCACCACTATCACTTGCTACCGTGGCTCTTAATAGACTTCAGGGTGCTCTGAACTGGCGTCAGGAAAATGTTCAAGTCCTCACTTTTGGAAACTGCTACATAGCAATAGTAGTAAATAGTCAATAAAAAGTTTTTACAATAGGATTCCATTCCCTCCTCTGCTTGAAAAAGTTTCTATTCCTCTTCTTTTTTTCCCAAATGGTTATCTAAAACTAGTGACTTTGTTTCAGGAATATTTTCAGTTTCAAGTAGGCAAGAAGGATTTTGTAAAAAAAAAAAAAAAATTGGAAAGTTATGATTTCAACAAAGAAACTCTTGCAAAAATTGTGTGCTTTTTTCTAATCTTTTGAAAGAAAACCATTTTAATTTTTTTTTCTTTTTAGGAATTTTCCTCTTCCTGTCCCCTTTCTTCATATATTGCTTTTGCTTCAAACAATATACAAAGGAAAAAGCTAACAGTGTTTGCCACATGTAAGATGATATGCATCGTTAATGAAAGAAATATACATGAATAAAACAGGTGTTAAACGTAAGAAAAAACGTTGCATTTATTAAAATTATTGCTTATGTGCCTTTTAAAAATCATTATTTAATTAACATTGATCTAACATCCTCATTTTGCAGATGCACCTCATCATACCTGTGATTTTCCTCTTTATTTTGATTTGCCTGATTAACCTCTGCCTCTTGTAAAGATTAACTGCTTTAGATGGCTATATTCTGCAGCAAACAAGAAGCCAGGAATATCTCAGATCTGTTAGATGATGCAGCAGTCTAATGTTTTCTCTAACTTCAACATAAAGATTCCTGCATGCTAATTCTTAGATTTTGGAGCATCTCTGCAGCACACTCTGAAGGTATTAAAATGGTATCACACAGTTTTTCTTGTTAGCTAATGGATAGGCAGCTGAAGCTACTAAGGAGATAATAACATGGAATAGGGTCTATTTAGTACAACCGGCCTGTTGTTAATTTACTAGGCATATTTCCTCGACATGAAAAATGTTAGCTACAATGGAGACAATATAGATATTCATTCATTTCCACATGTGGGCTTATGCTGTCTGAAGACCTTTGGGTAGTGACATACTTCAGATAGGCAGCTGCATAAATTACCAGTTCACTTAGACTGCCGAAAGACAAATTGAAAAAAAAACCCTTGAGTTCCCCGCTTTGTAAAATACCCAAGTGAATGAAACACCAGGGCAAATTTTGGAATGCTCTGGGGTGAGAGCTGGTAACCAAGCCAAGTTGCCAGCAGTGGTTTCAGCAAAGTTATTTTAAACTTCTTTGGATGTTTTCTGTTTCTTCCTCTCCTAGCATGGCTCCCCTTGGATGGCTTCAGTTAACAAACTGGGATTTAGATTTTGAGGAAAAAATGAGGAAAAGTGAAATAATAAGGAAATTTTAGTTTTGTTGCTTAAGAAAATCCTGGCAAATATTTGAAGAAAAAGAATACTGGGAGGTAACTGAAATCCTTAAGACCCCTTTGATTAGATGCAGGCGTGTAGCTCTGAACAACCAACTTAGGAAGTTTCTTGCCATTTCACTAATTAAAAACACGGAAAAATAGGTTATCTTTTCATATCAAATACACACAGTAGAACTAAATACAATACACAAATATCATCATATGTTATGTTATTTACAAAAAATAAACTGAAATCATGAAAAGGCCTTTGCATTACACAGGAACCTATGCCAAATTAAAAACCTGACTGAAACTCTCCACTGAATAAAGGGTAAGGACATAAATACTATGTTTAACTAGAGCTATAGAGAACAGCTTCAGAATACGAACCCGCTTAGCTTTCCTCTCCTGGAATACCCAAGGGCTTCATAGCTGTAAGGTAGTATATCCAGGGGAAAAAAAACTTACATTTTTTAGGGCTCTAGAGAGAAAATAAAGGGCACATGCCTTTGCAAAGCTCCAGTAATGGTATTTTGATTAGAGGAAGGTTTCTTTCTAAGGAAGTTATTAGCTACAGGAGTTTAACAATGCTATTTTAAGATACAGGAGTAAAGCAGTTGCACTTCAGTGAGCATTAGGAAATTATTTCTGGCTGCTTTTAAAGGTGTGTAGAGGGGTTAATTGGCTTTCTGCAAAAATGCAGAAGGATATGCTGACAAGCTCAAGTATTATTTTGAAGACCAGATAAGGAAATACACAGGCATGCATACAGTTTGTGGAAGTACTGTCAGCAAAACTGACTGTACATTCACGAGGTGTCCAAAATCCTGTAAAAACACCATACAAACCTTAAAGGAGGAAAAGACAGCTTGATGATAGCGGCTTGCTCATTTTATGGGTACACTGAAGGAATCATAGAATCGTAGAATGGTTTGGGATGGAAGGGACCTAAAGATCATCTAGTTCCAACCCCCTGCCATGGGCAGAACCTGGTTGCTCAAAGCCCCATCCACCCTGGTCTTGAACACCTCCAGGGATGGGGCAGCCACAACTTCCCTGGAAAACTTGTTCCAGTGTCTCACCGCAGTAAAAATTTCATCCTAATATCTAATCTAAATCTACCTTCTTTCAGTTTAAAACCATTACCCCTTGTCCCATCACTACACCTTCTGATAAAGAGTCCCACCCCATCTTTCCTGTAGGCCCCCTTTAGGGACTGGAAGACTGCTATAAGGTCTCCTTGGAGCCTTCTCTTCTCCAGGCTGAACAACCCCAACTCTCTCAGCCTGTCCTTATAGCAGAGGTGCTGCAGCCCTCTGATCATCTTCATGGTCCTCCTATGGACCCGTTCCAACAAGTCCATGTCCTTCTTGTGCTGAGAGAACTGGGATGTTCCTCCAAAGAAAGCTTGGAAGAGTGCCAGAGGTTTTTTCTGACCAACTCAAAGAGCAACATAAAGAGAAAACCAACAACCACATGCATTTTTACAGGTTTGCCATTTTTCAGCAGATACCTGGGATGGGAGCTTCTGAGCTCCAATCACTATTGAGCTTCTTCAGTCAGCCTGGATGCTTTAGGATATAAGAATTAGTAAGTTTGTCAGTGCTTTTTTTAGTTCTGGACCATGTCAGTCCTAAACCCATCATGTGAAAGGGGCCTAGTACAAAATAGGTCTAACAGCAGCTCTTTAAGACCTACTTGGTGGACAGTGAAGGTGCAGCAAGTCTGGCGACTTTCTGTGCACGCAAGATTTCTGCACCAGGCTCCAAAAGCCCTGTAACCCTCACTGACAGTGTCAGCCCCACCACCAGTTTGTCATTGCAGAGGGAGATTCACCCAGATATACATGCACTAAGGATATGATTCCTGCTCCTTCTGCCACACTGAGAGGACAAAATGGCAATGTCAGTGATGGATTATCTTTCCCACAAGAATAGACAGACCAAGACAGCATTCTTGGCATTCCAGTAAAAGAAGGCGCACACAGCGTATCACGCACTGATACTCAAGTCCAATAAGCCTCTCTTTCTTGCATTTATCTAAGTACATCATCATTTCTGCTCTCTGTACTTCTGTAAGTGTTAAGGTTGGTACTAGATGATCTTTAAGGCCCCTTCCAACTCTAAACCGTTCTATGATTCTATGATTCCACAAGCTCCCCGCATTCATACTGGCACTGTTTTTGTACCCACTGTGTCTGATGCCATCAGTCAAATGTGCAGTAGAGAGTCTCCTTGTTTTGAACTCTTTCCCTTACACCCATTTTAAGCCCAGGAAGGGATGACCAGGCCTCGGGATTCCTGCTTCAAATTATACAGCTTACTTTAAATAAGCTGGCAGTAAAGTCCTGGACATACCCTTCAGCAACACACATTGCTGCAGAAAGGACTGCACCCATTTAAAACTGTGAGTGAAAACAGATCTCAGATACTTGGTTTCATGAACAAAACCATCATCATTTATTGTCTTCTGGCACTTTTGAGTCAATGTGCATAGCTGACCACTAGAGATGCATGAGGGCAGATGATGGCACTTGATTAGGAGTGTGAATTGATTACAGAAATGTAACCCAACCATCTGATACCAAGGAAGGCTTAAAAATATTGTAAACAAAAAATATCACGTTTAGTCAGACTACTGAGAGAAAAACACTACAGAATGAAGATGCTGGTTGAAACGACCTAAGATTTAAGCACTGAGAAACCCTTAATTTCCATTTAATTTTTTGTAGAAATCATGCTGAATAGTGAACCGAAACTACTTAAAAAGAAGCATAAAAAGGTAGTTGTTTATTGTGACACTCAAGGCAAAAATAGGAAAATAACAAAAGAAAGCAGAAATACAGACAACAGGTAAATCCAGGGTCTGGCCCTCTTAGGGAAGCTGATTGATATTTTTCACCCCTATTTTGGCAGGAAAAAGTCCTTTTCATTATATATGGCAACACTGGCACTTTACTGTCCCTAAATTCTTACCAGACAGTGTGCCCCACTGCCCAGAGAAGAAAAAACACTGATTAAAAAACAAATTTAGCCCAGTGAGAACTTCTTCCCACTCTTGCTACCCTTTCTAAAAAGAGGCAAGTACCATATCTTTGCAAAGTTCACAAAGGACTGATATCACTACCACTATTCATTTCAGACAGCTACTGTAATGACAAGTATAAATATCCTGCAAGAAAAGGATGTTAGCAGCATGATATATTATATTTGAAAAATTTTTTGAGATCGACCTGGCTTTCAGTTAGTGACAACTTTAATCATAATGGAGACTTTGTGACAGGGTCTTCAAACTTAAACTGCTCATGAGACACTCACATTAATCCTGGAGAGAAAAGGCCATTAGTCCTGTTCTTCAAAAAAGTTATCAAACCTAACCAAACTCTTATCTAACTTAGAAAAAACATCCTAGCCAACCCTAATAATGGGAAGGATAACCTCACCCAGCCTACAATTTACAGGAAAACATGTGAATTTCCTAATGTAGAGGTCTAATCCCACAAAAAATCCCAGCTTCTTTGTTTCACTGATTTCACTCCGGTTATGCAATTCTACATTTGAAGCCGTATTGCTGTTAAAAATGAATTGCTCATTTGTTCCTTAGTAGTTTCACTTTTTGGCTCTCCTCCTAACACAGAACTGCAATTTGCAGACTACAAACACTGCACAGGGAAGTTTCATTCTAAATGAAACAAACTGTTTCACCATTATTATTTAAAAAACACCCAAGAAAATGTATGCATATGATGTATATAACAAAATTTAAAACCTGAATTTATACTGTGGCATCAGACCACACCATCTTAAGATTTCTTCATATCGTCTGTGGGCTTTGGCAACTACCCTAAAATAAGTCCTAAACAAAGAGGTGTAGCTTTACTTTCATTACAGTTTGAGATTTGTCACTGACTTTAATAAAAGCAAGACTCAAGTCTATAAACATATTCCATATTCCATATTCCAAAAGTCATGGCAGTCTGGTGAAGTCCCCACTGACTGGGAAAGGGGAAACATAATCCCCATTTTCAAAAAGGGAAAGAAGGAGGAACCTGGGATCTATAGGCCAGTCAGTCTCACCTCCGTGCCTGGTAAGATTATGGAGCACATCCTCCTGGAGGCACTGCTGAGGCAGAAGAAGAACGAAGAGGTGCTTGGGTACAATCAACACGGCTTCCCCAAGGGCAAATCGTGCCTGACAAACCTGGTGGCCTTCTATGAGAAGGTCACAACATCAATAGACAAGGGGAGAGCAACGGACATCATTTACCTGGACCTGAGCAAAGCTTTTGACACTGTCCCGCATGACATCCTGGTCTCCAAGCTGATAAAATGTGGGTTTGATGGACTGACAATTCAGTGGATAAAGAACTGGCTTGACGGCCGCACCCAAAGAGTGGCTGTCAATGGGTCCATGTCCAAGTGGAGGCCAGTGACAAGTGGAGTCCCTCAAGGATCAGTACTGGGACCGGTCTTGTTTAACATCTTCATCAGCAACATGGACAGTGGCATAGAGTGCACCCTCAGCAAGTTTGCCAACGACACAAGCTGTGTGGGGCGGCTGACACACTGGAGGGAAGGGATGCCATCCAGAGGGACCTTGGCAGGCGGGAGAGGTGGGCCCATGCCAACCTCATGAAGTTCAACAAGACCAAGTGCAGGGTCCTCCACGTGGGTCGGGGCAATCCCAAGTACCGATATAGGCTGGGCAGTGACTGGCTTGAGAGCAGCCCTGAAGAAAAGGACTTGAGGGTGCTGGTGGATGAGAGGCTCAACATGAGCCGTCAGTGTGCACTAGCAGCCCAGAAAGCCGGGCGGCATCAGGAGAAGCGTGGCCAGCAGGTTGAGGGAGGTGATTCTGCCCCTCTACTCTGCTCTGGTGAGACCCTACCTGGAGTACTGCGTCCAGTTCTGGAGCCCCTACTACAAGAGAGATATGGACGTGTTGGAATGTGTCCAGAGAAGGGCCACAAGGATGATCAGAGGGCTGGAGCACCTCTCCTATGAGGACAGATTGAGAGAGTTGGGGTTGTTCAGTCTGGAGAAAAAAAGGCTCTGAGGAGACCTTATAATGGCCTACCAGTATCTTAAGGGGGCCTACAAGAAAGCTGGTGAGGGACTTTTTAGGATGTTGGGTAATGGTAGGACTAGAGGGAATGGATTAAAACTAGAGATGGGACGATTCAGACTGGACGTTAGGAAGAAGTTCTTCACCATGAGGGTGGTGAGACACTGGAACAGGTTGCCCAGGGAGGTGGTGGAAGCCCTGGAAGGCCAGGCTGGAAGGCCAGGCTGGATGGGGCTCTGAGCAACCTGGTTTAGTGGGAGGTGTCCCTGCCTATGGCAGGGAGGTTGGAACTAGATGATCTTTAAGGTCCCTTCCAACCCTAACAATTCTATGATTCTATGATCCTGTTCAAACAGAATGCAATGATGATTCTATGATTCTGTTCAAACTGAAGACAGACATCTAACCAGACATCTAACCATGTAACTGACTCATCTCAAATAAATGGTACATGATTTAGAAACTAAGCATCATTTGTCTTCACACCCTTACTTGAAAATATTGCAATTCAAAGAGCTTTTATCCAAATATCAGTGCTCTGGAAATTATCATGAAAAGTATTCGGAAAGCATGACATCAAAATACATGTTTAAAGGTCAACAGAAATCTTCTATGGAAGCTATACCGAGCAGCAGTTTTGCGGACAGGTTTATCATTTCATAGTTGCCTATTACATTTAAAGGACCAGATCCAGGCAAGAATGCTAGCAACAAAAAAAAAAAAAAAAAGAAAAAAAAAAAGTAAAAAAGGTCTTAATGCAACAATGCTACAATACTACCAGACATTACCAAGGCAGTGTGTGAAGAAAGATTAAATTCAGGAATACTATTGCTGCCCTAATGGTCCAGTGGATAGGATACACAACTGTAAATTCCTCCAAGGAGAGAAAACAGGAAGCCGCTCAGACATCAGGTTTTAGTCTGATGTTTAACTAAAAGGAGTTCAGACACTATTGGGACAAGGATAGCACATGAATATACACAGAATTAAAAGTCAAATATTGAGGGGTTTTTGCCTGAATCATTTGAAAAATGAGTAAGACTATTCAAAGCTCTTATAAGTACTAAGGCACAAATTCTGTCCAGGAAGGGAGCAAGTTCTCATCTTCCTGGTTTGAAGTTTTATGACAGTGACTTTTACAGGAGCACAGAGCAACTGGAAAGCAATTCCCTGAGCCTAGGTAGATTTGCTGACCTAAAATAGAATAGGATCTCATTTATAAAATAGACTGATGTCTGAATACCTGTCAACAATCTGCAGAGACAACTAAGTCACATTGATGTATATTGCTGAATGATGGGTAGAAAGAGGAAAAAAAAGGGTGAAGGTAGGGGGAACTTGGTTGTCTGAGCGAGACAGTGGTGGAGGCGGGATAGGGTAGACTGTGTAGTAGAAGAAAAGGATGTCATGTCACAGCATAGCGGGCAATATTCTGATTTAAGACTCTTCCCCTTCTGCTGACTTCTCTTATATTTCGTACACAGAGGAGTCTTTGGTCATAGTATCCTAGGGTATTTTAGAAACCAAACACACACATTAGTTAGAAAACAGGTACAAGAACAGCACAATATTCCTTGACCTAATGTGATTACAGTGCTCATTTCTGACCTCACAGCACCATTCATGTCCTTCAGACCATTGGCCTGGAACACTGCAATGCTTTCTGTATTATATCACAGACATAAAACACTGCAGTCCTTTAACATAACTACCCTTCAAATTATTTTGGGGTGAATTCAAGGCAGTGAATCTGATTAGCCAATCTGCTGTTGGTCTAGGCTGTTCAACAGACCCTTTCAGCTATGCCTGTCTCATTTTCTGCCTCCTCCCTTTGTTCCAATGCATGATTCAGTTATTCAGGAAGAATTTTGTAGGTACAATTGCTATGCTGTCGCTATGACTGCAGAAGCAGTCTTTCTTTTCTAGCTTGATCACTTTCTCCCTCTGCTCTACTGTCCTCTACATAGTGGTAAGAGTACAAATGAGTGAAAAAACAAGACCTGTTTCACTGAAACAATTTTAATTTGAGGACTACCTTATATGTTTACGTGAATGAAACTGAAAATTGAATAAAACTGAGTGTGTTTTATTCTAAAGAGTGAGTCCAGAAAAGAACACAGGGGATGATTTTCCAGTTGACATAGCAAGCCAGAGCCAGAGTAAAGACAGGATGCAAACCTTCACACAACTCAGGGAATGATTTTCTCTTTTCCTGTCTGCAAAATCAAATGAACAACCGCAACAAAAACATAAGGTCTTTTGCTTTCTCTCAAATTGAATTCTTGCAATAATGAACCATTTTTGAAAGTGTTAACACAGGTTTCTATTGCAGTTGTTAGATAACGCTCTCTCCCCCCGGACATGCATTCCAATGTGGCACATGAGAAGCAGGCAAAGATATAAGAGCATATATTGTAAGGATACAGTTGATGGGGATGTAAAGGCAGAGGCATTTTCATGTGATCTCAGGAGTAGCACCAACATCGCTTACTGGAATATAAACAGATATCTTCTGTAATAATAATAAAAGTTCAAGATGTTTCTATTCTAAAAAAACAAATATGCAAGATGGAATTTCCTCATGTATAACATCTGGTAAAAATAACCACCGAGCTCTTCTGTTGCCAGGCAGCACAGAACACATCAAAAAGGTCCAAGAGTACAGTCCTTGCACAACCCAGTTCCTGAAGCAGTAGGATCAAGGCAAGGACCAACGGTCAAACTGAGCTTTACAAACATTTCTCCTGTTAAAAGCAAGTAGCTGGCTATGCACCACAGCATCATCCCTACTAGTGACTCCATTCACAAAATGATGAAGTATCCCAACAGCCCAGCAAAATACCAGATAAAGAAGTTTGCAAGAGTACTTTATCTAACATTAAAAAAGAACCTCCCAATCCCAACCAAAGCACTTAGCAACCTCAAGAATCTTTCATAATGTAAATATTCCAGACAGTACCACTGCAAATGCATTTTCAAAGAATAATATAACTCTGGTTTTGCAGCAAAGAGGACTCTGGCAAGTAACTTACAGTTCCTGCAGTGCTCCATAGTCTGTGTCCCTCTTAAGTAATAGCAATATAACATGTTCGTTCTTTCCTATGTTCCACTGTCTACTGAAAGTGAAGAAGTCTATAATATAGCAGCTATTAGAGATCTACAAATTTTACAATATATATTCTAGGAGGTCAGGTTTTACCACTGCTCTAGTGCAATACTAACTTGAATAAAAACAAATTTTTTGTTATGATTCATGATATTGTTTCACAGCAGCAAGGGTCAGTTTTATACTTTCAGCTGTGTTGTGTGAAATTGCTTTTTTTGTTTGCTTTGTTTTGTTTTTGTATTTTTTTAGGACACTAGGAAGTTTCAAAAGCTCTAACAGAAATGAACAGTCGCTTAGCTATTCAAGACTGACCATCCGACCACGTGATCTTCAAGACTAGAAACAGAAAGGCATCACAGCTCGGGGTATCCATGTAGGATTCAAAACATCCTGAAGATACAAGGATGAAGCACCTTTTATTTTAGTGAGGGACTGGCAGTTAATATTAAAAGAAAAAGCTCTAATAGGCATGTTCTTTCACGTTACCTGAACTGAAGGCAAATGATGACCTTGCCTTAGGACATGGATAACATTCTTTTTTTCTAAGATGAAAATAAAGATCGTATTGCCAGCTTTTCTATCCAGAAGAGAATGAACAGTAACTGCTGAAATCCTTCCCGGTCTACACATGTGAAATAAAGTAGTCAGGAAGCAGTCAATGATAAAGCCTTTCAGAGAAGCTACCAGCAAATGAAATATGTGGGAAAGAAAGAAGTGGGCCTGTGATTTCTCATCCATTCAGCGTTCTAAATGTGTAGGCTGCTGTTTAAGGTAGAATTGAGATAAATAGATACTTAAGAATCAACTTCCTAGCCATGTCCATTTTGAAGACCAGTCTTCAGACCAAAACCAAGGATAAGAAAACTGAAATAGCTGCTTACAGAACCAAGATATCACCCTGCTTCAGCCTCACAGAATCACAGAACTGTTGGGGGTTGGAAGGGACCTCTGGAGATCACCTAGTCCAACCCCCCTGCCACAGCAGCGTCACCCAGAGCAGGTGGCACAGGAACGCGTCCAGGCGGGTTTGGAATGTCTCCAGAGAAGGAGATTCCACCACATCTCTGGGCAGCCTGTTGCAGTGCTCTGTCACCCTCAAGGAAAAGAAGTTTTTCCTTATGTTCAGATGGAATTTCCTGTGTTCCAGTTTGTGCCCGTTGCCCCTTGTCCTGTCACTGGGCACCACTGAAAAGAGCCTGGCCCCATCCTCTTGACACCTGCCCTTTAGATACTGATAAAGCATTGATAAGGTTCCCTCTCAGGTCTTCTCTTCTCCAGGCTAAAGAGACCTCGGTCTCTCAGCCTTTCTTCATAAGAGAGCTGCTCCAGTCCCTTGATCATCTTTGTAGCCCTCCTCTGGACTCTCTCCAGTAGTTCACTATCCTTCTTGAACTGGGGAGCCCAGAACTGGAAACAGTACTCCAGATGTGGCCTCCCCAGGGCAGAGTAGAGGGGGAGGATGACCTCCCTCGACCTGCTGGCCACACTCTTTTTAATGCACCTGAGGATACCATTGGCCTTCTTGGCCACAAGGGCACATTGTTGCGTCACGGTCAACTTGTCCGCCAAGACTCCCAGGTCTCTCTCTGCAGAGCTGCCTTCCAGCAGGTCAGGCCCCAACCTGTACTGGTGCATGGCGTTGTACCAGTGCAGGACCCTCCACTTGCCCTTGTTGAACTTCATTAGGTTCCTGTCAGCCCAACTCTCCAGCCTGTCCAGGTCTGGCTGTACGGCGGCACAGCCTTCTGGTGTATCAGCCACCCCTCCCAGCTTTGTAGTGTCAGCAAACCTGCTGAGGGTGCAAGTCCCTTCATCCAGGTCATTGATGAATATATTGAACAAGACTGGACGCAGTACTGACCCCTGGGGAACACCGCAAGTTGCAGGCCTCCAACTGAACTCTGCACTGCTGATCACAACCCTCTGAGCTCTGCCATTCAGCCAGTTCTCAATCCACTGGTTCTCTTGTACTTTTCTTGAGACAATGTGTAAGAGAAAAGGCATAAGTATGAGACACCTATGCAAATGGCTCTCACTCTGTGCTCCCTCTAGGTACACTAAGGGACATCACCACAGCTCGCTTCCTGCTAACGGATTTAATGTGTTGGCTACAACTAGCTGACCTGAGCTGCACCCCGCCACCATGCTGCACCTTTCCATCAGGTAAAAGGAGCAAGAGAAGAGGCTGTGGCACTGCACTTCAGCTACAGATTTACAGTCCAACAGGATCCTGTTAAAACGTACACTGCCCTGTCCTGTTAAAGAGACACTGTGACCCCAGTACTCTAATACCATTTTCCATTTAAGCTTATACATGACTTGATTTCCATCAGCCTGGAGTAACCTCAGAGTGGCACTAGAACCTGCTGAGCCAGGAGCTTGCTGATGGCCAGGGTGTCGTGCTGGAGAGTGATTAGTTTTATCTGTAGAAAAGTAGTTCTGCAGCAAGGAGGAAATTCTCCCTTTGTTCGTCCACACCACATGGTGACTGAAGAAAGTTACTTGGTTTGTCACTTCCTTAGCCTACATAAGTGCAAGATTCCCCAGTCATTACCACATCCTAAATCTCCAACCATGTGAAAAGTTTTGATTTTTTTTTCCATAGAGAAAAGATAAACCCCGCACCGTACCCTGCACCATCCTATGTTACAAAGCCATTTTGAGGAAGTTCCAGCACCATTTCTTGTCATGCACTCATCTATGCAAAATTTTCTTTTGGATTTAAACTTCCTTTGAAAGCATATTTTTTTTCTTCTTTTAAGGAAAGAGGTATTTAAAGGACCAAATGAAAATGTAGAAATGTAGAATGTACAATCCTTTTAGATCAGTACTCTCAGTGCTGGCCAAAGTCCAATCAGATTTAGAGAGACATTTGCTGCCCTTTTTTGCATCTAGGAAATACAGAGAAACTCCACGAATATCAAGAGATTTCTTCTGGAAAGAAAAAAATGTCATTTAGTCACTAGGCCTCATTTTGTTTTGTGCATGTCTCTGTTATGTATGGTCCCTCCCAGGCTGCCTACCCAAACTATCCACTGGAGCAGCAAGGGCATTACAATATTAAAATGCTGGGTCTTTGTATGTTCCCTCTGTGATTTTGGGTGTGTCCCTGCTCATCCCATTGATAATTCCCCCACACTATTTAGACTGTAAGTCCTCTTCTAAAAGGTCCCATCCCATGATACATTTGCACAAGGTCCAGTCCAGCAGAACTCCATCTCTGCAAAATGATGACAATTACCTCTCTGACTGAAGAATTTAAGCATCTGCTTTCAAGATACACAAGCCAGAGTTCAGCTTTCATGCTACTGATGATGTCAGAGTGGAAGAACAGAGGTATTTTTTTAACATAAGTTAAAAGTGGAATGCTAGGCTGAAACAAGGAAATGGCATCCTAGTAGGCTCCTCATAGGAGGAATACTCCAAGTAAGCTATAGTACTGCTGTATCTCCCACTCAGTAGGTGTCACGGGGGATGAAAGAAGGCATAAGAAGGAAGGAAAGAGAGAATGGGGGTGAAGAAAGTTGAACAGAATCTCTGATATTCAGTGTATGAGATTTAATGAGCATCAGTGTAATTGGTAGGTTGCATGTCACCAGATGCTGTAAAACTAGGACTATTGTTTTCATTAGTTTAGGCCAATATAACTCGATTGAATGTGTATCATTGTCTCTTTCCACAAGCTGAGGCCCTGACCTGACCTTACCTAACCAGACCAGAAAAAAAGCTGTAAGAAGAATTTAACTCTCAAAGAATGAATTTACAGATTTAAATGCATTACATAGGCATATCTTTGCACACATATGAATTCAGCGGGCCTGATTCCTCACTTTCTCAAATTGCAAATGCTGTAGCTGCACTTACATAAAGCAAGTATAAGTCGAAATTAGAAAAATCAAACCCGTGATGTTCATTTTACAGTTGTATTTCTTTTTGCTGACTTCCTTTAAAGCAAAGCGGCTCTGCCAGTGTATGGTCTGGGGTCATAGAAGTTAAATAAATAGGAGGCGAATATGCTGAGATTAGTTGGCAGTCTGTGGTTGCCATCTGGTGGCTAAATGTAAATAGTACAGGAAAATAAGGAAATATTCCCATCTCTCGGTCATGCTTTCTTAAGAGCATTTTTAAATAACGTGTGTGTATTATCTCTATTTCCTTTTCTTTTCAGGGTTAGTTACATATATAATATATTCCAAGATTAATTACTTATATATTCATTACTTATATATGCAATTCTCAGAAATTTAATTCTTCTCTTTCACATTTTGTCTCCAGAAATCTTCAATTATTGCATTCTCCTTCACTCACCCACATGTAACTTACTCTCTGTAAACTAGCTGTAAAAAGACTTTAAAGTAGTTGCACGTAGAAGAGCAAGAGATTCTTGCATGGTCCTCATCCTTTGCCTAGTAGCACACCAACCCTACAGATATTGCCACCCCCACCACTCCTGGACCAGCACATCATAGGTCCTGTAGAATCCAGACAATATTGTTAGACAATATGAGACAGTGTTGATTGACTGTGATGTCCAGGGAGCTGATACTGCAGTGTTCAAGAGCATCAAAAGGAGGACTGATGCAATTTAACGCCATTTAATTTATATTTTCAAAACACCAATACACAAGCTTTCCATTCATTCTCCTCAGCTTCCCTATTTCTATGCTGTCTTTTCAAATAACTTTGGCTTGTTCCAACAGAAGAACAAGTTGCCATTGGCAACATTACTTTTTTAAACCCCTCTGCAGGACTATCTAAAGGATTCACTCTATGGGTTTAGAATGTAGAACACAATTTCTCCAAGGACTCAACCGAATGCTATAATAAGTCAGACTGCCTTTATTTAAGCTCTTCAAGTGAGGAAGAAATGATTATACCTTTTGGTAAAATACTCATATAAAACCTTCAGTGAGGTATGTATGGTTACAGTGCGACATTTCACAGGCATCCCTACATATGCATAGCACCAGCCCCATCTGAGGCTGTAGGTTAATTAATAATATAGCATATGAAATGTCACATACGTTCTACAGAAAACTAATGCAATTTTATTCAGATGATCATGTTCACAGTTTTGGATGCGGAAAACAGCCAACCTTTACAGCTCCTTCTTAGATTCTGTAAGTGGTTATCAATGGGTTTGTTTTAGTAGACTTTTAGCGACAAAACCTAAAGTCTACACCAATTTCACTGACCAGCAGCAGCTGCTGAAAGGCAAGAACTTACGAGTTAAATGCTGTAACGCTAAATACTTTGACAGAGCTGAATTCTGTGTCACCAGTAAGATTCAGGTAGGTCATACTCAACTGATTCCCATATGTACCTACTGCCATACATTCTTTCACTTCAGTCTTCCACTATGGAGGTGCAGGAAATGCGTTTGCTTTGCACTTCTCACATAGCAATTGAAGCACGTGCGAGGAGATCTTTTTTTGTGATAATGACATTCAGCAACGAAAATAAACCAACACATGAATGGGGCCTACCCTCTTGTGCCTGCCATTCACATACAAAGAAACAAAAAAGTAGACATGGCAGGTCTCCTCAGTCACTAATTCCATTGACCTCATACTTGAAGGTTGAGATGTAATTGTAACTGAACCACAGAGGCGTTGGAATTATAAAGGTATCTCTTAACAAGAGAAGAAGGAAAGATGTTTACAATTGAAGTAATTAATCTCATAGTGACGGAGGGAAGAAGTGGACCCAACAGATCCAATTTCATTCACCCTAGAATCTGCCAGACCCTCATTTCGATCAATTTATTTTAGTTCTTTTTTCAAGCTTCGTTAGAATCATGCATTTTTAATGTAAAAAGCCTCAGCAGAAGAGGGCTTTCCTTACACTGCTGGGTAGGACAGCCAATGTGACTGAATTCTTGAGGTGAATTTCTTTCTTCAAACAATATCAAAATCACTGACTGAACAAAGGGAAACAGATGTTAGCACTTCCTTTTCACATTGAGTTTCAGAGAACCGATGACTTCTCTTTAGAGGTCAGGGCAGGAGAGAGCATTTTTCCCCTTACACTGCAGAACTTTCACAAGAGTTATTTTAAAGTGTTGTTTATTTCTTGCCTTGCCTTTCTTCAGCTTCTGTCTTTAATCTGGACTCTGTCCTTTGCTCATATTTTCTTCTACAGCTACATATCCTTTTATTGCTCTCTCAGTTGCTTTTTTTATCAGGAGGTTGAGTGTACTTCAATTTGTCCTTCGCATGGTGATTACACAAAGTTCAGGAGTCTGATTTACTTGTGTATCATTCCAATTTCACACCAGTGCAGTTTCTTTTTAAAGAGACTAGAGAATAAGAATTCCATGGTTCGGGCCAATGCTACAGATTTGTATGCAGTACTGAAAATCAGTGAAGTATTTAGGTGTCTGTTTGGGGGACAGTTCATTTGAGCCCCTGGGATATTTTTCAATGAAACACATTTCTTGAAATATGTAGACAAATGTGGGGGGGGGGGAACCCTCCCCACTTTTTACTGACAGCAGAAATTACAATACAGTAAATGGAACTTTTCCATGGTAACATTTTTTCTACATGCACACAGTGCACAACCATCTTTGTCAGAACAACTTGCTTTTCAGTAACAGCAGTTGCAAAGACCAAGAACTAGTTAGCTTATCATCTGAAAGTCAAGTGTAGACTTAGGGAATACTACAGGCTTTGGATTCAGGGAAGTTATTGTAGTCTTGTGGTCAGGATACAGGGCTGAGAAATCAGAGACCTTCCTGTCTACTACAGTGACCTCAGAGAAGTCAGAAAGACTCTGTACTTCAGATTCAGTGAGGATTAAAAGAAGTACCCTGCATAAAGTGCTTCAAACTACCCAGGAGAAATGACGTTATCTAAGGCCAAGTATTCTAATTTCTCCATATAATAAAACAAATAAAAAAGAAATAAAAGAGTATGAAATCTCCAACCACAGAATTATCCTGAATAGGACAAAAATTGAAACAGACATTGTAAACTTCTGGAGCAAATATTTATTTCTTACATCGGACCACAAAAAATCCCACTGAGAATTATTAGCCTCTCATTTCTGAGAAAAGGAAATTCACAACAGGAAACTATTAGAAAAATAAGCTTCATATTTTGCATTACGATGCAATCACACAACAAACACAAATGTCCCTAACACTGGTGCCTATTTTTAACTTGTTTTTTTTTAAATTTAAAGTCTGCTATGTCTTGTTCACCAACAGAATTGAAATGGATCCCTGCTTCTGACTACGCATACTAAATCTCTTCCAGCTGCAACAGAAGATCTTAAAGAATAAACAGGTAGGAACAGACAAAATTGCCAAAGGACAGTGGGATTGAGCGCACCCTCAGCAGGTTTGCTGATGACACTGAGATGTGTGGAGCAGTCAACACGCTGGAGAGAAGGGATGCCATCCAGAGGGACCCGGACAGGCTTGAGAGGTGGGCCCATGCCAACCTCATGAAGTTCAACCAGGCCAAATGCAAGGGCCTGCACCTGGGTCATGGCAATCCCAGGCACAAATACAGGTTGGGCAGAGCATGGCTGGAGAGCAGCCCTGAGGAGAAGGACTTGGGGGTGTTGGTGGATGAGAAGCTCAACATGAGCAGGCAATGTGCGCTTGCAGCCCAGAAAACCAACCGCATCCTGGGCTGCATCAGAAGAAGCGTGGCCAGCAGGTCGAGGGAGGTGATTCTGCCCCTCTACTCTGCTCTGGTGAGACTCCACCTGGAGTGCTGTGTCCAGCTCTGGGGCCCCCAACACAAGAAGGACATGGACCTGTTGGAGCAGGTCCAGAGGAGGGCCACAAAGATGATCAGAGGGCTGGAGCACCTCTGCTGTGAGGAGTTGGGGTTGTTCAGCCTGGAGAAGAGAAGGCTCCGGGGAGACCTTATAGCAGCCTTCCAGTCCCTAAAGGGGGCCTACAGGAAGGATGGGGAGGGACTCTTTGTCAGGGAGTGTAGCAATAGGATGAGGGGTAACATTTTTAAACAGAAAGAGGGTAGATTTAAATGAGATATCAGGAAGAAATTCTTCACTGTGAGGGTGGCGAGGCACTGGAACAGGTTGCCCAGAGAAGCTGTGGCTGCCCCATCCCTGGAGATGTTCAAGGCCAGGCTGGATGAGGCTTTGAGCAGTCTGGTCTAATGGGAAGTGTCCCTGCCCATGGCAGGGGGACTGGAACTAGATGATCTTTGAGGTCCCTTCCAACCTAAACCATTCTATGATTCGAGGATATATAACAATGATAACATAGCAACACCACTATTCTGTAAAATTCGAAGAATACATATTGGCTAACTGTGACTCACTATCAGTAAAGAGAGTTATTTAACAGGCAATAAAATTGAAGCCTGTGTAGGTAAGCACAGAAAAAAACCTCTAATCCTTTGCTCCTTGTAGCATGCAAAAACTAGCATGTTAGTAGGCTTCAGAGCACTCCAGTGAAGCTATGAGGAAAGCAAAAATGGTCTGGATGCTCATCTTAAGGAAGTTGCAACATGACTAAATTGCAGTTTATTGATTTCTCAGAGCAGAAAGCCACATATTCTGATATCAACTATCCCGTAACACCTGAGAGGATTTCCATGTATACATCATTAATTCTGCTCTGTTCTCCTTGTTTTCCACATTGGCATCCCAGTCTTTGCTTAAACCACCAGAAGAATCTGTGCTTGCTATATGTGAAAGATATGGGAAGGAAAAAGCTGAAAACAGGCACAGAAAAAATTGCCTTTCTGTAAAAACTTGTTCTCAATCCATAGAAAAATTCAAAGCAGTTCAGCTATTGTGGAGTTAATTTTCCAGTAATAACAGGCCATTTATATTCTCATGGTGACATGAACACAGGGCAGCTTGACCTGATGTAACATTCTGTTGCCACAAAATGGGCAGACACTCCCTGGGCCACCTTTTGCCATATCTTCAGGTTGTCTGACTCCTCCACGGGCCAATTCAGCACCATAATCCAGCAGCAAACTGAAGTTGAGAGAAGTAAATAGTCTTCTGTGCCACACTGATGAAGCCTAATGAATTAGTTCATGAGCAGTTCAATGGGCATCACAACTGGGAGAGAACTCACTTGTGAAGCCAGCAGCAGGACTAAACAACAAAAGCTCCCTCATTCAGTATGGCAAGCTGTTAAACCAGTGGAGGCATCTTTACCTAGTTTTATCCTTCTGCATCTTACAACACTGGGGCTGAGAAAATCTCTATCACAATTCGGAATTACTTAGGTCTTTCCATGTGTAGCACAGATCCTTAGAGGCCTTTATACTAGTTCACAGGATCTTCCTCTCCCTTCATTTACAATGTACTACCCCAAAATGCTGTACTATTTGAATAACCAGATTCCCTTCTGCAAATAAATGGATATGCACATCTATGACTTCTGTAGAAGCTAAAATGTTCCAGCATTTCACTAGCAAGCCCCAGAAGATGGAAGCATAATTATTTCTGACAGAGTAACTAATGTCACCATTCAAGACAGAAGGGAGTTAGAAGAAGAGCGCACCTGTGCAGGTTGTTACTATGGCCAGTTCATTACCATTTTCATTAGGGCATAAGAATGGATTCCTTTGCAGAACTTTAAGAGCTGGGAGAGGAAGAACGAGTATAGACAAAGGAACTCAGAAGAGAAAAGGAGGACAAAATGAGTGAGTCATTACAGGCAGAAAGCAGCCCTGCCACTGCTGCTTTTTTTGACAGTCAACAGAGACCCAGCTGAAGGAATTTTATCACAGCAATTCAAATACTCCACAGATCTCTAAGTGCACAACATAGGGACAAGGCACAAACCCAACACAGAAAGCTAATAAACTTGACTACCAAAAATTAAAATTGGGGAGGTGCTGTTTACATTTACTTGTATCATTGCTCAGTGCTTCATGTAGGTGCAGAGGCAGCATTCTGACTTCTTTATACAGAGACCTATAGGGAGAAAGATATTAGGAAAGACCAAGTTTTGTTTCCAGTACATAAGCATATGAGAAGAGACCTCATTGCCCTCTACAACTACCTGAAAGGAGGGTGTAGAGAGGTGGGTGTTGGCCTCTTCTCCCAGGTGAATAATGACAGGACCAGAGGAAATGGTCTGAAGTTGCGCCAGGGGAGGTTTAGATTGGATATTAGGAAGAATTACTTTACTGAAAGAGTGGTCAGGCACTGGGACAGCCTGCCCAGGGAGGTGGTTGAGTCACCATCCCTAGAGGTATTTAAGAAACGTCTAGATTCGGCACTTCAGGGCATGCTCTAGTGACAGAGATTGAGGGTGGGGGTGTTTTGTGTGTGTGTGTGTGGTTGGACTCGATGATCTCAAAGGTCCTTTCCAACCATGAAGATTCTCTGATTCTATATGTGGCACTTTGCAGAATGGGATATTTCAGAAGCACTGAAGTAACGTGAAAAACAAAAGCGGCATGATTTCTAGGCCCTTGAAAAAGTTTTAGCTATGCAATTTCTATTGAAATACGAGAAGAGTATATAGTAGGGGAAAGGAAAACATGAGTTATAAACCTACTTATTATTTGCATGCCTTATATTCTATGACTAAAAAGTGGGATGTTGTTATTTTGAATAGTTTGAAAATATGGACCTAGAATAAAGTGTAAGAAAAGTTTTCTAGGTGAAAAGTCTTCTAGGTTTCATTTCCTGCTCTTCTATTGACACTTTACAACAATACATCTAATTTAATTCGCTCATGAAGCATGTAACAATAACTTCTATCAGAAACACTTCAAATTTAATTAGTGAGTGGTTCTATAGCATAATAGAGTCTTGGAACTCATGAATTTCTTTACTTTTTTCAAAATAAATGATTTAATCCTACAGAACCCTTGGCAGCTAGGCAAGTCTTTTCATTTCGCTATCTGTATCACAAATTTCTAATAGAGAAACACAGACTTTAACATTTACAAAGCAGATCACATATTAATCCACAAGCAGCTCTCCATTAGAATCATGGAATCATAGAAAAATGTTAGAAGGCACCCCAGGATGTCAATTCAGAGCAACTCCTGCTCAAAACAGAGCTAACGTCCAAGTTAGATGACATTGCACAGGGCTTTGTTCAGGCTTTTTTAAAAGCTCTAAGAATTTATATGCCACATCTTTGGCAGCCTGTTCACTAGCTTATCCACTCCTGTGCTGAAGGACCTGTAATCATGAGACTTCTTCTAGTTGTTTAAAGAAGACTTCATCCATTTGCTCATCTTGAGAGAGCAGTCAGTAGCAGCTGACCCCCATGACATCCCTTTGTTGGCCTCCCCTCGAACCCTGGCACATAAGCTCTCAGCCAGCCTGTCAGCAATTCCACAGCAGAACTCCGTGCATTGGAGCATCCACTCTTTCACAGTTAAAACTGTAACAAAGACTGGCAGCTGTAAGCAAACACACCTTTATTTGACAAGCTAGAAAAGATGTTCTCAGACACTACAATAGTGTTACCTCCATAGCAAACTGGCTGTTCCTCCGGTGGGTTGTAAGTCACATAACTGGTTTCACCTTTGCTTTATCCTCTAACCAAAAGAGTTTGAAAGCTCCTGTCCCAATCACCTATCAAACTAGTTTTGTGACTCAGAGGAATGAAAGGCTACTGCAAAAACTGCCACTGAGACAACTTTTCCCCACCCTTCCCCAAATCCCAAACCTGAGTAAATTTACAGCATGCATTTAGTAGGTACATTAAGAACCCTCCCCCAAAATATTCCTAAGCCTTATTTGCAGAAAATTAACATGACATTTTCACATGCTGGAGGACTAGCAAAGAATAAAGTAGTAATCCTGCAGTTATATCAAAAGAAAGTACCACAGAAGTTGATCTTATTGTATCTGTGTTTGAACAGCACCTTAACATACAGATAAGTTCCTCAACACCTTGCCAGTACAGATCCTACCTAAGTCACACTAAATTGGTTTCAGCTGGACCTAAGGAAAACTGTCATGATAAATGGTATGCAAAAGGATAATCCTAACCAAAACGTTGCCTAAGATTTGCATCTCAAAAAACAGTGAGTTTGTTTCTTCAGGTGGATGAATTGAAAAAAAAATTTTTTTCATATGTTCCTCCCAGCTCAGAGATAAGAAAAATAACTTAAAATACTGTGATTTGTAGAAGATTTTCCAATCAAGCATAGGGAGAGGAGAAACATTAATTTTTCGTAGTTTTGGTTTATGGAACATTTTTGGTTTAGTGAAATGACTTTAGCTGCAAAGTGACCTATAAGATTCTGTATAGGAACAAATATAACATTTTATGCATTTATCGTAACTGTAATTTGTTGTTGAATAAAGCTTTCTTACGCCCTTTGGCTGCTGCTGTTTTGTATTTAAGGGTCATAATGTCCTGTCCAAGCAGTAAGCACACTGGAAGACTATGTATAAAATGTCTCAAAGCAGTAATTCAGAGCTTCGAAGTGGTGTGGGCAGGTCAATTAGTTTCAGAGTACTCAACAGCACCAAACTTTTGAGAATATTCCCATCTCAGTTTCCTGACTGTTCCTTTCTGTCTTTCTTATTTTACTTGAGTAAGTGTGGCCATAAGCCACTGGGGTTGATTAAATGCCTCTGGAATATTAATCAAAAGATAAGATATGCTTTTGCTCATCACCTAGCCCCATGGTGCTTCATTAACTTAATTTCCAAGTGCTTCAAAGAGAAATTAGCTGATCCATGAGTTCTTCCAAGTTCCTATGCCCAAAGGTGCCCTGGCCATATTAATCTTTCTAGGAATACCAGAAGACATGTTCCATTCTTTAGTCCACTTAATTTAAACATCACATGGATTTCAGCTTCCATCAATAAGTAGTGGTGGAGTAGTGAACACGGGCACATTATGCCTCTCCAGGTACAGAATGGGAAAGGAAAGCAGACTGCTGGGTAGGGGTACAACCTTTCAGTGTGCTCATTTCCAAATTTAGGTTCCCTGTATTTTCCCATATATTCCCTATATTCCCAGGGGAGAGCTGGTCATTCCAGAATGGTATCTACAACAGCCAGCACGCTGAGGGCTGAGGGCAACTTGGCAGGCATCTGGGCTTGACTTGACGTGGCAGAATACCCCGCTCAGAGTATCATTAAAAGCAGGGCTTTTGCACAACAGGGACAGACTGCACAAGATAGTATACAGGAGGACACAGGACTAATAACACAAATACCAGCATTTTTTTTTTTAGTATCTATCTGGTCATTTGGAGGCATTTCGTATCTTACAAAATTTTGAAGCATGCTACTGCTGTGTCATTGATGTGTTGCTCCTTGCAACCAACACTTCTGCTTTCCACAGGGCCCATCTACTGGTCTTGTACTACAATTGCCTTGTGCAATGGGCTCTGCAGATGAGGTCAGTCAAAGTCCAGTGTCTGGAATTCATCCTAGACTTAGGTTTTGTCTGCATCAGCAAGTAGCGTAGTCCTGTAGAGTGCTTGCACTTGCTGTTGAGAACAGGCTGCACATCCTATATATGGACATGGACACAAGATAACTACAGACTTTATGACCTAAATACCAGCTGTCTCCCCAGCTGGTACCTCAGCAAGGGCCCTGAGGATAAAAATCCATGCAGAGCCCAGGAGGTCACCTCTGCATGCACAGTTTCCCTCTGATCATGGACCTCATCCCAAATGCGATGGCCCAACTGAATGGAGAGGTTTTTCCAAAACTATACAGTGGAAACTTTAAGAGGTGGGACTCCAGCAAAGTCAAGAGTGTGCAAAGTTTCAGGCGTGTTCTCAACCAGCAGCTGGGCTGCACCCGTGCTCTTTGGGATGGTACCTGTGTAAACTGGAAAGAAACACGGACCGCAGAGATGTGTGGTAGTCAACCCACCTCCACTGGGGCGCATACCTGTCCGAAGGGTCTTTATCACCTTTCGGAGAGTGTTGGGTATTGGGGTACAATATTCCTTAAAATAAATCTCTTGAAATAATGGCTTTTACCTTTTGTTTCCCCTCACGTTCGCCCTGCTGGTGTTGCCAGGTCTGCAACTCCCTGTGGCGGAGGGCACGGCACTGCTCTGTGTGGAACAGCCAGGGAGAGCCAGGCCTGGGAACCATCGCTTCACCTCCTCACTGCACTCTAGGAAGTTAAAAGAAATACGGGGTGGCACGGTGTCTAGGACAAGGAGAGAGAGGGAGGGAGGGAGGGAGAGGGAGAGGGAGAGGGAGAGGGGGACGGCAGCAGGGAGGTGGGCGCGGCGGGACCGACTGACAGAGTCCATCGAGAGAGCGGGAACCCCCCAGGCTGCGGCTGCGGCTGCGGCAGCCGGGCGGGCTCCAACATTGCCAGCGACGGCTGGACAGCCTTGCCCCTGGGCGGCGGCGGAAAGACCCCTCACGGGCGCCTCAAGGCTGAGGCGGCAGCTGCGGAGGGGGCTGCGACCAATGGCCGGCACCCGCCCGCTTCCGGGGCGGGCCGGGCCGCGGTGGGACTTCGGCCGGCGGGCCGGGCCGGGCCGTGCCGTGCCGTGAGCGGTGGGGAGAGGGCCGCCAGCCATGTGGACGTTGCTCGGCGCCGCCAGGGAGCCAGCCGGCCACAGGGCAGCCAGCGGCCGTTTCTGGGCTATCGTCCTGGGAGCAGCGGCGGGGCTATTCCTCCTCGGGTTCCTTATCGGTACAGTGCAGACTTAACCCCCCTTCGCATCGGGGTCGGGGGGGGGGGGGGGCTCTCCCGGCCACCCTCGGCCCTTCCAGCCGGGGGAGGTGGCTCGGAGCCGGGCTGAGGAAGGGCCGGGTGGGGAGAAGGAGCGGGCGGCTCCCAGCGCCCGGGCCTTTGTGCCAGGGGTGCCCGAGGTGGGTCCGTACTCGGCCTGGCCGACACCTCCCTCCCTCCCTCCCTCATAACCCCTCAGGCCTGGCCGGGCCAGTCACCGACCCCTCCTCGGACTCCTGGCTCCTCCGCAGGAGAAGGGGTCTTCAGTCGAGAGTGTCTTTTTTGGCTGTTTTTTCGATTTCCTTTTAAATAAAGTAGTTATGCCCAGAAGAGGCGCTGGGTTTGTGAGGAGGGAACAGACCCCTCTGCCATGAGACTGCACCGGCCCAAAACAGAACGGCGGGCAGACGAATACCGGGCTGGAGGAGCGCTGACAGGAGGGGTGAAATAGTATTTAATTTAATGTCCTACCTCGGCCCAAGCAGGCAGGGCTGCGGGTTGCTGCCACAAGAGGTTTTCCCTCCCTTTTGGTTCACAGGTGGCTCAGGGTCAGCTGAGGGGAGGAAGGAAAACAAAAGAGCCACTTGTATTTTGAAACGCCCTTTGGCATGTGCTTGGGGTCGTGCCATCGGGAAGCCCTCACTGAATCGCTCTCTTCATGTGGAAAGAGCCTTTCGCTGTGCCAGGGACTGGTGCCTCGATGGTGCCAGCCTGTCACCCGCCCTCTGCTCCCCGACAGTTCGTTGATTTGCGCTGCCCAGGTACCCGCCGCTGCATTTGCACTCAACATGTCCCAACTCTGACTTAAAAGCAAAAAACAGATGTCAGAAACAGTTTCTTTCTAGCCAGGTGTTCCTCTCATCACTTACTCTGGTAATGCCTGCACAGGAAGGGAGAAATTCCAGAATAAGAGCCAGACAGACCAGAGAGTGAGAAAGGAGTTACAAGACAACTGCTCCTTACAAAGGCTGTCTGTGTTGCTGTGCTTTTTTGTAAGGCTGCTGCCTTACTACTGAGCTGACTGATAGGACTGACAGAAAGATGTTCTGGTGCTAAAGGAAGATAAGTCTCCTTAGAATGTACAGTAAAATAACCATGATGAATAAATATAGTATTTTATTCTCCTCAATATCTGCCTAGGTAAATAAGTTCTCTTAATGTGAGGGCAACTGCCACGGCCGTCACTGTGCAGCCTGCATTAGATTGTGGCTGCTTGTCTGTGCTGAGATAAAAACAGTTGTAAAATACACAGTGAAAATCTTGTGGTGAAACCAAAAAGAGATGGTGTGTGTTATGAGAATATTGTTCTCGTGTTCTTACTATTGTATTTTGGTGTGTTGTACAGGCTGGTTTGCAAAACCTACGGAAAAGAAGACATCTGTGAGTCCTTATGAGGAGATGAAGGCAACGTTTATGGCTGAAATGAAAGCTGAAAACATCAAGCAGTTTCTTTAGTAAGCAATATCTAGACTAATCAGTCAAAAAAAAAAAAAAAAAAAAAAGAAAATCCAAGCAGGAACCAGCGCAAGGATGCCACCAGACAGACGAGGGTGTACAGGTTCTCGGACATAGATTTTATCTCATGTGTCCCAGTGAGCTGTGATTGACAAAACAGTAGTTTTGATTGTCTCAGTGGTTAAAGTAAAAATTGGCCAAGCTCTTGCTCAGCCCTTGGTGAATGCTTGTACAATGTAGAAGTTCAGCCTTTCTCTTATGTGTCCTTTTTCAGTCCACAACAAAGTTTATCTTACATTGATTTTTATGGAAAAAAGTTCACCTCAAATTAGGCTGTATGAATGAATTTAAATCAGGAGAGATTAAATGGAAAATAGCAGAGTACACCAATGTAAGACAGAAGAAAATCATAACAGTGTTGAAGCCTTTGGTTCTTCCTACAGCTTAGGCCTTAATACTGTATTGCTACTCTCTACTCTCCCTTCACACTTTGTCATATTGTGACCAAGTTTATGTGTTAATGTGTCACCATTCCAGCCTTGTACTCACTTTCATGAAGAAAGATACGTTTCCAGGCTTTTTCTGTCTGCACAATGAATAGCTAGAGCAGACGTAGTAGATACCAGCTAGTCAGCTGATCGTACATTACACTGCTCATAATAAATCTAATAGTCTTAAAGCTTTAGAGTCTTCTTTGAGACCATGTTTTTTACCAATAATTTTGTCATCTCATCTACCCTTTAGTACTTAAATTACTTGATTTTAAATGTACTCTTACTTCTTTTATTAAATCCTAAAAGCAAAGCTGCTAACGTGTTCCTGAAAATTCAAAACAATGGAAGACGATAATATAAAGATTTTTTTAATCTATTACAGTTTAATTACTGTAATTAATTTCTTAATTTCTGTAACTTAGAAGCTTGAACTACGAGGAAGCTGATACACTATTATTTGTTTATTTTAGGGGTCTTGTAAACAGATCATTTGTCTCCTAGGAGAGTGTAGTATTTGTTAAGAGCTGTATTTATTCCAGTCGGTAATGGACCAGAAGTCATAGTTTATGGATAGAAATTTACTTTCTGTGTAAAGAAAGTGTTAGAGTATCAGTTATTTTAGGAGTAATCAACAAATTCAGGTTTGCCTTGAATTACCAGCCTGATTAAATAGCATGAACTTCTATCTTGCGACAAAACTAAATGACTAAAAAAACATTTTCGGTTTATAAGATTGTGGCAATCCCACTCATTTCATTTTAAGTAGGCTTGCCACAAAATGTTGCAAATAAATTAGGTGGAAAGTACATTCTCTTCACTACATAACAGCCATGTCCTGGACTATAGAAACATCAAAAACTGAAGACTTAGTATTTTTTAGCAGTCTTAACCTGTGTTTTGGCTCCTAAAAAGTCAACTGTTCTTACGCAGCTCTGTGAAAGGACTGCTTTCTGCCCTCTTAACTCCCTGTCTTTATGCCAACAGGAAATGTTGTACCTCATTTACTGTCCTGTGACCAGTTCTGTGGTGAAATATGGCACATACTTAGTCCCTGCTCAGAACTACCAGTACAGGCAGTCAACAGGTTAGAAGAGGAAATGAAGAAAAACACAATCTTCAGTTAAATGGGAATATAATATAGGAGAATGTTATTCCATAAGTCAAACTTTAATGAAAATGTGAGAGTTAAACATTCCAAACTCATACAGAAAACAGCTGTTGGCTCTAACTATAGCGCATAACTGTGCTCTTGGTTCAGTATGTCATCCAAAAAAGGGTACTGTCACTGTAGCAGGGACTTCCACTGCAGTGTTGGTACTGGATGTTTATGTTATCAAAGGAATATGGTTTTATCTAGCAGCATTCGTTACAAAAGCAGAAGTGTATAGTTCTTCCAGAATGCTTTATTTGATGTCTTTGTTCTCACTGGAACTAAAAAAATTAAAATTTTTCCCAACCTTGTACCCCTTCCTTATTGAAGATCCAGTTTCCTTCATTAACACCAGCTGGTGTGACACATGTTTCTGTGGCATGTTGATGGCATGGTCAGATGACAAGATGAGGACATTGTGATGACAACTTCATTCACCTGGGAGTTTCTTCATCTCATTTTACCACTAGGCTCTCTCAATGGTCGGGACAATTTTTTTTTTTTTTTTTTTTTTCAGACAAGGGGCTGTTCATTATTTATGGTATCTTTCACTGTTTGTTATTCACATGGGATGACTTTTTCTCTTAAGTCACAAGTTGTTGAGTTTTTTCTGTTCCTTGTTGGTAAGCCACTGTGAACTCACTCTCTCTTATTTGCCAGCAAGACACACTCAGAGTGAACTTTTAGATAAATTGGTATTTGTGCCAAAATTAAGGAAAATAGTAGGACCCAAGGAGAATATCCAGTTAATTAAAAGTAGGGATCAGACTAATTATGCACATTTCTAAATTAAATACTCAAAGATAATTATGCCCAATTCTTTTATCACTTCACAAGGAGGGTCAGTCTCATTATGCATAGGAGTGATTGGCATAAGGTCACCCAGGAGACAAGGAGCAAAGCAAGGACAAGACCCCACAGCTGCGAGGAAGATACAAACATCTGTGGTAGCTCAGGTCGTACTGAAACCTGTTAATTTATGTATAAGACAGGCAAGAGCATGTATACAGAGAAGTCCAGGTCCTTATTTAGCCTGAATATGTCTAATCACCTTTAATGGGTTTACTTCCAGCTAGGCTAAGAGGAGTTCTGATTATGAACTGCAATGCCTGATCCTGACTTGTTGCTTCTTTTTCTCTAGCAATTTTACACGTCTTCCTCACCTAGCAGGAACAAAGGAGAATCTGCATCTGGCACAGCAAGTCCAAGCTGAGTGGAAGGAGTTTGGTTTGGATTCTGTGCAGTTGGTTCATTATGATGTCTTGCTCTCTTACCCCGATGACACCAAGCCCAACTACATCTCAATAACTGATGAGCATGGAAATGAGGTACAGAAAACACCAGTGTCTGCAACTAGGGAACAAAATCACCTTCATACACCTGCAAAGCGTGGGAAGGAAAGCTCTCTGCTCTGCTAGTGGTGTTGGGCCTGATCCAAAGCTATGGAAATGAGGGGTTCCAGTTTGCTTTTGTATTTTGAATCTTTGTTTCTTAATGTATGCGCTAGGAATACTAATAATTACCCTGATTCTTATAGCATACTGACATATATGGATTAAAGTAGAATTATGTAAGAGAATTACTTTATGTCATTAAATTGTTTTAAAATTGTTCTGTTATTTAGAAAGAGGAAAGCAGTCCTGGTCAGCATCGTTATTTGCATTGATTCATTCTACAGTATTGGTAATTGTGCTAAATTCAGTTTCTTGAAGATTAGAGTTTAGGCCTCAAGATGGACTGTCACAAGTAATATCAGTTCATTACGGAGCAACTCTAGTGCTCATAGAAGCTCCAGGGATGAGCAGGACACAAGCATTTTTTACCATTATGATCTAACCTGCTTTTTTCTGCAGTACTGAGACCACCTTAAGGGACCTTGTAGTCATTTAAGCAGGATTCTGTGTGAAGAGTGGAGATGGGATTTGCAAGATCACACATTGAACCTGCATACTGAAAAGGATGCTCGGTGCTTGCAAAAGTTTTTGCCACTCCTCATTTGGAGTTCTAAAACTAGAGGCTTTTAAACTGCAAATGTATGTGAAATGTGCCTGAATAGACAGTACTTCTTTTCCATATTGCCTGGTTTACTTTTTTTTCTTTTCTTCTTTCCCACTAGATTTTCAACACATCCTTATCTGAACCTCTTCCTCCAGGATATGAGGCTGTTAGAAATGTGGTGCCACCGTACAGTGCGTTTTCAGCCCAAGGAATGCCTGAGGTAACATAGTAGAATAGTAAAAGAAATAGAAGTAATAACAGAAATAGAAATAGAAGTAGGAACAGAAGTAGAAATAGAAATAGAAAAGATGGAATACTATAGTGTAGTGTAACGTAGCATAGCACAGAGTGGTACAGAATAATGTGAAATTCCTGGGTCTTAGGCTTTAGTTCAAAACCTGACATATCACCAGTAGGAAAAATGTCGTAGCTCTGATGTTCTTGGAAGTTTTGCAACGGAGCAATGTTCAAATTGAGCACCCATACATGTTTGATTTTTTCTCTAGTTTGACACAGAACTGGATTTTATTTTTACCTTTTTTAAAAAAAGTATGGTAAAATAAAATGATTTAATGTTGTAAGCTGCTATAAGCTTCTCCTGATACTTCCGTGACTATGCACCATTGTTTCCCATCTTGACTGTTACATTTATGTAGCCAAATGAACGATCTAGTTTTCAAAATGCTGCTTGCCCAAGGATCACACTGACAGGTATAACTGCACAGTGTATGGTATGCTTGAAAAGGGCTTTTGCTTGCATTTCTAGCTGGCGATAAAAGTGTTGCTGTGATCTGAGCTTAACACTAATCCTTTCTATCTTGTACCAGCTGATGGGCTTTCTTTTATAAAGCTGGGCTGTGTAACAGGAGCTTTCTATCCTGTGATCGTTAGTGGTTTCAATTAATATTTTGTAAGATCAGAAATTTTTGTTGTTGTTCTCAGCATCTTTCCTGTCTATACATTCTATACATAGAATAATGTAGGTTGGCAGAGCCCTCTGGAGGTCATCTGGTCCAGTCTCTGCTTTAAAGTTGGATCTGACTTTGAAACCTGCTAACAAGGCTTTTATTCACACGGCCCGGTATTAGAGTCATGTACTTCCTGAAGTTTGTTAATAAGCTGTGCAAGTCCAGAAAACAAAAGGTATTCTGTATTCATTTGCCTCAGATACTCAAAGGAAGCTGGAGAACCAGGCAGATAGTCTGTACCCTAGGATATCACAGCTTAGAGTATTTCAAGAATTGCAGTAATGTAAGGTAAAATTCATGGATTTTACCTTATTCACTGCGTCATAACATAATGGCCCCAAAGAAAGCAGAATAACTTCTCCACTTTATTTGATTTCTAGAGAGCTACAGTAAGTGATGGGATATGGGAAATAATAAAAGTGAAATGATGGAAATAATAAAAACAAATTTTAAAAGCTGCATCTTTCTTCTTTAGAAAATGATTTTATTTTAATTGGATGTAAGAACATTGTTTCTGAAAAAAAAAAAGACAGATTGTCTTTTCAAAATATGATGCTTATGTTCACCTTATTACATAAAACTTTGACAAAAGCTCCAGGTTCCTAGCTAGCGCTGTCAGTAATAACATTCTCCAGTGAGCAGCTGTCTGCACCTGTAGTGCAAAGAGGGAGCATGTATATAGCTCAGCAGTGGGAATACTCAGTGGGTTCAGGGCTCTTCTGAATTCTCCCAGGCCTGTTTATGTATTTTGTGTTAAAAGCCATTCTGTTAAAAACCAGAACTAAGCTAGAGAGAGAGAGATTTGAAACTTGCCAAGTTCAGGTTCTCTTTCTGCTCATTAAGCTTGCAAACAATTCCTGCATAAAGCTCCAAGTTCAATGAAGGGAGAAGGATGTAAAGTACCTGCATCACAGGCTAACTGTAGTCTCGCAATTAGGCAACTTCCTGGAAAGTGGTAGAAATGGATCAAAGTTCTTGAGAGGCCAGGAACACAGCTCTCTCATTTTCTGGGTGAGTGCTCTAATCAGGAAGATTTGGAAATACAGTTCAGCTCTGCTAGCGCTATTACTTTTTTTCCTGCAGCTGCTTTTTAAAAATAAGTGGCAGCGACTGTGTTTTGAAGGCTAAATACTGTCAGAGTGGGATAGAAGCTACTTGCCTGCTAGAGTGAGACCCTGCAGAGATTTAGAAGTAGTTCCCACTCATTTCAGGTTCTCAGTAGATGGAAGATGGAATATATCCTGGTCTGTCATACAGATTGTCAGAAAATGTATATTTGTTCTGTGTGGTGTATTCTAGCTAAATCCCAATGAACAATATTGGATGAAAAAAGTTAAGCTTTGAGCATAAACTTCTTTTAACAGAAATGTTTAGCAGAAAGCAGACAAAGTAGTGAGTTCACATTCTGTCAGACAGTAGTAGTAGTTTGGAACATTAACATCATAAATAATGGTAAAATTCTGCTCTTCACTTCCTTTTTAAATAACTGAAAAAGTATTCCCATCTAGTTAATGATGGTCACAAGTAAGAGGTGTGCTCAACATCTCTAAATACGCTAAAAGAGCCCAGATGGCATTTTATGAGTCCACACTACATTCTCAAAGCTTGTATTTTGTAATAGTTCTGTAAACATAAGGATTTCATCACATCACTGGTAAACTATGATAGAAAACTGTCACAATGCTGTGATAAATTTATTGCATCGATGCAGTTTTTAGTCCTGTTAATGAAAGTTAAGGATGAAGAATTTTCAGAGATGCTAAAACAAAATTAATTAAGGAAGCCTGATTTATTACACAGTATATCGAATATTGCCAGAATCTTCAATTTAATACCTTTTAACGTAGTTTCAGATATCTAGAGATTGAATAAATATGAATTACTCTGCAACACCAGAATGCTGTGAATACAGATTATATGCTTTATATCAGATATAGTTATGAAAGCTTCTTCTAAGAATCAGAACTGGTTTTTTCTTTATGTGATGGCATCTACTTAATCAAAGACATTATTTTAAAAAACCCTGTAAATTGTGAACAAGTTTTCACCATAAAATGTTACTCTCATGTTAACTTGTTTTGCACTTCATTGTAGAACAATGGCTCTGAATGTGAGAACCCAGCAGGTTGCTATTAATTGTTATAATTATAGCTCTGCAATTATGTAAGCCAAACTAATGAAATCAGTATTTTTGTATTTGTCAGAAAAAATACAATAGCCTACAAATGTAGGTATTCTGTACAAGACTAAAGAAATTGTGTTAAAATGGAGGACCATATTCCCCTTCTGCTTAATCTAAATAGACTGGAAGAACTGTCTTGACTTCAATAGAGCTATACTTCTTTTATTGAGAAGGAAAATGACTCCATAAATTCAGAAAAACCTCCCCAAGACTAATCCTTGTGTTTATGAACTATTCTCTGAACACAGAGGACCAGAATCTGTTATATGAGACATATATATGATAACATTTGAATGCTCTTAATGTGAGACCGCCTGAATATCTAGTCAGCGATTTTTATCAGTATAAGAGATTTAAGTTTATACCTTTTTGAAATTAAATTGAAGATCTCTCTGGAGGTCTCTGGTGATATGGAGAAATGCACTAAGGAAGAGTGTCCTGTCACCTAATTTTAGTTGTCTGGTATCAAAGGCATTTTCCCTTAATCAGTCTTTGAGGCTTATTATAGGCATTTACTCTAAAACAGTCTTTCAGGTGTAATCAATGAGAGGTATATCCAGAGGGCAGTTTATTCCTTCCTAAAATAGGTGTTTAAAACAGGATTGAGGTGAGTTCTCCTGGAAAGGGTGAGGTTTCAGAGAACTTCCCAGCTCTTCCTTGGCTATGGAGTGCACTACGGGACCTTCTTAGACAACGCACACAACTTTTAGGTAACTGACATTAAGGAAGATGAATCACTCATCAAGTACTGAATAACATGGTTGAAACACAATCATGAAGAATACTTTATTCATGTGCAAGTTCTATTTATTTTGACAGTCCTGTAGCTTCTGCTGTATTGAATAATAATCGACTCCTGAGAATTTCATAGGATATTGCCATCATTTAGTTTACTGCATAAAATATTTACTGTGGCCTCTGGGTCCGAAATACTTCCATCTGTCCGAGACTGACTACAGCTTAAACAGACTACGAAGAGAAGTAAATGCCGTACTCTGAGTGCTTACTCAAAGTTTCTGTTTCAGCAGTCCTATCTTAACTCTCCATTGAGGACAAAGTCTGGCAGCTTTGGATGGTAGGAGTCCATAAATTCATTAGAAGTCACTGGCCTACCTAATTGTCTCATGATCAAAGAATTCATACCAGAGCTCATTGTTCCCATCTTATTCTCTTACTAGATCACATCCTGCTTTTGACATGCTCATTGACATTCTTGTTTCAAATTCTACCTCTTTCTATCAGGGTGAGTTAGTCTATGTGAATTATGGCCGCACCGAGGACTTCTTTAAGCTAGAACGTGAAATGGGAATTAACTGTACAGGAAAGATTGTTATTGCCAGATACGGGAAGATCTTCAGAGGAAATAAGGTAATGCCTCTCTGTAAAAATGTTACTTGGGCTGTCCTTCAGTTGATTTCAAGAGACTGAAACACTTACTAAAGTGTTCTGGAGAATTTAGCCTAACAGTTTTTCATAGTGCTGTGCTCAGAGATGATTCTTTCTTAGAAGACATTATGCATATAATACATCTATAGGGTAAAAGTTAATAAGTTGGAAAATGTTCCGTATTTTTGTATTCATTTGCATACTGTAAAGAGTTCCAAAATATTACTAACATTCTCGGGTAATGCACTGTAACTCTGAACTAGACTGTTCTTCCCTGTTGGTTCATCTGTGCCTTAAGATGCCTATATTGTGTTTCTTCATAATGGTTTCTGTACACCAGGCAGAGACTGTAACTATATGGAGGTTATTTTAAATTCTATATGTGTTTATTCAATGTCCCTATCATATAAATATTTTTAAACTACAAATTTCTGCATATTTCCATGGCCTGATAGGAAAGTACATAATCATGTGCATACTTATACTCGTTATTTAAGTGTGTTTGGCTCTTGTACAAAAATTAGTTTGACCCTAATTTTGGCAGGACTATAGTTTGCATTTTTCAGTTGCCTAAGGGTATCAAACACTGCATCTCTTCGCTGGAAGGCCAACTCTTATTATATGCTCTTGAGTAATCTTCTGTGAGCTTTTAAGTGGGTAACTCACTGGTTTACATACATACATACACCAGTGAAAAGTGACAGGTAACTCATATTCTAGGTCAGATAATATTTTCACTAAATTGTTTACCACTCTTAAAGATACTATGTGAATGGAAAAGACTTAAAAATTGAAGAAGGTATTGCTGTCTATGAATCTTCTATTAAATACAAACACCTCAGAGCTAGAGGGGCAGCTGTCCTGTGATTTAGAAATTACATGCCCTCGTTGACACAAAGGGATGATATGTTCATTCATTTCTAATGACTGTTTATATACTGAAGAATTCGGTAGCTTGTATAAAATCTGGAGAACTGTACTGTGATTTTCCAACTTCCTAATGGTGTGCAAGAATAGGATGGAGGATTAGGGCAAGTACTGTATTTCCTGAAAAAAAGCTATAGTGTTTCTGAATTAAAATATCCAAATTTAAAACCGTTGAGGATTAGTTGTCACTCAGTCACTATACATCATTGTCTTATCTAGTGGCAAAACAGAATGGGATGTCAGAATGACATATTTTCTTTCTCTCGCTCTCTACCAACCAGGATTATACAATAATAAAGTCATGTGAGAACACTTTTTAAAATGAAAATAGCATGCAGGTCGTGCTTCTGCTGTAATAAACCTGAGCCTAGTGACGAAGCCCCTTTGGAGTTAGGCTTGTTCACAGCCAAAGACGGTTTCAAGCTCTCCAATAATAATGCTCCTGTGTAGTCTGAAGCCTGAGATATGTTAGGAGATCGTTTAGGTAAATAAGGTAAATACATGACTAACTGAAAGATAAGATTGCATCAATGCGATACAGCTTTTTCCATCCGTGATGGGTACATTTCAGTTGATTGTATTGGTCTGGATGACAGAATATAAACTCAGGTTATGTAGTAATAGTGTGAAGGATGTGTTCCATGTTAATGCAGTCATCTCCTAGCTAAAATGCAGAGCAAGAGAAAACCTTTTACTTTCTTATGGAACCTGATATCCACATATATATTTTCAGGAAATTTTGTGATATGAGACAGTAATGGGCCCTTTACTTAGCCCAGGCGCTGTAAAAGGCCCTGAGGAATAATCAAATCACTGTAATTTATACTACTTTCTTTTGCCCCTTGAACTCTTCTGTCAAGCTATAAAGGACTGGATAGGGACCAGAGATGTGCTTTGCAGGTGAAGAATGCTGAACTGGCAGGTGCCAAGGGAGTTATTCTATACTCTGACCCTGCTGACTACTGCGCCCCAGGAGTAGATCCCTATCCAAATGGCTGGAACCTTCCAGGCAGAGGAGCCCAGCGTGGGAATGTGTTAAACCTGAATGGGGCAGGGGATCCTCTGACACCAGGTTATCCTGCAAAAGGTGAGTGACACTGAAGAAGTCATACTCTGAGGGTCTGGTTTCAGGAAGGGAGGGGAAGGTAATGGGGATGTTCTTTCCCTTGGAAAAAAACACATTTTTTCTTGGTCTTTCTGTTGCTCAAAAGAGGCAGATTGGTCTTCACATCAGTAGGCCACTTCTGCAAAAGGTGCATCAGAGAAAGTGAGGGTGTGTTAAGGGAGTGACACAGTGCAGTGCTGGTCTGCTTAACTTCACAGACATACCCAAGTTAGCCCAGAGATCATGACACAAGTATTGGACAGCTGAAGCCCTAGTCTTTTCTCCCTGTTTCTCATCAGTAAGTCAGCAAGGAGCTGACCTACACAGCCCACAGGTTGCTTTGCTTTTGTAGTTTCCCATTCTGCAGGATTTGGGCTGCTTTCCCTCCACAAGAGCCCCCACTGGAAGTGCTGAGATCTTTCATACTGGGACTCGTCACCTGGCTGCAGGTGAGGCTCCTGAGAAGATGACTGTTTCCCACTGGTTCATCACCTTCACCTAATGCTTCATCAGCTTCTTCAGCTCTGCCTAAACTGTTTCGTTTGGCAGCTAACCCGGATCATTTTGACTGAAATGCATTAAAAACCATTCATGCCAGCACCTGAGCTGGCATTTCTGAGGGAGGCAGTCACCTCAATTAGGGTAGTCCCTAAGTGATGGGGAAAGTTGCCTTTAGCCAGCCAACTTGAGGTGGAAGATACATGTTCACAACGGCAGCATGGCAGGAGCAGACCATGAGGAAGATTTCTGGTTCCTCATGCTTGAGTCGATGATATCATAGATGAATCGTTGTCTGCTTTCCTCAACAAGGGTCCCTGTGAATGTTGTATGAAGGAGGAAACTTCTTTTCCATACCTGCTGGCTTGCAAACATCAAATTTTGTCCACGTTGTGAAAATTAAGGTTGTCATTTCTAAAAAAACCCATTATTTGTATTTGAGTTCTGTCAGAACAAAACCTAGACTTCATTTTGTTCACAAAAACAGCAAAACAGAATATTGTGTAGGCCAGTGTATAAGATTTTATCTGCATCTCTTATCAACTGGCAGAATTTTTTAGTTCACAACTGAATGTTCCAAACATCGGACTACAGGTTCCTTCTTTGCTCTTCTTAGCCTGGAGAGGAGAAGACTGAGAGGGGATCTCATCAATGCTTATAAAATCTAAAGGGTGGCTGTCAAGAGAATGGGGTCAGATTCTTGTCAGTGGTGCCCAATGACAGGACAAGGGGCAACGGGCACAAACTGGAACACAGGAAATTCCATCTGAACATAAGGAGAAAATTCCTTACTTTGAGGGTGGCAGAGCCCTGGCACGCGCTGCCCAGAGAGGTGGGGGAGTCTCCGTCTCTGGAGACATTCCAAACCCCCCTGGACACGTTCCTGTGCCACCTGCTCTGGGTGACCCTGCTCTGGCAGGGGTTGGATGGGTTGATCTCCAGAGGTCCCTTCCAACCCCGGCCAGTCTGGGATTCTGTGATTCTTCTTTCTCTGTGGCTTAGTCTGAAGTTCCTTCCCATAGAGAGAAATATTTCTACCTAAAAGCACTTCAATGCAAAAAATTAGCAAACAATTTTAAAATTTCCAGTGAGCTCTAGATGCATGACTGAAGACACTATTGAAGAACATTTTTAGTGTTTCTCTGAAAACATGTTGATAAAGCATAAAGTAGAAAATCACTGAAGAAATGTCAGCCTGACTTTGAGGAAAGTGAAATGATTATCCCTGACTCCAGTGTTAGGACCGTACTCTGAATTGTACAGATTCCTTCTGAGAGTTGTAAATATGAAAATAGCTGTCTTTTGCTTTCAGAATATACCTACCGATTAGACAAAGACAGTGCTGTAGGTCTCCCAAAAATTCCCGTTCATCCCATTGGCTATCATGATGCTGAGTCATTACTGCGGTAAGTGTATTGAAGACATGAAGAATTTTAAGCAGACTGTTTTTTGAAAGTTATGAGAGTATTTGAAAAGACAGGGAAAAGACTTGCACTGTGCTTCTGTTGTAGCTGTTGAAATGGTGTATGTTTCTCATTAGGTCCTCTGTAGAAGGTAAACGTGTCATCTATTACTACATTTCAGATATCGTTTGTAATGATGTCATATCAGGATCATTTGCAATATATCATGATCAGTCAAGTATACTGAAGTTATAAAGTGCCTCTCAGTTTGAATAAAGGCATAAGTTTTTGAGGATGGCATGATACCCGTCTTGTGAAAAAGACCACAAATAAAGTCATTCGTTTGTCCAGGAAAATGCTTGCCATGTATGTTTGATAGGAGAGTATGTATACTGTCCTCTGTTAGATGGAGGCATGTGCTTTCTCTCATCAAGTGTATTATGTTGCAGAAATATGAAATGATGCTAGCAAACTAATATAAGGACACTGAGGAAACTCTGGAGCATTACAGGGGATTTAATAGACATCTGCGTGTAGCTAAGTGTGCTTACAAGACATGCAAGTGACATGACAACAGGCTACCAGCTTGCCAGAGGGCAGCATTAGAATTAGTGTACATTAGAATAAGTGTATTTAATCTTGGGTGTGTATTTGTGTAGGAATTTTGCATCTAAATCACATGAGCAATCATTCTGCTCTGTTTGATGCCTCTGTTTGAATATTGAGTAAAAAAAAATAAATTAATTCTGTCTTGTCTCTCTGTGCAGGTTTCCTCTGAAGTATTAAAGCTAGGTATTTTCATATGAGGCAGAATTTTACTATATTCAGTGTCTTTGCATACCTGATGTTCATTAGCATTGTTCTAGTGTTTTTCCTATTTCCTCCCAAGCTTTTATGGACTAATATATCTCCAAACTGTCTTTTCTTTAAAACTTTATTGTCATCTCTGTTATGAGGGTAACTGTCCATAATGATAAAGGTACAAGTTAAAAAACTCTTTTCCACTGCCAACTAGTAGTGGTAGAGCAGAGTAATATATATAAATATGAGGTAGCTAGATATTTCTCTTCAATAAGTTGTAAATGATTTTAGAACTTGGTTTTAATAATTAGAAATGAAATCTAAATCCTCTAAAAATACTGTGTCTTTAACTTTTGTCTTGAGAAGTCATAACTTCTAGTTATTCCTGCTATCACATTTTTATGTAAGAAAATAAACCAAGGACTTAAAGACATGCTGCAGTGTTCTGTGGAGTAAAGCTTGACTAAAGTATGCATTTGCAGTAAAGGACATGCTTTTATTTGCAATAAATATATTTTGCCTAATAAGAACCAGAACATCCAACATAATTTTTAATATTTTTGTTTCTCACAAGTTCATGTCAAAAATATAAATCCTTTAGAATAGGTGAATAAGTATGGGTGATTGCGATCCACTGAATTACTGCATTTCCAGTTTTGTTAACAGAGAAAAAAACGTCTCGCCTTTGATAATGGAACAAGAAAAGGTGACTTGGACTGATCACATTTCTCCAATTTTAGACATCTTCGAAACACATCAACTCTGTCTATGCTGACAGATCGAACAGTGTCCAGGGACAGAAACTGCCTATGCTGTTAAACTGTTAGAATGGCCCAAGTTACTCTACCAATTCGAAAGCAAATCCATTTCAATGTAGCAGAAGATTCCAGGGACCAGAGGCAGATTGTATGTAAAACCTTTGGAGGCCAACGGGATAGCTGTAGGCCATTCCAAGCTGATCTCAATGCCCAGGACTTTTCCTCTATGTTAATTTACTTGTATTAATGTAGCTAAAAAGACAGATTATTCTCCTGTGGAAACTTGTAGTATAAATTGTGTAAGACAAAGACCATGACTGGTGTGCATGGGACCTAACAAAGTGTGATTCCTGGTTCCTCATTTGTGTTTGGTGCTATTGTAAGGTGTCTGTAACTAATAATGATAATTTGTTTTTTCATAATAGTAATATGGGAGGACATGCACCACCGCATAGTAGCTGGAAAGGAAATTTGAATGTATCTTACAGCGTGGGTCCTGGCTTCACAGCAGATTATTCTACAAGGTCTGTTTTGTTTCATGAGGAAAGCATGCTTGGGATCAGAGAAAAGTGGGTAGAGCAATAGAATTTGACAAAAGTTGGAGTCGTTGGGGTTATTTGAATCATTCCTTTGATTATGACCATTTCCTGGGCTGAAATGCACTCACGGCAAAGCTTCAGTAGATGTACATCTTGACTGGAGGGATATGACAGAACTGCTGTAGTTTCCATATAGTCTTTAACCAGTGACATTTGAAAAGCATCTAACCTTTGACAAACTATTTGATGAAACTGATTATTTTTTTGAGAACTGAATTTGTTGTCTTTTTAAAATTCATGTAGGTCCAGCTTCTGGTCTTACCTATTCCCTTATATAAAACAGTATTAACCTATGAGTCAAGTTTTCCAGAAAAAAAGCTTTAACTACAGTGTCATTTTTATTGCTTCAGATTGTTTTTAAACTGATTTAGTAATTACAGTTTAGGACTAAAGTCCAGGTGTTTCAATATTGGCTGAGCTATTGTGCTGACTTCATATGCACCATTTGACCTTCTCCCTATGGCTTAGTCATACCACATGAAAAATTCTTTCTGAAAAATATACAGACAGCCCTTGAGGATGAGTTGTTGCACCTCCAGCTGTGTTGTAGATAAACAAATTCTCTTGATGCAGCTCAGGTTGTCTGATTTTCTGCTGCCTGAGCTGCCACATCAATATTGGCTGTGCTGGGGTCAGTTCTAATTGGCACCAGCCTCTAGATGATTAGAACTATTTATCTTTCTAACATTAGGTGGTTTTCATTTTTCTTTCACTTCTCCAAATTTAAAAACTATCTGCTAGCAAAAAATCTTTGAATTTGGAGTTCAGAGCCTGTTACCTGTATAAATCCTATTGACATCAATAACAATACATAGCTTTCAAGGGCTAAATGCTGTTCTCAATTGCACAAGTATAAATCCAGAAAAAACTACACTGAAATCTTTTCAGATTTACTTTGGTTTAATGGAGGGTAAATTTGGCCAAAACGCTTTCCTTACAATTTATATTGTACACTTTTGAAAGGTGTAAAGATGTTTTCTTATCTAATCTGGTGGATTTTCTCTTTGGATTTTCTTCCCAATGCATTAGAAAGGTGAAAATGCACATTCATAGCAACAACGAAGTAAGAAGGATTTACAATGTGATCGGTACCATCAGAGGCACAGTGGAACCAGGTAAAGTAATTTGTCTTCAGTGTGATGTGAGTGTCCAGTGACATCTACATGCACTTCATAGTTACAAAGGGGAAATGGCGAATATAGTTTTCTCTGAAATATTGCACTACATGATCATTGATGTTGAAATATTTATTGCACCAGCTTTCATGTGGTTCAGGGTATGTCAGCGGTTTCACTGTAAATGCTGATTTTCAATGCGGAGTCATAACCAAGACAGAAATATTTGTCTTCAGGCAAGTGACTTCGCAATTGAAACGATATTCTTAAGTGGATATTCTTCCCTGCTAACGTGGGAATGGATTTTGCATTCTGTCTGAAGACATCATATCCACCACTACTGACTTTTTGTCTGCCTTACAGTCTCTTGTAACCAGTGTGATTTTACAGTCTAAAAGCCCAGACATATAGACATCCTTAGGATGATGATAACATCATTTAACTTGTAACTGCAGCACTTCCTGTTGCCTGAAACACAACTTTAACCATATTTTGGTAGCACAGAGATCTAGTCTGACTTTCACCTTATTAATCTCATCTCTGTCATGATTTGGACAACTCTTTTTATGATTGACAATATATATATTCAGAGAAATACTGCATTCAGCACACCTTAATGTTGTGAGTTGGTGTGCTGTACAAATATAATTAGTGGATCAACTTTACCATGAAGCACACTATTGTAAAACATGGAAAGATGCTTCTGTCTTTAGAGGACAGCTGCAGTATTTCTAATAACAGAAGTAACATGGAATTTAAGAGGTTTTAAATTTTATGAGATCAAGTTATTGTGTTTGACAAATTCTTTAGCACTGGCTGAAAATGCAGAAGAATGTCTTTGGAGATTTAAGATGTCTTTTGCCTATCATGTATATTATAAACTGTTAAGCTTTGTTGCCTGATACGTACATGGAAAATCAGAAATTGCTTCCAATTAACGTTTCTATGGCAGGAAAAAAGTTTTTTTAAGTAAACCTCCATAATTAATTTCTCTAGACAGATATGTCATCCTGGGAGGCCACCGCGACTCATGGGTATTTGGTGGCATTGATCCTCAGAGTGGGGCAGCTGTGGTTCACGAGATTGTGAGGAGCTTTGGAAAACTGAAAAGGAAAGGTAACGTAATGAAAGAATAAAGCACACCAAAATCACTGCTCTCAGCAGTGCCCATTGATTTCTCTGGGATTTAAGCATGTGCTTAAAATTAAACACCTGTATCTCTGATCTCTTGAATAAGCACGCTGCTCTGCAGTTGTTAATTAGCTCCAGTTACAACCTGCATGTCTGTGAGGTACTTCTACTCAAGAGAAAGTACACCTGAATGAAAACAAAACACAAAACTGGGGATACTGAAATAAATACGACATTTAAGTACAATTGATTACGGTGTATTTGAGACTGGTCAGACTGGATGTTTCAGTGTCCCTATAAAAGTGATACAAAGGTGGACTGATCAAGGCTTCATCAAGGCAACATCGAGAACCTTCTCAGCACCTGACTGCGGTTTGGAGACAGACCCAAGAATACATAAAGCATGTCTGGGGAATGCAGAGAATGAGCTGTGCAAACACAGTGGGAGGTAACGGTTAAAAGCACCTCACGCCTAGTTACATTAGAGTAAGAACAGATGCCAACTGTACCACGTTTCTGCTGCTGTCAGTGCAATTGCCATTTCCCGATATCACATCCCATGGAAAGAAGCTCTGACGTAGCTCACATACTATGCTAAAGGAGCTTTCTTTGCCTAACCATTACACTTTAAACCCATTGACATTTAGTTTTCTTTCCATTCCCTCCCACTTATTGGGTATTAAGGGAAACTGCCCTTGGAATGCAAGGGAGCAAAAGAGGAAAAGGTTCCAGTAGCCTCAAAGAAAACTTTGGGTGGTTACAGAGGCAGGGCAATAGAATCTGTTTCATTTGGCCTGAATTTAAGTCGAATGCAGATTTCACTTCAAGTGAAAGATCTCCATTTATGAAGGTGATCTGCCAAAGTTACAGGGAATTCCTTAAGTTTTGAAATCCAGCATTTGGGAGACAGGTCAAAGAAATTCAGTAATAGATATGAAAAGCTGCCAAACACTTTTCTGTCAAAGCAGACGCTGGTATACAATGTCCACTAAATTGAGCAGAGCAAACACAGTAGAAAAGCTTGCTTTCAACAATTATTTTTCCTTGTTCAGAGTTTTAAATTTTAGAAAATTTTCTTGCCGTTAAAGCTGAGAGCTGAAAAACAATACGTTATTTGGCACAATATTGAAGTAGAAGTGAGATTGCTACAAAATTAGCAAACCATTATTAGATTAGATTAGTGAAGGAGTTGGTGTTAAAGTTCCTTAAACACACCTCTTTCCCCACAGATCGGGATAAAAGATGAGCTCCCCAAAAATGACATTTGTTTTCATGTTAGTTACCATGTAACAAGCAGTCTTTATTTCTGTAATACAGTTCCCATGGCTTTTTGTTGCAGGATGGAGGCCAAGGAGAACAGTGATATTTGCAAGCTGGGATGCAGAGGAATTCGGCTTGTTGGGATCGACAGAGTGGGCTGAGGTAAGCCAACAGTGTTCAAAGGGAAACTGTCACAGTAGGAGGGCTTTGAGAAGTCTGTTCCAGAAAGCAGCACTTCTGCCCTCCCTCCCTCCCTCTTCCTCACACACACCCACACTCACTCACACACACCCACACTCACTCACACACACATATACTCACACTCTCACACTCACACATATGCACACTCACACACACACACTCACTCACACGCCACACTCACACACAATGCGCGCTCACACATACCACACGCTCACACATACCACACGCTCACACACACATATATGCACACTCACACCCACCCACTCACACACACCCTCTCACACACTCACACACACACTCAGACATACACATACCACACACACACCACACACACACTCACACACATACACATACCACACACTCACACACACATATACCACACACATACCACACACACTCACGAACACATACCACACACACACCACACTCACACACAATGCGCACTCACACACTCACACTCTCGTAATTTTCCCTTTGAACTACCAAGAATATATGTCTCCTTGCAGTATATGATGTCTTTCCCTGAAACAGCTGTTACGTCTGTGGATGGGAAAATAGGTCTTAGGAAAAAAAACGTTCAACAGCATTTTCTTCCTCTTTTTCTTCTCATAGGAAAACGCCAAAGTATTGCAAGCACGAGGAGTGGCTTATATCAATGCAGATTCCTCCATCGAAGGTACATGCCTTTGACTGGTTTTTTACTGGGGTAGTGATGGTATATATAGATGACTAGGAGGCATTTTGGCTTGGAGATACATAAAAGCTTCAATGTGACAGTGTTGCATTAGTTTGGGAGTAGATACGGGGGGAAACCCGTGATCCAGAATCATAAAGTATCCTTCAGATATTCCTGGTGCTTCAGGGGAGAAGTCCATTACAGTAGCTACACTATTTGGTAAGTCACGGGGAGGGACAAGAACTGTTGTATCCCTGTCAGCATTTCTGTAGACCTCTTCAGAGTCAGGTTCTCCTCTTATAACATGCGTAATAAACATAGGGACATAAGAAGAGCTCTTAAGGTTGCTTCCAAAGCTGGGCTGTAATTCATCTTCACCAATACAAATGCACTGACAAGATCCCTGGAGAACTCTTCTACAGGGAGAATCAGCATGTTCCTTGTAGAGAGAGTAGTTCTCTAGTCACTTTCTTGTTAACAAATAATGGCATGAGTAGAACTTGCTTCTTCAAATACATAGTTTTTCCTTTTTTTCAGGAAACTACACACTACGAGTGGATTGCACACCACTGATGTACAGACTGGTGTACAGTCTTACCAAAGAGGTAATATCGCTTGAAATTTCTAGCCAGCATGTTCATTGCTCACTTGCTGGATGGGGCTCTGTGTGTAAAATACAATGTCAGATGTTTGTTTCTTTTCTGACTGCAGTACCCCTTGTAACTCAATAGCTAAGTAACTGGAGCTTTTTCCCAGGAGTGGCAAAGGGATTTCAAGTTTACACCTTTAAATGATTAGTTATTCAGGATTAGGGGATTTTTCCACTCCTCCTATCAAAGTATTCTTTCTAAGAACAAAAGAATAAAAAAATGCCATGAGCCAGATGACAGAAACAAGCACAAACCTGGCTGCCCGCTCCGAGTACTACGGTGCCCATGGTGGTGAGAGATTCTGCCTCCCTTTAGGCAGGGGAAGAAATAAGGCTTGCCACAGTGTTGTTTTTAGCATGATGTGACAGGTTTGATCAATGTGCTTCACTGTCTCCGAACATGATGCTCTCACACATATTTGTGTGGCACACAAAATTAAAAGGTAGGGACCTTTCTCAGGAAAATAGCCTCACCATCTTACATGTAAGATGTTCCTTGCTTCAAGAGTGAGTCTTCGAGGCTGGCACTAAAAGGCTTTTTAGTTCTGGTTGGGTCTTTTTTTCTGTTCATCTGTATTAAAGCATGAACATTTAATTAGTTTTCTGTGTTGGTGTTTTATATGCATATATATAATGTACCTTCAGCTACTGTATATATTCTATGTAGCTACTATATCTGTCTTCATCTGCTGTATATATTCAGTCATCTGTCTTTTCCAAGGTTGTTAATTTGTTATCTCTTGGAAGCTGCCATCGTACTGCTACAAAAGTAAAGGAAATGTAGTAATTCAGTATAATAATTTGCTGACAATTGAAAGGCAGCAAATAAAATTTAATTCTGTTAAAACTAGGTGCCCAGATAAAGATATTTCTGCCCTGAACTGCAGAAGAGCAGATCACCTGCAGTTCCCACGGTAACCTGTGCTAAGTGCAGGTATTCAGAACAGTCAGAAAATCAGGTCAGCAAAGTCTTATTTTGAGCACAAAATGTTGGCCTAAATACCAGTATACACGGTTTCGTAACCCATCCTGGAGCTGGGAAGCAGCAACAAAGGCTGAAGAATGCATGTAATCACAGCTTGTTGGTGGCTGATGTCCAAAGAGAATGCTGATCAGGAAGCAGGTCCTGTGTCATCCCATCCAAAGTTAATCTGTGGCAAAAAGTGTTAATGTTGTTCTATGAACACTTAGCTTCATGACCAAAACCCTAAATATATTAGTTTGATTTTTTTATTTCTATTGCGGATTCTTGGACAGTAAATCTAGATATTAATAATAGAATAGATATTAATAATCTTTAATAGATTAAAGCAAATAAAACCTCAGCAGCCAACCAATAAAAAGGAAAGATGAAAAAATACCCACATTGTTTAAGCTGCTCAGTAATCTGGAAAGTAGTTAGGGCGATAGGAATGAACTTCAGGATGGTTATGATATGTATAGCTCTGTAGCAGCTATAATGACATTAACACCAAGTACTATACACTTTACCCTTCTAAGGTTACTGCTGCATCCATGAAAATAATTTTTGTGAACTAAAATGGTAGAAACAGTTCTGAATCAAACCAAGACAAAATTGTTTGAAATTTCCTGGCAAAGTGAAACAAAAAGTTTTGGTTTTGTGAGTTTTTTTTAATGTTGAATATTTAAATTAAATGGCTGAAAATCTCATCAAGAAATATCAGAATGTAAATATTGACTTGAAATGTTTTGATTTCCCTGTGTTTTCTTCCATTAAAGTGACCTATTTTTAGCCAATAAACTATTCCTCTGGAAAATGCTATGCATTTGAGATGTTACAGTGGAAATGCAGGAAGCTTAAGGGACTTAAGACTGTGACTTATTAATTGCCCTAAGCCATAGGCTTTACCTGATTATTGGTAACACTTAAAATTGTACCCTTTGTCTTTTTTTACAATAAACTTTCTAGGTACCAAGTCCTGATGAGGGGTTTGAGGGAAAATCTCTTTATGAGAGCTGGCATAAAAAAAATCCATCGAGAGAATACAAAGACGTCCCCAGGTCAGTGACAAAAGAAAATAAACTATATACCAAAAGTTACTATAACTTGTAGAGTGTGGGTTTTAAAGAAATATCACCTGAGAAACTGAGCTCCTAAAAGAAATGGTGTGATGCTCAGCTGGTAAAAATTTCAGAGTTTTATTGATTGCAGCTGATACATTATTGTACTACAGTTTTGTGAACCTGCCTTTGCAGCACGAACAGGAAGCTTTATATATGAAAAGTAAAGTGTTTATGTTGTTTATAGAGATTTAGACAAATAAGGGTTGCATGCACAACCCAGCAGCAGGCACACAAGGTGCTAAACACAGCGGCTTTCCCTTGCACTCGCTTCCAGTCTCCTGGAAGGCCTCTGAGTTTGGGTGGCTGGGGAGCACATCAGACAGGTTTTACAACACTGTCCTTCAAACTTACCAGAGTTTCTCTATAGAAGCTCAAAGACTGATTCTGTTCCCTGGAGCCATGCCAGTACAGTTGTGTTTTCTTTGAGTTGAGGGCTTCGGATAGTGGAAGTTCAATAAGAGGAAGGTCATTGGGTCTTCTCAATGATTAAAGACAGTGAGTTAAATTCTCTTTTTGAGAGTTTGATTTCTCTGCCCCTGAGAATGGTGACTCTGCTCCTCTGAGAATGCAATTGATGAGGTGCATGTAATGTAGGGGTCACACGCAATTCATGGGATATTGATAAAACGAGCGTACAAGGGAAAGACTAGTGACTGCGACTGCAGAATAAATAATTACCACAGCACTAGGAAGCAAAGTAAAATTATCCTTTAAGTATTGTCACTCAAGGAATTTTCCTCTTTCTTGTTAAAAGAATAAATAAACTGGGTTCTGGCAATGACTTTGAAGTCTTTTTTCAACGTCTTGGCATTGCTTCAGGCAGAGCACGCTACAGTAAAAATTGGGTAAGTCTGTGTCTGTGTAATTTTGTCTCCCTCCTGTAACTGCCTGAATAATATCACCTGTAATTGAGCCATTTAGACTGCCAGCTTTTTGGAGTAGTTCAGTTTAGCGTGTCAGAGTGGAGTCCCAGTTCATTAGTAGAACTCTGTGCTACTACAACACAAATATTTAATAAATAGGAATGGTCAACTTGGTGTCAGTCAGACAAAAGGAACTTTGCTCGGGGTAAATGGATGTGCTCAAAAATACCTATGGTTGATGAAGGCTTATGAATGTCTTATGATGACTTTTGAATGATTTGTAATAACTTATGAAGCTTTGAATTCAAAATGGTTTGTATTTTATGGAAAATAGGGGTTTGACTCTGGAGCGTACTGTGAGGTGAGGCTAATTGAGAAATGTTCAAGAAGCAATCTATTCAACGTGGCCTTTTCCTCTGAAGAGGCCTATTCAAAGACACAAACAGAAATGACTGTTGAGATCCAAGCAAAGAGAGGAAGGGCAATCTCACCTCTGTTTAGCCAGTTAAAGGTTATGTGTCTGTGTCTGTTCTTAGCTACCTTCTTTAGGCTCTGCACATGGTCAGTGGAGAGAGGCATCTCCAAATGACCGTTCATCTTATCACAGGTTGATGTCGAAGAGAGCCACCACTGTGCAGTTCTTCTCATTTGACTGTCTGTAGTGGCTGCACAGGATTAGTGTGACCTGAAACTTAACTCTGCAGTGCCTTGAATCCCACAGCAAAGGTTCTCAAGCAAAGCGGAAGTTACAACTGAGTAATGGTTTTGTTTGGGTTTGTTTCAGAATGTAGAAAAATACAGCAGCTATCCAGTTTACCACAGTGTCTATGAAACCTATGAAACGGTGGAGAGGTTTTATGATCCCACTTTCAAGAATCATCTGACAGTAGCTCAGGTACGGGGAGGGCTGGTGTTTGAATTGGCCAACTCCGTTGTGCTTCCTTTTGACTGTAGAGATTATGCATCAGCTGTGAGCAACTATGCTCACATCATCTATAATTTGTCAAGGAATCATGAAGAGGAACTGGCAACATACAATGTATCCTTTGGTACGTACAGTCTTTCATCACACTCTTCCTCTGTTACCAATGTTCTGTCTCAATGTATGTCTTAGCCCTGACCTGGTATTTACCTTGTGCTGTATGAACAGAAAATAGAGCAAGAGCCACACCCTCTAATAATTTTAAATTTGAATATTTTGTCACTAGGATGCCTGTCTAGAGACTATGCCACTGCCAACACTTGGAGTCGAATGTTCTTGGTCTGCGCATGGTTCACCAATGTTGGCAACAAAATATCTTTGCCTTGGTCCCTGAAAAAAAAATAAATCACACTGCTTTGCAGCTCACGGCGTTGTATAATCCTCTGTCCAACAGTGATCATAGGATAATAACAGGTTAGAGGGAACCTCAGAAGGTCTCTAGGTGAACCTGCCCAAGGGGGGTCAGCTCTGAGGTCAGACCAGGTTGTTCAGATCTTTATGCCGTTTGGTCTTGAAAACCTCCAAGGACAGAGACTACAGAACCTCTCTGGACCACAGTCCTTGACTGTTCTCAGGATTAAAAGTGTTCTCGTTATCTCCAGTCAAAAGTTCTCTTGTTTCAGTTTATGGGCATGTGATGGGAAGTGCAGGCATCATGAGAAGTTTGCCTCGGGGCTTGGTCGCACAGGAATGGTTCATCCCTGTGCAACAATACGGATCTTGTGCTGGCATGTGAAATACTGTTTCGTGTTATAGGGATTCACAATATGCCTCCTGCCTGAGAAGCCTTTATTTTTTTGGCAACATTATATACTATTCAGTTTAGGACTTGGCTGGTTATGACCGATATCGGGTACGTGTGCGTGCCTGCACACACACATACACTCAGACTTTCTCAAAAATGCATGTGTGGAGGGACATACCAATAAAACATAGGTTTGGGGATTTATAAAATCCCAGACTTACCCAAACATGGTGATTCTGGCAATATATGCTGTAGTTTTTGGTATTTATGTACATTCTTTAGGTAGCAAACAATAAGCAATATTCACAAAAATACTGATTTCTATTGTCTCCAAGGCACATTTTCACAGAATTACATAGTTTTTAATGTAGGAATATGGGGTCATCTGATTTTTATTGAGTGAGAATTGGCAGATCATGATCACAGGGAAGGATAAAGCTTTAATTTGAAGAATTTGCTTTGTTAAATGATTTCTTCAGAATTTGAAGTTAAATGCTTCCTTCCTGCTCCCTCCAGATGCTCTGTTTTCAGCTGTGGAGAATTTTACAGAAGTTGCTGCTAGGTTTCATGAGAGACTGCAACAAATAGATATCAATAAGTAAGTTTAACTCTTTTTCTTCTCCCAGTAAAATACTCCATGTAGTCCCCTGGGCTCAGAGGGCATAGTCTTCCCTTGCATTTCATCCCCTGAATAACCCTGGTGACAAATGACTGTCAGTCGTTTGTTTCATAGGTCCTTATGGGTTCTTGTCTTTAAGGATCTGGTTACTCTAGGAAACAAGGTATAGAAATGTTGAATTAGTGGACATCAGAGACACTGCAGAGCCTGGGAATCTAGCCATAAGAGCTTTGAAAAGTGTCCAAGGTAATTAGTGTCAATTCTTGACAGGTTTTAGTTGAGGAGCAGTGCCCGGATGGTACATGGATGTGCCTAGAATGCTGGTTAGCATGAGCAGAGCCAGCTCAGGTGTGTAACTCCCTCCAAGTAGAGACACATCCTATGATTTTGTCACTGGATTATCATTAAAGAGCAAATGTTGACTTGTGCTCTTCATTTGCCAGCACTCTAGTTTTCAAGATAATGGTAATACTTAATGAAAAAAAAAAACAAACCAATAAACCAATCAAGTAGCATGATTGTAGTTGTGGCAAGCTTTTTCATGAGCTTTCCCAAAAATTCTATGCACCATCTATGCCAAAAGGTCTGATTTGCACTTGACGTTAATTTATTCTTTGTAGGCCATGCCCAGAATGAGAAATTAAATTTCCTTTTATATATACATATGTGTATGTTACATTTCTTGGGAAGAATATAATTTAGCCATATGCTTACCCTTATGGAAGACTAAGTGAGAATAAAAGCCATCTTTTAACAGCAGCAACTTTCAAGATAAATGAATTAACAAAAATTTCTTCTGTAAAATATGACATTTATGACATATGACATGCATGTGACATTTTCAAAATGGTTTCATTAATGGATGGCCTAAATCTAAGCTTTAATTGAACGAACCAGTTTTAGATTCCATTTACACCAATGTAAACTTGAAAAAGTTTCCTTGATGGTAGTTACTCCAGGCTTACAGCGATATAAATTTTACCATTTTTTCTTAGTTAATGCCTTTGAAGTGCTACAATAAGTTCCTTTGGATGTAAACTACCAAACCCACGTATATTCAGTATAATCTTCTTCACAGTTCTTGTATTTGTTAAGCATCAGTAGTATGCTCAGAGCTATTCAAAGCACACAGACACAGATGGTCTCTGCTCTAGGGAATTTACAATCTGCCGTCAGAAAAACACAATTCTTGGATGATTCAAAAGATGATTCTAACATCACAAGGTTCCTGTTTCTCAGATGTTGCAGTTTTACATAAAAATAAATTATTTTATCGAAGTAATTTGCAGCTGGTTAGCTTTGTGGAAAATAGGTTCTTTAGAGAACTGTGGTACAAAAGAAGAGAATGGTCTGCCTAAGCACCCTAATGAAAAGGAGATGAAGGAATAAGGTGCAACATGAGAGAAAATGCCTGAAAGTCTCTGTCTTCTTTAAAACTATTCCTTGGCCTTTAAAAACAGCTTTAAGAGACTTTCAGTCTGTCTCACAGTACAGAACAGCATAATTCTGTTGTGCAGGTTATCTGACTTGGGCTGTCTTGTGGCCTACACTTTAAGTTTAGCATCCTGGATCTACTGTCCTTCACAAATCCAGAGCTGTGTACGTTGAGGCACGGGGTAAGCGTGGGCCAAACACTTTGTAGCTAACATATTCCTCTGTTGCCTTTTTAGCCTGCTTGCTGTCAGATCACTAAATGATCAGCTCATGTTTCTAGAAAGGGCTTTTATCGATCCTCTTGGATTACCTGGCAGGCCATTCTATAGGTAAGAAAGGCTTATTTTTCACTTTCCGCCTTGAGTACCATATAAGAATTCCTTTAAGATTTACAGGTCTCTAAATGGAATTGTAATGGTTTTATTCAACGTGGTAAAAGTAGATTAAACAGGACAAATAAGATTGAAGTTTTTCCTAATGTTGTCTTCCCTTTTCAGAGAGGTACACTACGCAGAATGAGGAAAAGTCTTGTTGGAAGCCTATTCAGATCAGTAAACCTATTACCACTGATTTCTGTGGGCTTCTAAACAGATCTAAAAGTTTCGCCCTGGACTCAGTTCAAGTCATTTCAGTGGTAAAGGGTCTTTAGGAAGTTACTACGATTTGAAAGTGAAATAGGGTATAATTGAAGTATCTACGATTTGATTGATTATAGCATAACAGTCACGCTAGCAAATACAGTGTAGAGGGCAGTACTTCAACAGCAGTGAAGTGAATTCAGTGGTTCTCTCATCCAGTTCAAGAAGTAAATGTTGTTTGAGAGGCAGAATAGTCAAGCCAAGTTTAGCTTTTTGGTCCTTCTACCAGTCTGCGTAATTCAGAACAGTAATCTTTCCACTGAAAAGTTCCACTAAAAAATAACTGTAGAAAGAGAACTTATGATGTAAAGTCCTTGTACCCCTCGTAGCTTCTGATTAAAAATCCATTGAGAACAGTCTTTTGTTAAAGCATCAGCTTTCCTACCTCAAAGCATGACTGTATCAGTTGGAGATTGAGTATATCTGTGAGAAAAGAAGCTGTCTTTTTTTTATCTTTCTATTTCATCTGAAATGAGGGAAAGGAAAATAAATGAGTCAGCTTTTAGCTCAACTCTTCTTAGCTATAAAATTCTGGAATTCACATGTTATTTTCTTGCTTCATAGATTGTAGGTACTATTGCTACAATAATATTATTTATTTACGTCTTCAGTGTCAAGAATTTAACAGATCATACAGAAACAGATTTATTTTATTCAGAAAATAATGTTTTATTTTCCTAATGCAGAATATTGTTATTTTTTTCCCCCAACTTCCCTACAGACATGTTATCTTTGCTCCAAGCAGCCATAACAAGTATGCAGGAGAATCATTCCCAGGGATCTATGATGCCATGTTTGACATTAAAAACAAAGCTGACCAACATGAAGCCTGGGAAGAAGTTAAGAGGCAGATTTCCATTGCAGCCTTCACTGTACAGGCAGCAGCAGAGACACTGAAAGAAGTAGCATAAATATCAACAACATAATCATCAACGAAGACTACGTTTGACAGTTCACAGAAGCCTTGAAAACAGAGCATTTAAAAACACTATGCAGATTATTACAAAGAACACATAATCCAAAATATCTTTTTCTTTGCAAATAATACGCCCACGTGGAATGCATTTGGCAATGTTAACAAGGTAATGTACTCCATTCGGAGAGATCAGGCTTTGGATAACTTCCAAAGTGAGAGTGCAAAAGTTCCATGTTTTCTCTCAGCTTCATATTTTAAGAATTGCTAACTAGTGGATTTATTTTCAGAATTTTTCTAGCTCAATTATTATAGCACTACTCATAGTGCATTAGGAAACCAGAAGTCATTTCATGTTTCTATCGGTTTCTAATTTTGTTGTTGACTTTATTATTTACCTTGGAGTTGTGTAATTATAGATAGCCCTTTCAGCTCTCCTTTTACACAAAGAATCACATATGAAGATGGGAAAACTGTCACACACTGTGTGAGAGATGTATAAGGATCATAACAAGTTTTGGGCAGCCAGCCCAGAATACTCGTCCATGACGTTCTTCTCTTCACATGCTGAGTCTTGCAGCTGTTTGCAAATAAAATAAAGCAAGAAGCCTTCTAGTCACTGGGGGAAAAACAAGGCAATACCTCGTCAGACGTATAATCATCTCACAAATCATGTCTTTCGAGATGAAGGCCTACTTTTATTCTTTTACCCAAAATCTACCCCTGCTATACCTCGTCCATATCAAGTTATTTTTAATACGAAGACAATGAGAAGCAAAGAAAATTTGTCATGTCCTTAGTTTGAAGGGATACAAATTATTACCATCTTAGTAGGCTCTATATTTCTGATTTGGGTGTGCAGCTTACTCTTATGACAGTCTGCTCAAAAGACTACAGTGGGACAACCGAGATCAGACAGAGAAGAATCAAAAAATCAGATCTCTTCATCTGCCACTCTGCCACTAGAGGATTACTAACCTCTTGCACAGCAAATATTTTGGGTAATTTGAATCTGTCATTTCAACTGAGGCCTCCACCATGTCTTAGAAGACCATCCCACAATCTGATGGATTTCAATGTCATGGTAGATTTTTTTTCTTTTCCATAAAACCTAATTTATTCATAAATATTTATACTCTTCACATTAAAACCCTTTAGGCGACTTACTAATTAAGTCATTATTTTACTTAACCATTGATCTTTCTTATAAAATAATCCAGTTTTCTAGATAATGGGAAGTGCTCTTACACCCACAGTTACTGCTCAGTTATTTTCACATTTTTATGAAAGTGATTGGAGTAAAACTATGGAGACGTGTCTTCCCCCAGATCTAGTTGTGCTGATGGGAGACATTGCCATTGCTTCTGGCTGTTCCACTGCTCCTTTTGCCAATGGAGAATCCACCTCTGAAAAAATTGGTCAGGTTAGTTTAGATCATCAGCTTAGATTTTCAGCTAACCTAGAGGATTTTGTCTGCAGCAATCAAGGGAATGATAACACAAATCTGCCATGCAGAGGGGGGCAGCAATAAACAGCTTCTGTTGACCAGGTGGATACAAAAAGAATATTTTTCTATTGCTGAGGAGGAAGTATCCAGAACTGAAGCACCAATCTGCAAAACTGTTGAGATCTTTCCCTAAATGACCTGTAAGCTTCCTCAGCAACTATTTCTCAGCCCAGAAGACATAATTTTTTACTCTCTGGCCTAACCATAGCATCGTTTCCTTTAAGTTTATTTAGGGCCCTTTTTGGCAATAGCTGGCAGATAATATACAATGTCAGGATCCAGCATCTCACAAAATGTAGAGATAGTTACACTCTTAAACCACAGCAACATCCATTTAAAAAAAAAAAAAAAAAAAATCAGTGTGCTGTCCCCTAACCACTGCAGGCAATAGGGTATAGGGACAGACGTTCTCTCTCTCCTGTTGAGTCTGTTCCCCTGTGCACAAAAAGTTCAAGGCAACTGGTCCAGAGAGAGGAAGCACCCATAAGTTTGGCTGTAACACCATGGTTTACATGATGTTTTGGTAAGGTGGGATTCAAATTGTCCAGTGACTTTTCCCAGATTTGTGTCTGCTTTTTGACCCATCTTTGTTCAGTGCAAACCACAATCTGTAGCAGTTGGATTTTAAAAGCAAATGGAGCTTTGTTTAATATTTTGAGAGAAGAAGATCCTCTGATGGACTCAGTTCAGCTCTTTCCCCAAGCCCTAACCCAGTCATTTATCAAAGGGACTTGAGTCAAAGACATCACACTCCATGCTATCGGTGGGAGTGTTTACCCCTCACTTGCCAGCGCAAAGCTTTTCTGATCTCAGTTCTGAGAAGTCTAACACTTGGTGCTGGCTTCTCTTGAGACAGCCCCTATGATTCTTATCCTTAGGTTGTCCAGCATCATCTTGGATGTTACTGGCCCCACCACAAAAAAACACCACAATTACAAAATTGTTACAACAGACCAATACTTGTTCTGTTTTTCCCCAATGTACTGGGCTGCAACTTGTGCCTCTTCGACAGCTTCTTCAAGAGCTGATAAGACATCTTTGTGTCTTTATCTGGGACTTGCTGAGAGAAAGAAAGACAGACAGCAGGTGACAATAACGACAGCATGATAGGTATTCCCCGGTAAGCTGTCTGCTCTTGCAAGTGTATACCTCAGCCTCCTTCACTTCTGTGAGGAAGGAAGAACAGGTGTCTAGTTCTGCAGGCCCAAAATTAGACACGGCAGCATCTAGCGTTTAGACACATTATGGCTCATTAGGAAGTTCTTCAGCAGGTTTTAAATTCGAAATAAAGATGCTCTTTAGTCTTCAATAACTTCTATGGAATTTCTGATAAGAACATCCTTCTCCCTAAATCATTTCTTATAGTCAGACTTCTGTGGAGTCTAGATATAGCCGCTGCAGCATTCAGTTCCTCAAATTCCAGGCAGAAGTGACTGGTGTCACTACTGGACAGCAAAGGGCAGAGCCTGTGTAGCTGATTTCTGAAGCTACATGATTTGTAGTCAGCTGCCCAAGCCATATGTCAAAATACATGCATGGATGCATATGCAACTGTCAGTTTCCTGTATGTGTCGCTAGGATTATGAGTTCTAAACAAAAAGCAAAAATTGAAAGGGTAGTTGTGTATGCACTGCAAAATGTCATTTCACGTGACTCATTTATTAGGATGGTACAAAGAAGCAGGGGTCACATTTCACATCTATGAATAAAATCGGGCCAACTGTTATGTGCCAGCAGATGAAGACATGTAGTTCCTACCAGACAAGTGGAGAACAATGGTTAAATAAATAAATAATATGCATTAAAAGCACTGTCTGTTAATATGTTCTTGCAAATTTTGTAGCTGCACTGAGAAACATTTCCAGTCCATTGATTCTTAGAGCTCAAAAAACTGTCTGAGCCAGCCACATGAGCTACGAAGGAATCTACTAAGGAAAGGCAGACAATAAGAAGCCAGATACAGGAATAACCGCTTTTTAAGCATCTCTATTTTTTGTTAGATCTGCCAGGGTATCTCAGGGACATAGCTATTAGCTGACTCAAACCTTGAGTGTGAAATCCTTTCCTATACAAGAAGTCAAGATAAGGTTTGCGTGCTAATTCTCCTTCAGCAAAGTAGAACTTCAGACAACATAAAAAAGTCTTTTTTTTTTTCTAGATTTCTACAGTGAGTTGAAATTCACTGTTAATACTGCTAAGTGCTGCTCACTAGATTAGCTGGTTTGGGTCTCAAGCTTGATATTATTCCATGGGAAGTGGCCAACAAAGACTGTTGAATTAAGTAAAAAAAAAAAATAAAAACAATTCAGTTGTTAACAGGAACAAAATCCAAAATCAACTAAAAGTATGTTGAATTTACAGTTTACTGATCATCTAACATGAGCCAGTTATTGATGTAACTACAGATGTTTTCAGCTAGAGATGGCCATTAGCAGAGTTGTTTAGTATAATCAACTTTTGTTCTTTTATTTTCTAAATATGCTGTAATCAATACTTGGAAGAAGTACTTGGAAGCCGGAACAGGGGGAAATGGCTTTATTCCTCCTCCCTTCTTTTGGAAAAATTAATTCTAGCTGCTCTCTCCCCACGTTCTTTAAGAAGCATCAGGATTGCTCCATCCTGTTCCCCCTTCCAGAAGGGAAGTCAGCAGCATCTATAAATTCTGTTATCAGACCAAAACTTCTGTTTCGTCTGGGTGAATGGTATTTATTTAGTCTTTATATGCTGTTTTTCTCATCTTCCTAGGAAGTGTGTAGATGAGAGAGCCCGGGGTACTTTTGCAATGCATCAGCAAGCAATTTCAAATATATATGGATAAAATAGATATGATCCAAGAAGGACAACAAAAATTCTTGTGTAGTAATGTCACTCCTTGCGCTGACCTCCACACTAGACCAAGCTGATTCATAGAATAGAATAGAATAGTTTGGGTTGGAAGGGACATTAAAGATCATCTAGTCGAACTGCCCTGCAGTGAGCAGGAACATCTTCACCTCGATCAGGTTGCTCAGAGCCCCGTCCAGCCTGACCGTGAATGTTTCCAGGGATGGGGCATCCACCGCCCCTCTGGGCAACCTGGGCCAGTGTTTCACCACCCTCATCGTGAAAAATTTCTTCCTTGTATCTAGTCTAAATCTACCCTCTTTTAGTTTAAAGCCATTACCCCTTGTCCTATCGCAACAGGCCTTACTAAAAAGTCTTTCCCCGTCTTTCTTATAAGCCCCCTTTAAGTACTGGAAGGCCACAATAAGGTCTCCCCGGAGCCTTCTCTTCTCCAGCCTGAACAACCCCAACTCTTTCAGCCTGTCCTCGCCGCAGAGGGGCTCCAGCCCTCGGATCATCTTTGTGACCCTCCGCTGGACCTGCTCCAACAGGCTCATGGGCTCATGGAAGAAGCAGCAAGTAATCCCTTATTCAGCTAAGAGACAAGAATAAATGTTTCAAGAATTCAGGGCTGGAAAGAACCCCAAATTTCCAATTTATGAAAGTAGGAGTTTTCAGAATGTGGCTTTATTCAACACTGGAGTAGGCCTACAACAATTTGTGAGAAAGAGACCAGCTTGCTTTAAAACAGTTGATTGCACAGTTGTTTAGTAATCTGTTCAAGCAATACATATGTGATGTTCTATGCCTGACAAAGAGCATGATGGTAATTGGCTATTGATGTCCCTGTCTTTATCTCAACACATGAGCTTTTTATGTTATCTCCTGCCCCTGTCCTGTTGTGGAGGGCATGTAATTCAAGGCATAGATCTATACTGTGTGTTATACTTGCTTTTAGACGGAACATAATATATTCCACTGGTGGTCAGTCCATGGAATGTAAGAACATGCCACAGCCAATAACTAAGAGTACTAGGACTGTATTTTAAGTGGTAGAAGCCACTTGGTTGCTGCTATTGTTCAACCTCAGCATAGCTGATGCCCTTAACATTTTAAAAAGATGTAGGCATAGAAATAAATACATTTTATACTTTCTCACTGTTGCTATTCTTACCTTCTTCCTCCACTGATGTTATCATCATGTGAGGTCTAATTTAGATAGTAATCTCCAAAAGCCCTTGTCACTTTACTGTCTATTATGTGCCAGTCCTACACCTGTGGTGCTATATAAATGCTAACAATACATCAATATGCTCATTCTTTATAAGTTCTGTAGGTGGAATTCCATCTGGTTTGTACATGTCAAGTGATATGTTGGTGTGAAAAGTCCTTGCTGTTCAGAATCTGTGATGGCTTATGAGCAGTTGGGAAATGACAGGAAAGAAGAATCACAGAACTGGACGTGCTTATCATTTGAACAAAACCATCCAGATGTACGCTTAAGACACTGGCTGTGACTAGTACAGAATACCCAAGTGGTGTAATTCTTCTCTAATCTCTGAAAAGCCTTAATGAAGTAATTAGGACATTAACCAGTCTTTTCAGCCGTTTCTGAATATTTTCAGAACAACCTAGTCTATTTAAGAAAGTTTTGATACTTGGAGCACTGCCATTTCTTTGGCAAGATGTATCTACTTTGGACTCTTTTGGGAGTGAGTGGTAAGAACTCAGAGCATGTCCAGGCTCCCAGAAAAGCTGTCCTCCCTTCGGCCAGATAACTGCTCTCAAATGGGCAGGTCCTCAGTTCCAGAAAGATCAGGCTTGGCTTCCATGTGGCTGTGCAGGAACTCACCAGCAGGGAGTGATGCGCAGGGCCAGGGCAAGTTTGTACAAAACACGATGATTCTATGATTCCGTGAAAGCATCTTGACTATTCCCTGGGCTGAAGATGTATCCTTTCCCATGAGGTACTGGATTTGGCTGAATTAGACTAGGGAAACTTAATCCTAAGAACCTTGTAATCCAAAATGTAAAAAGCTAGAAAATGCAGGAAATAATTTTGCAGCTTCTCCCAGTTGCAAATTGGATGACGTCTGGAAGTGGCTCTGTTGGCTAGTCTAAATTGTATTCTGAGCTGCTCTAAGTATTCATCACTTGCCAAGGATTAATGTAACCATGGATTACAAAGGGGAGCAATTCAGTGCTTCCTTGGTAAAGAGAAAACAGCTTGGCCCTTCCTCTCGTGGCCACTCCACTGGAACAAATACTGATTGTGATTAAGCCTAAAACAGGAACTTTCAAAACCAGAAAGTCCTGATAATTAATAGAAATTAGCCCTTATGCATTGCTTGGTGTACAGTCTAGATGCATATTTGATGCTGAGATACACATACAGCTACAGACAAGCTGTCTTGGGGATGAGACGAAGAAATGGAAGTGTTTTATTGCACTCAGAAAATCAAGTCATCATCATCCAAGGCCTAAGGCTGGTTGGGCAGGAGGAGAGCTGAGAATCACTGAACCGGGGCAGCCCTGGGGCTGAGGGCGGGAGGAGGAGGAGAGGGAGGAGGAGGAGGAGGCGGAGGAAGGCAGCTGCTTGCCTGCCCTCCCTGCAGGCTGCCGGCCACCGGGGCGTATGGCCAGGAGCAAGGCCACTCCTGCAGGCGGCTGGGCTGCCCCGGGCTGCTGGGCTGTTCCTTGCTGGGCTTTCTTGCAGGCGAGTACAGAGACCCCAGGGCTCAGCCCGCGGCCTGTGCCCTCTACAGATGCTTATGTGCGACTCGGGTTGTGATTAACTCTGCATTGGGGAGCTTTTCCTGCTTTTCAGGGATGTTGTAAAATACTCGTCCCACTGTTTTTCTAAAGAGTTGTTCTCCCGAGCAGTTTTGGTCTTTAAGGAGTGAGGAATATTACGGCTGCATGCTTCAGCCCAAGGGGAGCCCTGGTGAACTGACAGCTTCCCGTAATGGGTAGTCAGACATTCAAAAAGGAGAGATTAATAGAAGAGTTTGAGACTTCTGTGACTGTAAAACCTCCAGGATTATTTTTAGTTGTTCGTATTTCCTGATTTTTGCTGAAGATGTGTTTAAATGCTCCTATTCAGTTGCTATTTCAGAAATTAAAAGGCAGAACGTAGAGGAGGAGGAGTTTTGACTGACAGCCAAAGAGTGGAGTTGCTGAATTTTCCATTATGTACAATGAACTTCACTAGAACACTGGATTCTTTTCTGCAGTCACTTGCAGCATTTGATTTTGAGTCTAAAATTGCATGTCTGCATCTGTGCTTTTTAAACTTCTATGGTAGCACACACCTAAGGTAAAGCATGAAAGAAAAATCCATGAAGGCTATTAAATATAAAAACTATTAATTTGATTTAGGAGATCCCTGAGCTGCAAATTTCTGGCACTTGAGCTATTCTTATCCATTTTGCTGAACATCATCTTTTGGCCATGCTCCAAAACAGAATACTGGGAAAGATGGACCTTTGGTCTGATCCAGTATCACTGTTACGTTCAGAGTGTTCCTGCAATTGCATTTAAGTCTAACAGACCATATATATTGTGCATGCGACAGCACATACACTTGGCTTTGTTATTACAGTTTTCCCAGTTTGGGATTTTTCTAGCTAGAATAGTAAAAGGATTTTATTTTTTTTTTAAAGACAAATTCATGTAGTTGATGTGTTCTCTCCTTTCAGATTTATGGCAACTGAAAAATCTTTAACTTGTTCAAACTGACAAGGGTCACAGTTAGCTTTATTCCTTTAATTATTAAATAGACTAACCCCACCGTTCCCCACATCTGTAACTGTTATAATGCCGGCAGGGCAGCTGTTGAGTCTTAGACTTTCACTTTAAATATTCTTATGCACATAGTTTTAAATATATGTATAAATTAAATAAGGGACTTTCATCATGAGTATCAGGAGTTCAATCTTTCCACTGCAAACAGTTAACTGAGAATTTAAACTATAGTTTAAAATTAATGAGAGGTGAATCTGCCTTAAAAGGGGGACTGTATTTACCAGATATTTAGGGTGTGCTCTTCTTAATATGTCCTTTTTTGGCAGTTCAGTCAATGAACTATATTTAACTTTTCTGTTTCACTTCTATGTTTGAACCAGCAAATGGTGACAGAGGGTGCTCTAAGCCCTGTTCATTGTCGTGGTTTTAGGGAGACTGTTCACTACTTTAGGTTGCACATGGGCTCAAATATGTGAGGACCGGGGTTCTTGCTAAGCAGGAAGCTTTTCAAATTCAAACTTTTCAAATTTTCAGGATGGTTTACAAAACCGACCGAGAAAACACCCAACTCATCAGATGTCTATCAAAATGTGAGACAGAAACTTGTGGCTGAAATGAAAGCAGAAAACATCAAGCAATTCCTTCAGTAAGCCCTGCGCAGCTTGGTTTTTGAATAGTTTTATCAGTCGCAAAAGCCAGAAAGTGATAACATCAGCTCCACGGAACAGTCTCTGACAGCAGAGCTCTTCAGATGCTTTGGAAGTATTTGGTTTGTACAAGAAGGGAGAGACTCACAACCCTTCTGTCCCCCTCTCCCTATTTTGAAGTTACCTTTCAGAGTGGTTGTACTGTTAAGAGTGCTTCCCTCAAGGTGCATTACTGCCAGTGCTTATCGTGCTTTTTAGTGTGATTTTCCAGAGTCTTGATTTAATGCAGCGTAAGTGTCTGGTTCTTCCTCACAAGCATCTGAAACTCTAACATCGCATAACTTTGCTTTGTCTCAGACTGAGATGATTTTGCTGTGGTTGGGATACGCTGATTGCTATTAATTACATTTGATTGATAATCTGTCCAGTGTCCACTTAGACTTTCAGTTTGAGTAGCTAATAACCCAATTAGTCGAAGTAGAAAATTAATATATTCAAAACGCTTCAAAGTTTGCCTGGTGCCGAGTTGTGCGTATAGTTACAACTGATAATTCCTTTAGCGTGGCCAGATTGGATAATGTGCTGCTAATTGGGTTCTTGAGATCCCATTATTCCCTGTCTTCTGTTTCAGAAGGTGAAGGGCCCTGTCCAAGCGCAATGTGTGTGTGTGGTTGGTTGTCTTGCATGATGCAATTATTAAATACACTTTTTTTTGCATCCTAGTGCATCCATGTTGTTCTTTCAAAACATCTAAAATGCTAGGGATATAGAAATACCTTCTTGTTTTGCTGTGTATTTCACTGGAAATGAAAAAAAAAATCATCTTGTGCATATGTGTATCTTCTACAGAGGAACAAATATATTCATACAAAAAGTAAACAAATATAACCTCTGGTTAGTAACATGCTGATATTCAGTATGTAAGTCAGCAACTGCATCGTAAACATCAAAGGATTGCTGACAAATTTTATCTCTGTACATTTATTCTTAAACTAAAAGGTTTCATTTCTAGTATCAGTTAGCTTTTTAAGTCTATAGGCCTTATCTTATTTTGTATTTGTTCCTCTCAGTAGATTGAGAGTTTCTGAAGATTATGTTTGAGTGAGACTCCAGGCAACATAGAGATTGATGACAGCATGAAATAGCTCTGCAATTATGCTAAAGTTTCTTGGCCATAGGGTATGTGTGGTGTCTGGTTTGTCTGCTTGCTTTGATGGTGGGCCAAATGTTTTATACTGGTTTGTTCCACCCCCCACCCCCCCCCCCCCCACCACCCCCCCCCCGCCCTAAATTCAAATAAAAAGCAGGAACTGCAGAAAAATTATACTAATACACTATCTAGAAAGTTTGTTAAAAGCATAAAAAATGTGAACTTAAGAATTTTTGATCCCCATTCTTAGTTATTTAGGCTACTAAATCTGTTTTTATCAAGTGGGGAAAACAAACTTTAAGTCTCAGAAAATGCAGACACCTTGACATTGAACCATAGCTCTGCAAAGGATGAAACTGGAAGGGAAAAATTGAAAAAAGGCATCATGTGTTGTTCAGTCTATTTTTCCTGGTGGCATATGTAGTATTTAAACTAGAGTACTTAAGGAATTAAAAGGTACTTAGAATACTCTAGACAATTAAAGCGCAAGAAGAAGACAGGCAACAAGCTCTGGCAAAGGTTGCTTCCGAACCCTGGTGCATACCCACATGGTTTAAAGAGAAGGAAAGACAAAAGCAGAGAGCAGAAGGTTGTGGTCTACATAGAGAACCTAGATTCATTCAAATCCAGGAGGCCAGATGGGATTCACGTGAAAGCTGGATGTTATGACTGCAAGGCTGCTGTCTATGAGAAGTTCTGGTGATTGAAGTTCTGGTGGCTGAAAAAAGCTGATGTTGTGCCCATCCTTAAGTAAGGCAAGAAGGACAATCCGGGGACACTATGGGTAAATCAGTTTTACTTCAATCCATGGAAGGGTGACCAAACATCCTTCTACAATCTGTTTCCAAACACAAAGGACAGTTAGGAACAGACAGCATTTTTTACTATGTGTTTATATGATCACCCTGATGCAGGGTGATTGTCTTCTGTAAGGAAATGACTGTCTATATGTGTCAGTGGAGATGTTACAGTGGCTGAAACATCCTTGACTTTAACAAGGCTTTGGACATCGTCTCCCACAGCATTCTCATTTGGAAGCTGAAGAAGCGCATACTGAAGAACAAGTTGTTACGTTGGTTGAAAACAGTCTGAACTGACAAGTTGAAGTGGTACTAATGGTACTTGGTACCACTAACTAATGGTAATTAATGGTATCTGACATCCCTGGGGCAGCCATTAACAAGCAGCCTGTTGAGAATTTGAAGCTGGTGCGTGGTACCCAGCTGATTGAGCAGCGTTTACCATAACTCATTTGTTCAGTGGGCCAAACAAAGTGTAGGCAGATTTCTGTAGGGTAGCCCAGAGGGGCTGGATATTGTTTCTGACTATTTATGACCGTTATTTGTTATATCTGATCTGGATGTAAATGTTGTTAAGAAAGCTTTTATTATTCAGGCTTTTGATTAAGAAAAAAAGAACAAATCTGTGCAGATAATTTGACATAATGATTTTCAAGTTAAACTTATTAGTATTTGCTCTTTCAGGTAGGCAGCGATGAGGTAACAAGAAGAAGTCCAAGGGCAATGAAGAAAGATTTCAAGACCCTGGGGCGCCTGGTCAAGGGATCAGGAGCGCAAGTTGTGTTCTCGTCTATCCTCCCAGTTGCGGGGAATGATGAGGGGCTAAATAGGAGGAGCCAGCAGATCAATGCCTGGCGTCTAGCTTGGTGCTGCCAGCAGGACTTTGGGTTCTTTGATCATGGCCTGATCTACAAAACGCCTGGCCTGCTGGTAACAGGCAGGAATACCCTGACTTCCAGGGGAAAAAGGGTTCTAGGACAAGAGTTATCAGGACTCATTGAGAGGGCTTTAAACTAGATTTGAAGGAGGGTGGGGATGGTACTGGGCTTGCTGGTGAGGTGCCAGGGCGTAGTTGCTCAGCGCTCGTGGGCCAGTGTGCCAGTATTTCTGAAAGCCAGAAGGCACACCACATCTCAAGGGTCAAAACTACACACACAACTCCCTCTCTGAAATGCTTATACACCAATGCACGCAGCATGGGGAATAAGCAGGAAGAGCTGGAGGTCTGTGTGCGGTTGCAGGGCCACGATCTCATTGCAATTACTGAGACATGGTGGGACAGCTCACATGACTGGAATGCTGTCATGGATGGCTATGTCCTTTTCAGGAAAGACAGACCAGCAAGGCGTGGTGGTGGAATTGCACTCTATGTGAGAGAGCATTTGGAATGCATTGAGCTCTCACTAGGGGCGGATGAAGAGCGGGTCGAGAGTTTATGGGTGAGGATTAAGGGACAAGCAAGTATGAGGAACACTGTTGTGGGTGTTTATTACAGGCCACCTGATCAGGATGGGGAAACTGATGAGGCTTTCTACAGACAACTGAAGGTAGCCTCGCAGTCACAGGCCCTGGTTCTCATGGGGGACTTCAATCACCCCGATATCTGCTGGGAAGACCACACAGCCAGGCATGGAGAGTCCAGGAGGCTCCTCCAGTGCATTGATGACAACTTTTTGACACAGGTGGTACAGGAGCTAACAAGGAGAGGAGCACTTGTAGACCTGGTACTGACAAACACAGAGGGATTGGTGGAGGACATTAAGGTTGGGGGCACCCTAGGTTGTAGTGATCATGAAAAGATTGAGTTCAGGATCGTGGGTACTATCCACAAAACAACAAGAAGTAAAATTACAACCTTGGATTTCAGGAGGGCTAACTTCGACCTCTTCAAGAAACTGCTTGGAGAGATCCTGTGGGCTAGGGCTCTGGAAGGCAAAGGGGCTCAAGAAAGCCGGTTGATATTCAAAGACCACTTCCTCCAAGCTCAGGATCGGTGCATCCCTAAGAGAAAGAAATCGGCCAAGGGATGCAGGAGACCTGCATGGTTGAGCAGGGAGCTTCAGAAAAAGCTCAAGTGGAAGAAGGAAGTTTATAAGTGGAAGAAGGAAGTTTATAAGTGGAAGAAGGGACTGACCCCTTGGGAGGATTACAAGAATGCCACCAGAGCGTGCAGGGATGAAACAAGGAAAGCCAAGGCCACCTTGGAATTAGACCTGGCTAGGGAAGTCAAGCACAACAAAAAGAGCTTCTACAAGTATATTGGAAGCAAAAGGAAGACCAGAGAAGTTGTGGGCCCACTGTTGAATGAGACAGGAGTCATGGTGACGGAAGATGCGGAGAAGGCAGAGTTACTGAATGCCTTCTTTGCTTCGGTCTTTTCTGCTCGGCCCAGCCCCCAGGAGTCCCAGGCACTGAGTAAAGTAACAGGGAAAGAAGAAGACTTCCCTTGGGTTGAGGAGGATCAAGTGAGGGATCAATTAGATCATTTAGATATTCACAAGTCCATGGGCCCTGATGGGATGCACCCGAGAGTGCTGAGGGAGCTGGCAGAAGTCATTGCTGGGCCGCTCTCCATCATCTTTGAAAAGTCCTGGAGAACAGGCGAGGTGCCTGGGGACTGGAGGAAAGCCAATGTCACTCCAGTCTTCAAAAAAGACAAGAAGGAGGAGCCGGGGAACTACAGGCCGGTCAGCCTCACCTCCGTCCCTGGAAAGAGGATGGAACAGCTCGTTCTGGGTGTCATCTCAAGGCATGTGGAGGAAAAGAAAGCTATCAGAAGTACTCAGCGTGGATTCACCAAGGGGAAATCATGTCTGACTAATCTGATAGCCTTCTACGATGGCATGACTGGATGGATAGATGAGAGGAGGGCAGTAGATGTGGTCTATCTTAAGCAAGGCGTTCGACATGGTCTCCCACAGCATCCTCATAGGGAAGCTTAGGAAGAGTGGGCTAGATGAAAGGACAGTAAGGTGGATAGATAACTGGTTGAAAGATAGAGCTCAGAGGGTTGTGATTAGGGGCATGGAGTCTAGTTGGAGGCCAGTGATGAATGGTGTTCCCCAGGGGTCAGTACTGGGTCCAGTCCTCTTCAATATATTCATCAATGACCTGGATGAGGGGATAGAGTGCACCCTCAGCAAGTTTGCTGATGACACAAAGATGGGGATGGGGGGGTGGGAGGGGGTGGCTGACACACCGGAAAGCTGTGCTGCCATACAGAGAGACCTGGACAGGTTGGAGATCTGGGCAGAGAGAAACCTTATGAAATTCAACAAGGCCAAGTGTAGGGTGCTGCGCCTGGGGAGGAATAACCCCACGCACCAGTATAGGTTGGGGGCTGACCTGCTGGAGAGCAGCTCTGTGGAAAGAGACCTGGGAGTCCTGGTGGACAACAGGATGACCATGAGGCAGCAATGTGCCCTTGTGGCCAAGAAGGCCAATGGCATCCTGGGGTGCATCAAGAAGAGTGTGGCCAGCAGGTGGAGGGAGGTCATCCTCCCCCTCTACTCTGCCTTGGTGAGGCCACACCTGGAGTACTGTGTCCAGTTCTGGGCTCCCAGGTTCAAGAGGGACAGGGAACTGCTGGAGAGGGTGCAGCAGAGAGCTACAAAGATGATTAGGGGACTGGAACACCTCTCTTATGAGGAAAGGCTGAGGGATTTGGGTCTCTTCAGTCTGGAAAAAAGACGGCTGAGGGGGGATCTTATCAACACTTATAAATACTTAAAGGGTGGGTGTCAGGAGGATGGGGCCAGGCTCTTCTCAGTGGTGCCCGGGGGCAGGACAAGAGGCAATGGGCACAAACTTGAGCATAGGAAGTTCCACCTAAACATGAGGAGGAACTTCTTTACCCTGAGGGTGGCAGAGCACTGGAACAGGCTGCCCAGAGAGGTGGGGGAGTCTCCGTCTCTGGAGACATCCCAAACCCACCTGGACGCGTTCCTGTGCAACCTGCTCTGGGTGACCCTGCTGTGGCAGGGGGTTGGACTGGGTGATCTCCAGAGGTCCCTTCCAGCCCTATGATTCTATGATTCTACATGTTATGCCAAAAATGTACAAACCCATCATCAGTGTGCAAAAGTGGTGCGTCGTTATCATTGCTCCACCTTCTGCAAAACAAGAGTATGTCTGAATATATAATTTTATGAAGACTTGTGGTCATTATTCTTTTCTGCTCTGCTTTAACGCTAGCTGAAAATGAATGAGGTAAGAATAAATAAATAAGAAAGCATATTCGATATAAGCAAGGTGCTGTTTGGAATGTCTTGAAGAGCAACAGTGAGAAAAGAAACAATACGATTAATCCACAAAACATATACATGGGAAATGTTTTGAATGCACTTTTTAACATCTTCCTGCTTGATAGGGTAGCAGTTTTTGTAAATACAGGCTAATCCTACATATACTTCTTTCTCAGAATAGCTCCATATAAAAACGAACCTTTTGACTAGGTAGAAAGTCACTTGCACATGGGAAGTGTGCAAGTGTATGGATGCTCAAGGCACTGGTGTCAGTTATTTTCTGGGCAAAGATCCAGTAGCTGTCCTGAAGTAGGTTTTGATTTTGACAGCTATGCAGATTTGCTGCTGAAAAAATAATTTCAAATGTGAAACTCTTGGTGTTTTGCCAGATGCAAAAAAAAAGCATTATTTGATGCTTTGTTTCTTCTACAGGTTAAGATGGGCTGAATACTACATTATTTTTAGCTCTCCTAATACCTGAATTTCCTTCCTTTTTATAAAACTTCAAAAGTGGATTTTACTGGAAGGGGGTGAGGAGGGGGGGATGGAGGATTGACAAATCTTGATCACTTAGATCTGCTGTCCTAAACAGAGATTTCAGTTTATTCCTGGATGAATATTTCTAATGACCTTCTCTCCAAGTTCTGTCTTATAACACAGAATTATGCTATGAAACCAAAGTGTATTCTTTATAAAAGTATGTATATCCACGAGTATAATTTCAGTCAAAATTCATTATTGTATATGCTTTTCATTTAACTCCTCTAATACACAATTATCCAATTGACTGCCATAAATAACAGTACAATAAATTCTGTAAATGTTTGAAAGTTTATAGACTGTCCCACTTCATAGGGTTGTTGTTTCTAAGGCATCTTTCTGTCAGCAGGTTAACCTGAACTGAAAAATGGGGTGCTGATACAGCATGATCAGTGCTGAACACACAAAGCAGAAGAGAAGCACAAACATTCTGGCTTACGAGCTATTACGTTGACTTCTTATTGCCTTCTCAGTCAGAAATGGTTACTCTGTACTGCTTTTCATTTCAGAAGAGTCAGAATGCATGTTCACACAAACAATAAAATAACACGAATTTACGATGTCATTGGCATCCTCAGAGGAGCTGTGGAACCAGGGGAGCAGTGAGTGCTTGTGGCTTTTAATTCCTTCTTTATTTTGTGTTCGGTAAATTGTTCTCATGTTGCAAGAAGCTTCATGTTTTTTAGATAGCCAGATAATATGGATTATGAGAAACCTTTAATAGTTGTCCTGTCCCTCCCAACACACTGTTTTTTATTGTCGTTCCCAAGAATATATTTGAATGTAAATGCTGGAATGATAGATGTCAGGGAATTTTTTTTATAAAGCCTATCATTTTACAGTAGGTTTCTCAGATTACATTACATCATTCATACATTTTGCCTTTGCAAAAATTAACACAATGCAAAGTACAGAAAACTCGTGATCATTTGGGACCTCAACATACTATTGCTGATACTCAGTAGCAGGCCGTATTCCTGAAAAACTTTTCAAGTGGAAAAATATGTATAAAATATGTATTGACTTTATGTATATACTTGCAGATTACTTTAAAAAGTAAATTTGTAGCACTGGTATCAAACTTCATATTTCGTTTGAAAGAAGTAGGGATGCAATCAAATGAAATACAGGTGACCTAAATGCATTTTTAGTTAAGGCTTGATGTTGTGTATTTGTTTCCAGGCAGATACATTATTTTAGGAGGCCACAGAGACTCCTGGGTATTTGGTGGTATCGATCCAACTATGGGTGCAGCTGTTCTGCAGGAGGTTGTACGGAGTTTTGGTAAAATGAAGGTGGAAGGTAACTTACTTGTTACAGACATAATATGATGGATATGGAAAACAGCAGCTTCGAAGAACTGTGTTGAGTGTTCCCATAAGCAGTTGTGTTGATTTAACTTCTCACCTCTACAGAAAGTTGTATTTCTCATTATGAAAGATGCAAATTCAATTAAGAGATGCATATGTAGCATTGCATCTTCTTTGGCTGAATTTATTCCCTCATGTCTCTCATCTGTGTAATAGTACCCTCTTAGTTGTGTGGAATGAAAGTATTGCATTAAGAAGAAATGCATCTGCAATAATGTGTTCCTCTAAGGAGTTTAGAGAGGATTTTTTTTTTACTGTGATATTAATAAGGTGCTATTTTTTTAAAGTTATTTCAATTAACCGTGGTGATTTTTCACTAAACTTTCTAACTTGAAGTTGAATTTTCAAGCTTAACTATGTGATTGCAGGTTGGAGACCTAAGCGAGCTATAATTTTTGCTAGCTGGGATGCAGAAGAATTTGGATTGTTGGGGTTCACAGAATGAGCTGAGGTAAATCAAAAATAGTGTAAAGAAAGCAACACTTGAAAATCTGTTGCAGGCAGCTGCAGTACCCAGTGGCATCTATTCCTAGACTGCAATCAATAGCTCCAGGATAAAATTGGAGCTCAACAGACTCCTTCAGGTGCTATGAGGCCCCCATATATTTATATAAATTGCCTACCTAACTTTTTACAACGTAAGTGCACTAACTCTTGATTCAAAGCTAATGTCCCTCAGTGGTCTCTGTGTGGAAATCTATCCCTTCATTTAACAGAATGATAGCATTTTATATAACCTAAATTGGTTTATTTTCTAACTTCCTATTTGAGAAATTCCTTAGTTTCTGTAAACCACAGTCCAGCTCACGTACCTGTGATCCATAAGAACTCCAAGCCCTTTGTGTGGAAATTAATACTCCTGGGCAAATGAAAGGGTAGGTGTTCTGTGAGTGAATAGTTCCAAATTCCTGTGAAATTTCCAGTATTGTAGAATCTCAGGGACAGGAAAAATGATTAATTCTATAGTGGGATCTCTGACTGTATTGCTGCCTGATGGTAGGATGTTGAGAAATCCAGAAGTGAGGTTCTGAATACCTTTCTCTTCCTTTCCCTGTTGGGCATGGTCCGTTCTTCACCCGTAAGTGGAGTTGTTCAGCCCCGCTAAGAAATGCAGGTCTTACCAGAGGCTTCATTGCTTTGTCTGTAAAGTCCAAATTACAAATAGAGCAGGCAGCAAATTGTCTGATGAAACACATTTCTGCTGAACTATATCAGTTTATTAGTACTAAATGGTTTAACAGAAAGGTGTTGTCTTGCTCTTCTGTCAGAATTTTATTTACAAGGTTATGTTTAGATATGTGGATAGAGCTTTCAAAATCTATAAAATTAGGTATTCTAATCTTTCTTTCTTTTTTAAGTTTATTGGCATGTATTACAGGAAACCAAAACATTAAATAGCAAAATGACACATTTCAGAGGAGGGAACAAAATCAGAAACATGCTTCCAAACACTAAAGGCATTCCATAATTCTTCTGCTAACAAAGCTGAGATTTCTATTCCTTTGGATTTCCACTAATTCTTTCTTCCATAAACTGTTTGGCTTCTAGCTGCAGTAGACTCTCTGCATCTTATTATTGGTTTATGAGATATTACATGAAGAAAGCATAATCTAAATTATCTTTTAAATCATTTACTGAGAGATTTTAAAGAGCTGGCAATTCAGTTTCATCCCACCTGAACCCCAGCAGTAACAAAAGTATACTGTGTATAAAAATTTATTTGTGATTTCTTTGTCTGTACATCTGTGCACATATTTAGATGCTGTCACAAAAAAACACACAGTTGTTTTAACTATGAGGAATATGAAACAATGATACTTAAAAGATTGATTTCTCTTGAGCAAGTCATGAATAAATTAGGCGTTCTTTTTATGTTTGGGTTGTTCACATATTGCTACTGCTGTTCTGTAATGTTTTTTTGTTTAATAATTTAATATATAGTAATCTATCATTCCATATTTCATGAAAAAGCAGCTGTACTAGATCAGAAAGCCATGAGAACAATTCATGTTTGAACCTCAATGTTTCTATATTATTGTTTTCTTGCTTTATCCTGGTGGCGTGCATTCCTCCTTTTTGACACCTAAATTACATTTGGTTTCTCGAGGGATGTTCCTCACAGCCCGCATTCATGTTTTCTGCAGCTGCCAGGTCTGTCATCTACTAAATCCTGAGGAAAGTTAACCCATGATATTCACCGTCTTCTGTGCAACAAAAAGACTCTGCAACTGTGGCCACATCCTTTTGTTACATAGACAGTCTCCGTTGTTCGTAAATGAAGGAATTTCTTTGTGTTGCAGATATGCCTTTGCATAGACGCAAGGCCTCATGTGTGCATACACAGGCATGCTCCCTCCCTTCCTATTCTTTTGCAGAATCTCCACTACTGTTTGTTTTAAAGATATCAATTTATTTATGAAGTTATCAATTACTGATCCAATTTTTAGTTCACATGACTTACAAATGATTATTTAGGTTATAAATTGAATGAATCAAATAGCAATTACTAACCTAATTAGAATATCTATCACAAAGCCAAGACTTAGTAAAATACCACTTACTGATTAGAATATCAATTTCAAACATAATTACCAGTTTCCAAAAAATTAAACATGTGTGCATATATATTTAGCATGAAAGCAGTGCTTGGTTGACTTAAAACAGTCAGTTAAATTTATTTGAATAGGAAATGTCAGTGCTTTGACTCATCCCTTTTTGAAATGGAAGAGCGTAGAAATGGCAGCAATACTTGGTTTAGCAGTGTTAAAACTCAGTTCAGTGCTGGGAACTCACAGGAACAACTAGGGATTAAAAGAGGAATTCTGACTGAGCTGAGCCCACAGTCACACGTTGCATGTACAAAAAGCCCTGCAAGTGCAGAGCTAAAATCCACGTATAACCTCAATTTACCCTGTTACAATGCTGTTCAGTACTTTTCCCGTTCCATCTTGCTTCTGTGTGATGCAGCAGGCAGCACCTACGTTTTGTGGATGTTTTCCGCAACAAATTCAGTCCCAGAAAGCAGGGGTGTATTTCGTATGCCCAAATCATTGACCCATCCTCAAACATTAATATCATTAGTAAGGTACATAATGCTGCTTATCCTGACTGGGTTCTTAAAGGTACAATGAACTGAAGGCAGGTCTGTGTAGACAGAGAGAAGATTAGAAGGCAGATACACAGAAGATAGAGAGAAACCTCACACTTTTTAAGGGCCTTTTATTAGTAGAAAAGCAATTTGGAAAGCAATCAAAAAACACCAGGGCAGGCAAAGAGTTTGAAATATAGTTTAGTCACCCTCTGGATGAGATAATATCAAAATTGTTAGGATAAGCAAATGCTCGGTTGGAAGAAACTGCCTGGAGCGGTAATTAAAAAGCTCTCTTGATACTTATTCTTTGGTTATACAATGAATGTAAATGTAATGCATTACAAATCTATATCTGAAGCTATTAAAACTTCATATTTGAAGGTATTAAAACTCCAAAACACTGTTTGAGCCTGTGACTCACAGGGCTAAATCTTACTCAAAATGTGGCATTACTCACGTAAGAGTAGAACTGCCCCTTTGTGTGATTTGACCGAAGTGTTCTGTGTGTATTGCCCTGTCTTTCGGATCCTGGTGAGTGTCCAGATTCATTAGACTCGCTGAGATTTCCTCCTTTTGAAAAAGTTACCAGATCTGATCTTTCTTATTTGATACGAATAGTTCCTTGCAGAAATTTATACTAACAGAAGAACTTTAGCCGGGTTATTTTTCTTCTTTAGCTGAGAAACACCAATTATTCACCAGGCTAGACATACAAACATAAACCAATATAAAACTTGAATAAATATTGGAAAATACTTAGAGTATTACATCTGTCTTTCTTTTCTTTTCCTCTGTCTTGCCATACCTACCCAGTAGATGGCAATATTTACTTGTAAGTAACAAATGATAATCATGCCTTCTGCAGTGGAAATTATTTATCAGTCTTTGATTCTACTATGGAAAATGCTAAGTATATAAACACATCTGTCTTTACATATATTGCTACCCAATTCGTATTAGTTTGGAAATAGATGATTAACGCTTTAAGATTGCAGAGACATGTCTGATACAATTTTATGGCACTTGTGCATAATGTGTACGTTGTTTTTTAAATGTGGTCAGCGTCATAAGCAGGATTGCAAGGATAAGCAAGATTGCTTATCTTTGAAAGATATTCCTAGTAATATGAGATACTGAATTAGTGTGGTGAATAAAATCAGTTAAAGTAATTAAGCTTGCCACTCATCTAGTCTCTGATCTCACTAGTGTCCCTGATGTGCCCTCGGGAAGAACTGACCTTCATTTCTTTGAAAAATCTGCATTTTGCATAAATTACTGCCATACTATAACATAAGCAGTCTCACTAAGATTGGTCTTTTCTACATGTAGAATAGACAAACTGGGATCAGGCAGTGATTTTGAAGCTTACTTTCAGCGACTGGGAATTGTATCAGGCAGAGTCCATTACACTAAGAACAGGGTAAGTCTTCCACTTTGCTTGAAGAAGTTTGGTAGTGCTGAGCAGTGATCTTTTAAAAACAGTTATTCGTGATTAATAAAAAAGCTACAAAGAATCTTTGACTGCTTTGCATATCAGTGACCTTTCTTAATTTAGCAAGAAACCTAAATGTTTGGAGAATAAAACGTTTCAGTGATGCGTATATTATATACACTGTCAAGCTCACAGAAAGGTACTCATAGAATCTGATTGGAGGTTTATATTTCATTCCACCATACTATTAATAGGACCCTTAATATACAAATCTTCCTTGAAGGTGTTCAGAAATAACTACACAAGGGGCCATGACTGAGGATTTCTGCTATGCAAACCCCCACTGCTTTCACTTTTAATGAGGGCAATCTCTGTACAATGAACTGAAGGCAGGTCTGTGTAGATAGGGAGGAGGAAGCCTCTTGTGCAACAGTCCATGGATTCAGGTTATTTCAGTTTCCTCAAATAAACACACAAAAACGGAAGGATAGTAAATTGTGTTTTGTAGCAAATAGCTTTTTTGATTTGGAAAGTGCAGAAAACATCATAGTCGTTAAGTGATCAATACATCCCCTAACTGCAGTTAGAACACAGGGCACTGACAAATCTGCTTGCTCTTTTTCAGAAAGCAGACAAATTCAGCAATTATCCTGTTTATCACACTGTGTATGAGATCTTTGATTTAGTGGAAAAGTTTTATGACGCCACCTTCAAGAAACAGCTTACAATTGCCCTGTTACGAGGCAAACTGGTTTATGAACTGGCAGATTCCTAGGTCATTCCATTTGACTGTAGAGATTACGGAGAAGCCTTAAAAGGATATAGCAATAAAATTTATAAATTGGCCAAGAAACATGAAGAACAGCTGAAAACTTACAAAGTATCATTTGTTGAGTAAAAGCCACAACAGTATTTCTTACCTGCATTAATGACAATTATGCAAGGACATCATAGCTCTGAAATTGAATTCTTTATTTCCCTGTTTCAATTCTCCCATCCTAATAAACATAACACGGGTTTAACACATTATAGATGTGAGGGTTATAGATGAGACGGTTACAATAACTTTCATGCATATTACTCATTTTGGGCATTATTGCAGCGCTCACAAGCAGTCATGGAACACAATCAAATGCAGAACAAAGGGATAGTATCAGCCTGCTTCTCACATTCTTGCTTAAGAAAGAAGACCAGTTAAACATTTAGGGCAACTGCCTGGAACTTGGGAGACACAGGTGTCCATTCCTCCTCAGCCAAAGCCTTCATCTGACCTTGGGAAACGTGCTGAATATCTGTCTCACTGCCTGGATGCCACTTGTAGGCAATAGAAGCACCTCTCTAACTCTTCTGCAAAAATACATCCATTTGCTGAGCACTTGAACACATTGCAACGAAGCATATAAAACAGGTCTGAAGCAGCAGAATGCTCTCCATCCCAGGCTAGGAATGCTTCCACAGTAATTTTCTTTCCCTTCCTTCCTTCCTTCCTTCCTTCCTTCCTTCCTTCCTTCCTGCCTTCCTTCCTTCCTGCCTTCCTTCCTTCCTTCGCTCCTTCCTCCCTCCCTCCCTCCCTCCCTTCTTCCCTTCCCTTCCCTTCCCTTCCCTTCCCTTCCCTTCCCTTCCCTTCCCTTCCCTTCCCTTCCCTTCCCTTCCCTTCCCTTCCCTTCCCTTCCCTTCCCTTCCCTTCCCTTCCCTTCCCTTCCCTTTCTTTCTCTGTCTCTTTCTCATTCTCTCTCTCTCTTTCTTTCTTTCTCTCTTTCTCTCTTTGTCTTTCTCTCTCTCTTTCTCTCTGTCTCTCCTTCTCTCTTTCTATCTTTTTTGTGGTTCTGTACCAAGGAGGATTTTCAGTTGGTCCTAATTAACGTGGTGTCTGAGGCACCCATGGTTTAGAGACATAAACTAGCTTTTTGGAGATGCAGTACGCTTTCAGGTTGTGTGAAGCATTAGAAATAACTCAAATCAAATCCTCATTTTGGGAAAACTAAAAAGTTTAAAACTTCACGTAATGGCTTAGGTGAAAAATTCTTGACTATTTTGAAAAGTCACCCTTTTTTGTGAAAAGATCACTCAAGACAGGAAGCTTTGCATGATGGATCATCTGGTCTCAGATTTTGCATAACACAAGGATTTATTTCCATACGTCCTTGTGTTTCCTGCGACACATCTTGTAAGGAAACACCAAGTCTGGACTTTCTTTTTGCAGTACTAGAACATCTACCAAAATTTCTGTTAGATGATTTATTTTCATTATTTGTGTTTCTTTCTTATTTAAGTTTAGAAGTTGCCCAAACTACCTTCTGACTAATACATCTTTTTTTTTTTTTGTTCTTAGATTCTAGAAGCAACCTTTTTTTTAGCTTTTTGCTCTGCCAGTATCACTTAACTCTCTCAATAACTTTATAGATGTGTCACTTTGACCAGTTTTATACAAACCATACTTTTTAGTGTGAAAAGACTTTCCTCTGATGCCTGATCAGTTTTAAATTATTTCTTGAATAAAACCGCAGTTTTTAATTTGTGTTTAGTCTGTTACACTGGAATGCATTAAAATGTATAGGTAGTTTTTACAATACTGTGAAAATTAAAATTCATTTCACTCAGAATTTTCATAGAATTGCCTATTGACAATGCCGAATGTCAGAAAATGGTTAATTAAGCCTGAATAAATCACATAATTGTCCTTCCAAATAATACATTAAGGTTTTTATTTGCCTTTGTGTTCACAGTTCAGCTGCTCCTTTGCAACAATGAAAGCTGGAAACCTTTTTTCATTAAATAGGTACTTGTAGTTATATGCTGTCAGGAACTAAGGTTTGCAGGGAGAAAAAGAAAAAAAGAAATGTGATATTTTCTGAAAAAAAACAATACTGACAGCACTGAGTAGCTGGTGAACCTGAGCACAAATTCTCTTACATATTTTCAGATGGCCTTTCTTTTTTTTTCTCTTAAATCTCCTCCTACTGCTTCTGAAGTATGATTGGTTGCCACGCTATAGCCATGATGTCAGCAGGGCAGAACTCTGTCCTCTGGCAAACTTACAACTATGGCCACGGCTGTGGACAAGTGTAAATTCTCACTGTCGCAAGGGGACATGGATTTGTCTATACTGCAGTCCCTGAACAGGTCACTACGTGAAATCTGTGCCTCTAATTATGTAAACTAAACAAAAGTATTCATACGAGAACAAGCAAGTGTAGGCTGGTGATGACTAGGTTTGCTAGAAGTAGAAGAGCAAATGAGACTGCAGAACAGCTTTGAGTCCTGGGAACAGAAAGCCTGTCATGCTAAATAGGGGGATAAACTTATAAACAGTGGTGATAAATTTATAAACAGTGAAGGGCCATAATTGCCATCAGAGGACTGGATTTAGGAGATGAGCTAATCTTATGCCCCATATTCCTGTACAATCAAAGAGAGGATACTCTGGTTTATCTAAAGCTTTCTGAAACTTGTGGGCAAAATATACAAGTTGTAAATCTTCTCTCTTTGTAATTGAGTTGAATTTAGGGAAGGCCAGAAGTTCTCCTGATAACATCCAGCTTTTACTTACTCTACAAAATAGTTGTATGAATTGATAATTTTCCCAGGTCTGTATTAAATAGACCCTTCCACAGGAAAATCATCACAGCTGATACTGTCATTAAAAGAAAGGCCTGCTGCTTCTTTGGCTAAGTTATTTCACATCTTGGACATACTGGCAGGGACGGAGCAGGAGAAAGCAACTGACGTGCCTGCTTGCACATAGTCAGGTGTCCTGCTTTGAGGTAAAACCATAACATCAGGCATAACACGCAAAATCCTGGGGTTTGAGTAGCAGCCCTGTGGGATGGCAGGTAGGGTCATGGCAGAGACACCTCCTGTGCTGTGGGTCTAGTCCGTGAGTGGAGCAAGCAATCCACTTTGATCTGCCTCGTCTATCCCTGCGGTCCATGGCAGTTCTGTCTTTTATGCCTCACCTAATACTATTCAATATACATATCACACTCTTCTGTTATGATATGAATAGGGCATAGTGCTCTTTAAAGTCTGCACTAGGGAAACTAATGAATTATGGAAAACCAATGAAATTAATTCAATTATATCAGCAAAACAAATGTAGCTTTTCACTGGGCAACTGAAAGGTATATTGGGGTCAGCAGATACTCTGAAGTTGCTCACAAAGTCCTTCCTTTTCTAGATCATCTTTTTTCCGCTGTGGTTTCCTCAAAGGTTGCTGCTGAATTTCATAGGAGACTTGAAGTTGACAAGAAAGAGTAAGTCCAAAAAAATATTATTTTATATATATATATTTTTATATATATATATATATATATAAAAATGTATATCTTCCCTAGATACCCAGGGTGGCAGTTCTTTCATTCCAGTGACTACCCAAGGAGACTCTCGTTAGTGTAGAATAGAGCACTTGAACTCTGAGACAGGAAATATCTGCTAAGATGAATTCTGCTTCCCATGATGAATAGTATCAGCTTGTCATTAAAATTGTTGTAATACATGGAAAGGCGGGTAGCAGTAAAAGTTGAAGTTGGACTGAGCTCTGTATGTAGACACCTACACATGAGTGTTGTAGGTGGTGGCAGAATTCGTACTTTCAGCACACCTCAAGGAGACAGGATGATGCTTCAGAGTATGTAAGATATCCATATGATGCTTGCAAACCTAAGGGCCCCATCAGACTCCCGTGCCCTCTGAGTACAGTGGCTGGAGGCCAGGTGCTCCTATACACCTCGTAAGGTACCAGATAGTTGTGTTTATGCAACTGAATCCCATCCTTACTATGTTACTGTATAGATTAGATCAGGAGTTTGGACACTTGGCTTACAGGTGGATACCAAAATCATCATCTTGACCTAAATCTCAGCCTTCCTCTCCCCTCTGTTAAGTGGGATGTTTCTAGTGCCATTTAATACTAAAAAAGTATCTGACACTCTCAGAAAGTCTCCCGCCTTATTTTGCATAGTCTGAAATCTTGGAGTTGAGTTTTCTAACACAGACATCTTAATGCATTAATATAACATGTATTGAATATCTCCTTGCAAAACCTCATCTTTTTGCAAACTGTGGACCATCTTTGTCATTTTTGTTCTTTCCAAAGGAGAGGAAAAGTGTTTAAATGAAACTGGGAAGTCATGTTTCTTCATTGTGTGAAATGTCTCTCTCTCCATTTCCTGCAGTCCAGTCGCAGTGCAAATCATGAATGATCAGCTGATGTTTATAGAAAGAGCTTACCAGGAAGGAAGTTTTACAGGTGAGGCAACAAGTTTCTTGAGCAGCTGTCGGAGGCACTGGATTGTTGCAGGTGAACCCACCGTAACTGACCGGTCAGCTGAACTGCTCTGTAGGCCTCGTATAGGAATTATACCTCAGCAGATTCTGATTTAAGGAACGATCCAGTGAGTAGCGGAATTTGTTTACAACCTCCAAGGAGAACTCCTTGACTGCACCAGTTTTGTGGTGCCTAATTCCTCTTCTTGGGTCTGGCACTCTGGCTTTTTCAGCCATCATACTCTGTGACTTTTATTTGCAGGTGCGTAGTACTACTTTTGTTACCACGTGCTCTTTTAAATCTGTACAAAGTATTCAGTAGAGCATCAACTGTATGGAAAGAAAGGAGAAATGAGGGTAGAGTAGAAAGGAGAGGAGGATAAGAACAGATGTGTGGTGACAGTCAGGTGAAGAGAGAAGTCCAGAATTTTATTTTTTACTTCCTTGCATTTATTAATGTAGTTTTAGTGTTTATTTTGATTTGGGAGGACTGTTTCCCATGCTACAAATGTGCTTTGATAGTTCATGTGAACAAAATCAATTTAAAAGCAGATCTGAAACTATTCATTATTTAAGAAAATACCCACTAACAATAAAATTGATATTTTTGCACAGTTCTGTTCCAACATGATCTCTTCTTCTCTGAAGAATTCATGCTTTTCTCAAGAATTCTCCCATAGATTTTTTTTCCCTCTTTTTACATTCCTTTCCCAGATCTGCTGACCATCCCTCAACTGCTTAGTTATTTTTGAGGTTTCTGTTCCACTTCTCATTGTGCACCCATAACTAGTTTTACTCCCTGTTCCAGAATGTCACATTAGTTCAACAGATTTATTGAGCATTTAACATGATTTTGTTCCTAATTAGACAAATTCATCATCTCTTCCCAAAGAGATGGCTACCTGTCCTAAATTTGTGCCCTTTCCCATAGATTGTGCCATTGGGGCTGCTTCCTCCTGTCCTTTTAAAGACAGGTACAGGTAGATTTCCTCTGTATTTAGTAAATTCTGGTCTTCACAGGATCCATAGCGGCTTTATGTAGCACACATACAGTTCCCTACAATGAATGAGCACACCGCTAAGGGTTATTTTATTTACTATACCCATATTTTTTCCTTCTTTCCCTACAGACATGTCATCTTTGCTTTAAGCAGTCACAACAAGTATGCTGGAGAGTCCTTCCCAGGGATCTATGATGCCATGTTTGATATTGAAAGCAAAGCAGATCAGCATGGAGCCTGGGAAGAAGTTAAGAGGCAGATTTCCATTGCAGCCTTCGCTGTGCAGGCAGCAGCAGAGACACTGAAAGAAGTAGCATAGGATGATGGCTTCGAAAAGCTCAGTCAAATAGCAGAGCCTGAAATGCGCTGCAGTCGGGCTATGACAGCATCCCCATCTCTCCTGACTGCCTGCCTGTCGGAGTTTCCAACCTTCTGAAGTGTACAGGTAGGGTGAGAAGGAGCCCTGTGTATCAAAGAGCTCCTGAGCTAGAAATCACTGCCTCTCTGATACTGACAAAACTGTAGCTTTAAGAACAACCCTAGGTGGAAGCAAATTTGGAGGTGGGGAGAAGGAAGAAACAGTTCCCAATTAGAGTTTTCTGAAAGATCTGCCAATTTTGAGGACCTGTTATTTTGGAGGTACAATTACAAACCCAGTTATTTGCCAAGCTCCTGTAAATCTCATCTGTAGCAGTGATCAACAGCACACATTTCAAGAGAAATAGGTACACAGTGGACAATTTAATGCTGCAAGTAGAAGTCCTGGCCAATGCAACAGCACAAAGTCTAAAGGAACTGAATACGCAAGTTCAGGCAAATTCAAAGGTAACGCTTCAGAACAGGTTGGCTTTAGACATGTTACTTAAAGAACATGGAGCGTGTGGATACTTGAAACTGGATCACGATCACTGCTGCGTCCATATTCCAAATGTAACAGAAAACCTAAATGATCAAATTGAGGCTATGAAAAAGGTAGCAAAGCAATCTCAAGGTCTTAGACTAAGTGCGGAGGATACGTGGATAAACAAATTACTATCAAAATTAGGGGGGTTCTCATTTGCAGGATAGCGAGCCTCATTAGTACACGCAAGCATAGTTATTTTAATTGTAATAACCATATTTGTTCTGATTCTAGCATGTGTAAAGAAAGGCCTGGAAAGAGCTATTTGGGAATAAAGTTGAGTTTCTGATCTATGTATAGAAGTCTATAGAATAGTGTAAGTATCACTTTAGTTTCACTCTGAATAGTGTAAGTATCACTTTAGTTTGTAAATGATGTAAGTATTGCTTTGGCTTTGGTAATAATGAGGGTCGAAGCTTAAAAGTTACAAACCCTCAAAAGAAAAGGAGGGATTGATACAGCAGCTGGTGATACAGGAGCCTTGAACAGCACACAACGCTGGGGTGGAAGCCCCTCAGGCCCCACTGATACTGAGTTAAAAGACTAGAATAAGCTAGTTTTGTGAGAATAGGAGTTGCAAACTAAGCCAAAAGACAAACTGAGTATGTGCTAAGATCGAGTTCAGCCAGCGGACACGGTGAGGAAGACTATCAGCGACCACCAGAGGACCCTGGAAGACCACCCATGGACATGGATGCACATGTGTCAAGGACATTTGCATATATTAATGAGTTCTAGGTGATAATATGAATATGTTAATCATTTCTGGGAAATGTAATGAATATGTATATTCAGATTGTTTATAACCTTTGTAGTTGAGCAACTCAGCGCGCGCACTAGGTGAAGTGATTCCCTGTGCTCCCAGCACTGCAGTAAAGAATGCCTGCTTTCTAACACTCCAAAATTGAGGCTTAGAGAGTCCTTAATCGCCGGCTTACTGTATCACCTGGAGTCCATGCTGAGCTGGGACTCCTGCCGCTGGGGCTGTCAGTTGCTCTGCCACGGCTCATCCTCCAGTCCTCCAGGCAGGAGTCTGGCCCCAGGGACCACCAGCTGCCCCCGCTGGAGACCTGCTGCCAGATGTGACAGGAGTCCTGCCTTTGAGAAGCACTCACGGCACTGCTGGGCTGCTGAACCGTGCCACTCATCTTAGTGTGTGAGCCTCTGCTCCCCTGGGTTTCTTCTGCCCCCAGGTCTCGGGCATCACCTACTGGTTCTGGTCCCATTGGGTGTTGGCTGCTGCGCTGGTGCTCTTGTCCCCATGTCTGCTGGCTGCTGCTCCACGATGCCTGCCCCTCTGCTGTAGCCATTTCAGGAAGCATAGCTGAAATTTCCTCTTCCACCCTTGTTACCAAACACAGGCCTCTGCTTTGTTTATACCCATATGCTAACTAAAATGTTGCTTGTTTCCTACTAACCTTCTTACTGTGTAAGAAAATAGCTAATTACTGACCTTCTTACTGTGTGAGAAAATGCTTAGTCACTGAGCTGATGTTACAGATCGTGATAATGAGGAGACAGCCAGAAGTAGCTCATCACCAAGGATGGGATAAAAAGAAGTGATTAATCACTTCAAGGTTCTTTTACCAATTAGGACAGAGCTGTGGCTACTTCGAGGAACATCCTTATCATCCTCAGGAAGTTGGCAAACTTACAGTAAACTTTGACTGTCCTGAGATGACTCAATACCTTAAAAAGGTAATGTGAGGAAGGGCCTCCTTACCCAAACGAACACCGGGACACTCATGCTTGTGCAGAAGCGTTTTGCTGACACAGCAAAATTTGATACACATGTGCAAAAAGACTACTCAGTCATCCCAACGAATATGTAAGCCTAGGTGGAGTGATGGATCAGGTCAGCAGAATTATGAGACTATTCTGTGTATAAATAATGGGTGAATATCCCCAGTAACGTGTGTTAGATTTGTGGGTTTTCCCACTAGCACCCAACGTCAAATAAAGCAATATCTCCTCTCTAAACTGCTTCTGGTTTAGAGAGCTTTTATTTGCGGTAACAGCTGGGTCCCCCGCTTCCAAGGAAAACCTTGGCCAGGACCTCACCCATGAGGCACCAGACCGTGTCCTTTACAGCTCCTCTGTAGGCTGCAGGGAGCTACTGGCCTCTCCCCGAGGCTCTCCAGAAAAGGCAGATTTGCTGTCCTGTGGCGCTGCAGGTGGTGTTGCTGCTATTGCGGCAGTCTTGCTTTTTGCCAGTTTTTCCTGGCTCACAAGGACAGAATTTATCAGAGCCTCTCCCACGATGCTCAGGGTTGTGTCCTGTAAAGCCTCGTCTTTGTAGTCTGGGGGGGTGGTTTATGGGGCAGGTGCCTGCCTCTCTGCCTCTGCTGCAGCCAAGGCCGACTCCGTGTCCTCTGGCACTGCAGGTGGTCTTGCTGCTGTTGCTGCATCCATAGTTTGTGCCTGCTTGCGCTGGCTCACAAGCACAGAATTGATGAGAGACTCTCTCAACATGCACAGGGCCATGTCCTGCAGAGGTCTGGGGGGGTGTATGGGGCAGGTGCCCGGCTCCCTGCTTGTGCTGCAGGGACCCGCCGGGAGCTGGCAGCTCGGCGAGAGGGGCTGACGAGGCCGGGGTAGAGCCTGCAGCAGCAGCGGCCAGCTCCCACCCCCTTAGAAGGCAGCCCTAGGGAGCGCAGCATGGCAGTTCGCGCAGGAAGGGCACGGAAAGCTCGGGAGGGAAGCTTAGCCATGGTCTCTACCCAAAAGATGTAGCCTCCTGAGTCTTCTGCACTTGCCAGAGCAGACGTGGCCATACAAACTGAGCTCCCCTGGAAGCACGCAGCCACCCAGGTCGCTGGCTGCAGGGAGTGCCTTCACCTCTCTTAAGGCTAGTGGGTGGTAGAAGAGGTGACAGCTGCATGAGGTGTGACCAGGTAGATGATGTCCTCAGCCTGGTGGCAGAGCTAAAAGAGGAAGTAGAACGGCTGCGGACCGTCAGGGAGAGTGAGAAAGAAATTGATTGGTGGACTCAGACTCTGACCTCCCCGAGTAAAAAAACAGAAGAGCCACCAAAAATACCCCGAGATGAAGGAGATCAGGTACCTTCCCCCTGCCAGACTGAAGGCAGTGGACAAAAGGAGGCTAGTGAATGGAGGCTAGCCCGTAATAGGGGAGGCAAGTGAACTCCCTCCTTGCCCACATCCCCTAACCAGGTGCTTCTGCACAACAGGTACGAGGCTCTTGGTGAGGTAGGCCAACCCATGGATGGCATGGAAGATGGTTTGGCTACACCAGAAGAGATGCCGGGAGCAGTAAGGCCTAGCCCCAGTTTAAAAACTGCCTCTATAAGGAAGAAGAGGCAGGTTATAGTAGTAGGAGACTCCCTTCTGAGGGGGACAGAAGGCCCGACATGCTGGGCAGACCCTATTGACAGGGAGGTATGCTGCCTCCCCGGGGCCCGGGTCAGGGACGTCACTCAAAAACTTCCCAGCCTGGTTCGGCCCTCGGATTACTACCCACTGTTGCTCTTTCACGTGGGTGGTGATGAGGTGGCAACACATAGCCCAGGAGCAATCCAGAGAGACTTCAGGGCCTTGGGAAGGTTAATAAGGGAGCCTGGGGCGCAGATTATCTGTTCTTCTGTTCTCCCAGTTACAGGCAGGGACACTGTAAGGAACAGACGTGTGCCATCTATCAACACGTGGCTCTGTGGCTGGTGTCACTGCCACAGTTTTGGGTTTTTCGACAATGGGATGGCCTACATGGCACCAGGCTTGTTGGCATCGAACGGGGCTCATCTCTCTGAAAGGGGGAAGCAGGTCTTTGATCATGAGCTAGCGGGACATTGACCAGGCTTTAAACTAGGCTTGTTGGGAGAGGGGGATGCCACACGGCTTGCTCGTGACAAGCCAAGGGACGATGCTCCAAGGTCTGAGGGGTTGCTCACTAGTGAAGGCCCTCAACCT